>CADDXX010000539.1:469392-551554 GCA_902810485.1 Alauda arvensis
TCTCTTTTCTTTCCCAACCCTAAAATTCAAATTAGGCTCCAGCTCAAAGCCTTTACCACCAGGGCATGAATGCTAAATAGCCTGTTCCCAGTCCAATCTGTTCACTGCTTGGCTAATGATTATTCTCCATAGAAACCTCAGCAGAGTCAGTTATTATTCTCTCCTCATGCACTTGTATCTCTCTTGTATTTATATAAGATTAAGTAGCCCTGTTAAGTTTTTACCTCTCTGATTGGAGCTTATTTTAACCTCAATTAAGCCATCAGCCCGGGTTCCTGAAGGCAGAGTAATAGCATAGCCATTATCATTCTCTCCACCTTTTGTATGAAAATGATGTTGAGGATTGGTTGCTTTGGGGATTGCTCTGTGGCAGGTAACCAACGCTGAGAGTCGGGGAGGATAAATGGTGCCAGACTCCCAGAGGTGCCATGGCACTGTGTAATTATTGTTCCAGACAGCTGAAAGCAGCAGGGTTTCTGGTTCCCCTGCTTAGTTTCAGTCTGCCATGATTGCTGGCACAGAAAGATGCTGATTGTAAGTAAACATCAATTATGCCCCGCTACCCCACTGCTAACATCTCTGGGCTTGCAAGAAACAGAAGCACAGTGCTGTGCTTGGCTCCTACTACCTAAAAACATCCATATGGATTTCAGCTTCCAGGTTTTTGTCTTGCTTGGTCAAGGGACATTGCTCCTAAATTCCATCCTCRTGAATAATGAGAGTTATGGTGCTCTTTGTATCACTGCTTATGTGCTGTACTTCAATGCTGTTGCTAATATAATGACTAAAGTACTTATTCTTTGAAGAAGGCATACTCAGGTGATGCAGCAAGCAATTCTGTTATCTGCTCTGGAGCAGAGGAATCATTTTGGAGTCTTTAAAAGAAAAGAAAAAAAAGCAACCAACCAACAAGGCAAATCTAACTTATCAATCATCCTGTATGTCACGGTAATTTTTTTCAGATTATGTGCTTTTTTAAATGTCAGCCTATCCCTTACCCTTTTTTTTGTGTGGCTTTGGGATTTCTTTTTTTCTTTGCTGAAGGAGGCTTAAGAATGCAGAGCCCAGGCAGTGGCAGAGGCGAGCTCTGTCCCTGGGCTGTGTGGACAGTTACAAAGCGATTTCCGTGGCGCGCGCGACGCGGCCCCCGACGCTGATGGAATTTCTCTGTGCTGTGATTGCACCGCACTGCAGTGAAACGGCTCCAATTTGATTATCTGGCCATTCCATTTCGCCTGTATTTACAACCTGCCTGACCTCTGGGGGAAGGGGAGGACAGGCAGCCAGTCATGCTGGAGACATTTCAAAAGGTCAGAGCAATACGGCGCTTACCACTATAATTCACAGGCTCTACAATTCGGAGATAGTGCTCTCACCACAAAAACTGGCAGGTGAACACAGTTAATGTGAAATATTTATCTATTCCCAGAGCAAACACAGAAAGTAGAGAATGGTTTAAAAACTCTCCTTTTCTCCTTTTGGAACATGATGATGTGTAAGTGCATAAAAGCAGTGTGCAGACAATCCCTTCTTTTTTAGAAGTTGCCCTTGGCTGGTGCCAAAAGGTTTGTGTCCCACTGGCTGCCTCATCCTCAGCCTGGGTGCTGATGTTAACACATTTACAGCCCCACAGGGGTGRTTTTGAGTGTGTTGTTGCTGTTGATGCTGCTCCCAGATGGGTGCTACCCTCTGCACCTCCACCATCTGTGCTCAGCAGTGAGGTCTCAGCCTCCCTCCAGTGTTGGACCATCTTGGGGGTGGGTGGGAGCAGAAAGTCCTCTGCAATTCTTAATTAAACTTCACATGCAGTCCTCCTGTCTTGAGATACAGATTCATTAGGTCATAAACAACCACCACTCATTCCAACTGSTTAGCTAATAAAATGGTGTGTTGACTCCTTGACTCCAAAGCACTATTTAAAAATTCTTGTGTACTTTATAGGCCCCAAAAGTCAGAAAGTAAGAAAAGCATCTTCATGCTCATGAAGTGTGTGCAGCTGCCCCTTTTGGAGATTTCCATCTCTCCCAAGCCTGGACCCCAGGCCCAGGTGGCCATGCAGTCTGRATCTACATTTACACCTCTAACCCCTTTTAAACACTATTTGGTCTTAAACCCCCTCCAAATTTAGGCCTTCTGGTACTGGGGCAGAGGTGCTGTGAGTTCTAACAGTTTCATTTTGAAAACTGGGCTGGTKTTTGTTTGTTTTAAAATGAACACTTTGTAAGACATCTCCTGAGAACTGCTGTCTATCATTTTACATGTTATTGAATTAATATGTAACAGAGAGTGGAGTCTGAGAGGCAGCTATAGGAACTACTTCTTAGCATCTTTCATCTTTGCAGGAAAGATATTTGAAAGGTAGCCCAAGAGAGCATAGCAGCTTGAAATAAGGTRCAGCCTCAGCTCTGTGAGTCAGCACAGATCATCATTATGAAGTGGTTCACACAGGGAAGCATCTCAGTTAGATGCTGCATCACATCCCAAAAGGATCACTTGAACTCATGCTGCTTCTCCCTGCAGCTGCCACGAGCTCCTGGTCCTCCCTAACAGAGGTCTCTGGTGACACCAGGACCCTGCACAGAGCCAAGCAGGGTCTGTGTTTTCTGTGTGGGACAGGGACAAGCACTGGCTTCACCAGTGCTGGTCAGACTCCTTTAGGCAGAAGATATTATTTTTGTGTAGTTCCCTCTGCTCCAGTCAGCACTGYATCACCATCTTCCACCAGTCCTCACACAGGTGTTTGATGGCACACTGAAACAACAGCAGCTTGCAGGGGGGGAAGAAGAGGAAATGAGACCTGTGTGCTGTTGAAATTACTAAGCCAGGTGAGCAAGGAAGGAAAAGGAGTGTGCCAGAGGCACAGACCATGCTGATGAAGTGTGTTCAAGTCTTACCCACGGAGCATCTTTTCTGCATCATCACAGAGGAAGAATCCAGCCTGGACCAAAGAGCAGYTCTCTGGTTAGAAGGTGGCTGAAAGCAGCTTGTGCTTACACATAGAATTAAAATAAAAAAAAAAAAAGAAAAAAGCTTTGCACCAGAGGAAGTAAATGCTGCTTTAAGGTCACAGTACCTGGCACTAACTGTGAACTTTCCATGACCTGGGAGCAGGACATGATCAGCCAAGGTGCTTAGGGGTGTCTCATCCCAGCTCAACCATTGGGACACTTCTGGGGTTTYTCCTACATTGTAAAGGCTGCAATTTGCCTTTACCTCTAGATCCTTTTACTAATTCTCTCTTTTCTMTATCTCCTTCCATTTCTTTTTCCTCACCTTGCACTTTATGTTTCCCATCCTTCAGCAAGAATCACTCACCTCCCTCCACCCCTTTCCCAAGGCATTTCAGCATTTATAATTATGAACACTGTAGGCAGTCCAAAGTTCTTTAATACAAGACCATTTTCCAGTGGATTATAAACCTGTCAAAACCAGAAAAGTTTGACAAGGTTTGCTGTGTGGGATTTTTGCTTTGATTTGTGATGTTTGAGAGGCACTGTCACAAAACCTGCTCAGAGAAACCTCAGAAGGAGCTCAGGGGAAGACCCTGAGGTGACAGACCTTCACTGGGGAGCATTAGCACATCTATTGTTCAAGGCAGAAATTCAGAAACTTGCTGAGAGGTCTCATGTTAGTGATGGGATTTTGTCATTTCCATGCAGCTTGACCAAATTTGGCCAATTTTTGAGACTGAAAACTTTCAGACTGCAYATGGGCAATAAATTCCAGCTGGAGTTTGCCAGCCAAAATATCTTTGCACTGAACATGCTCCCACTGAGAGGCCATGAGATGCCAAATGAGCTTTCCAGACCTCCCTTTGTGGGGCACAAATGCTGGGGGGCAAAGGACCAAATTAAATTATTTYAGAAACCTTAATTTTAGAGGTCCAGTTAATTAATTTCTTAATTSAATGACCCTACTTGAAGCTGTGCAGACAGCTACACCTCCCACTGTAACAGAGMCATTGGACAAATTAATATTTGCTGTATTTTAAGTATGCAAAAWAAAGATTTTACAAGAAACATGTTCATATAACCAAAAATGTCAAAGGTATGTCTTTATTGCTTGTCAAAAGAATTGTTTAATTATTTATTACTCTGCACTGCATTGCCAAGATTTACACACTAGTTCAAATARCAGAGTTGCTTAAAAGAGCAAGATGATTTCTCTGCAGAAAAAGCCTGKGTAACTGGCATAAGCTCCTCTTGGCTGGGCTCTGTCATTAATATTGTCTATAATATTGCATTGCCAGAACACAGAGTAGAAAGGAGATAAGCCCATCAGGCTAAAGCTCAGGGTGGGGAACACTGAGAAGGGTGAGCGACAGCATCTGCAGGTGTTTCTCTCCTTAAGCTGTCTGGAAACCAGGCTCAGCAAAAGCCTTTGTAAAAATGAAGCAAGGAGTAAAAATAACAAGGCAATAAAAAAATTAAAACAGGACAAAAATACCCACCCCAAGAAACAAATGCCTCTCCAAGGCAGGATGAGAGAGCAGCTCAGGGAATTTTTCTGCAGGTAAAAGTACTTGGTAAAAAATCCCCAGACTCCATCCTGCAGCTCAGGCACTGGTGATGGGAGGATGGAGGTGATGGGAGGATGGAGGATTGCCTGGACTGAGTGCAGCCCCAGCTCAGCCCTGTGGGGGAGGTCTGTGTTGTTCTCAGAGCTCACTGAGGCCATGGCTGCTGCAGAAACTGGCATGCAGCAAGGGGTCAGAAAACTCTGCCAAAGCCACTCTCTGAACTGTCAGGCACAGGCACTGAGTGGAGCCAGCAGAAGGTGATGGTGCAGCCACAGTCTCCAGTGTGAGGGGGCCAGAGGGAGCCATTGGGGCCAGTGAAGGAATGCCCAAGAGCCCCAGRAAGAAATGTCATACAGTGAGAAGTTGCTTATAGAAAGTCTACAAAGGAAATAATACCCTGTAGTGCTTCTTGTTAATAAAACTCCTTTCCTATTTTTCTTTATTTAATTCCAGCTGTGAGCAGAAGGAAAAGCTTTAAAAAGGAGGCAAGCAAACCTTTAACCCTGCAGAGATTCCTCCAGGCTGTTAGCAGCTCTCCAAACAACTACAGCTACACAGCCTTGACATTCCTGATCTTTTACAACAAGCTGGGCATTGAAACAAGATTTTCCRTGTTTGCTTCTTCACGTTACAAAAATTAGAAAGGAACAAAAAATTACAGGCTGCACCAAAACACASAACCCCAGAGGGACATTCCTGAGCGCCTGCCCTGGGTCTGACCCTGCTCTGGCACATGTGACTCCAGCTGCTCTGGAAATGCCAGCCATGGCAGTGGCCATCACTGGCAGCTTTTCCTGCCAGGGCTGTCACTCCAGCAGCAGGTTGGCTGAAGAGCCACAGAGGAACGACAGGAGCCCTCTGGTACAAATGGGCAGTCAGTGCCACCACTCCTGYCAYCCATAGGYTCTCTGGAACTGYGCCCTGATGGAAGCAGAATCACTGYAGAGATAARGTAGGMGGGGKCTTCTGGAGGTCAGCCAGGGGTGYCCAGAGGAGGCTGCCTAGGACCATGCCCAGRTGGCTTTTAAATATCTCCAATGATGGAGACTCCACCACMTTCCCAGGCACCCTGYRCCAGTGCTTGGGCACCTTCACAGTGAACAAGTGTTTCCTCACTTTCAGAGGAAKCCTTGCACTACCTAAAATACTTTGAGCACTTAGGCTTTATGTTCTTGTGAAGAAGCAGGAGCAGAAGGGAATAAAACCCACTCTGCCACTGCTTCTTTGGTGGCTGGCAGGCAATGAGTCTCCAGCTTCCTCCCTTCCTATCTCAATTTTTTTTTGACTATTGGAATAGTGACCGTACCCATTGACAAAGCAAAAATGAACATYCATGCCCAAATTGTTAACAGATGTTGGGAACATCTCAGAAAGCACATGAAGCCCTAAATTGGTCTTTCACTGAGATTAATATTAAAATGTCATCCCGGCATGGYGCAGTTCACAGCAATCTGCCAAAAYAAAGAAAGCAATTTACAAAGTTAAGACTGTGCTGCAAGTCCAAATAAGGGAAGAGAAAAATGGAAGTTTACCCTAAGCTATCCTTAGATCACCTTACTGTGTCTAGATGTGGCAGGTTGKCAGAGAACTCTCCAAGAGCCTTGGGAGCAGGTATGCAGCAGATCAAGYTTTTCAGCTCCCAGCTGGGCAAGAWGTCWCTGGTGCCTGCAGACTGGAGCTCACTGGGAACCTCAGCAAAGCCTGGCTGGATTTTAAGCCTGTATTTCTCCTAAAATATTTAGGCATGGGGTGAATTTGCAAAAACTCCAGCACTACGAGTTTTATACAGAGAGCCATGGGACTTTTGTTACTCTCTTGCTGCCCCTTCCAGGTGTTTTGGCAGAGTCTGGAGAATGGCTCACTAAAGAGACCCCCACAGAGCATCCTACCACTTGTTAGCTGATTTATAAAAGAAAGACAGTGAAGTGTCAGAATAAGGGCAAYACAAAACCCATGAAAATTGGCAATGACTATGATTTGACACCACAAACTGCCTACTACACATACAAGAGTGAGAATGTGTGCAATAGGGTTGTGGACTCAACAACTTCGAAAGAAAATGAAAAGGGATGTTGGAAGAACAGTTTAATGACCTCCTACATTTTGGTGATTTTTTAAACTATCTTGGTGCAAAAGAATTCTCTTCAGGCACAGGTTTTTAAAGAAAGGCTTTAAGATGTTCTGCCTTAGAAAACAGCACTTATGATGCAGCAATAGGAGATCACAATGGGCAAGAGCCCATTTTTCCTGACAAAGAAGGAGAAAGATCGAAGCCAAAGGGAGCTGGGAAAGGTCAATAAGCACGATTGGAGGACAAAGCAGACTACAGCAACTACAGCATCATTCTGTTCTCATGCCAGTACTGTACTTTGTTGAAAACATGGTGCTTTTCTGTTCCCTGCAGCAYAACCCACAAACTCACAGGCTTGCTGTGCCAAAAGCCTTCAAGTCAACAGGCTGTATATTTRTATCATTAAAGTAATAAGAGGCCACTTCATTCATGGTATTTAAGCTGATATATTCAGGATGTAAACATGTTTTGAGTGACAAGGCTTAGTAAAGTTATTCCACAGTTACCTGCTGTGAAATTTCTCCAAAGCCTCTGACTGTTGCTACAGGTGCATACAGCACAGCCAGAACACTCACTACAGCCAACTCGTGCTCCTGCAAGTCTCCATATTTGTACACATCCCTGAGCTCCCCACATCCCTCTGAGATCAAAGATACCACCATGTCCTGGTTCCCAGCACAGCAGGAGCTGAAACTGGAAGTGGCACGTTTGGAGAGTGGCCCTTTAGCACAGGCTCYGTGAGTTTCCACTTGCCTTGATATTAAACAGGTGTTAAACAGTAGGCAATTTTAGACGTTTCTTTCAACTGGAAAGTGTCTGGAAAGCAATGAAAGCCTCACAGAGAAGTTTTTGTGAAATGTCAGAGGGAAACATCTGTTATTTGAAAACCTAATAGGAGGGAAGCACTGCAGTGAGAAGTTTCTCTTTGGAGCACTTTTCCCAAGCTGGGAAGTGCTCCACTGGGACCCTCACTCCTGCCTGCCTGCAATGCTGCTGCTTGGAGCTTTTGCCTGCAAGAGCTGCAGAATCTCAGACTGCCAGAGGTTCAGGCAAGGACCTGAGCCACCAGAGAGCAGGTGAGGTGAGGCAGCTCAGCATYGCACAGCTTTCCTGGGAACACAAGGCCACACAACTTAGCACCCTTTTGCCTTTAATTTATTGCATTTCCAGCAAAGCTTGACCTTTAAGCACCACTGCTGTTCRTTAAATTATGCTGCTTGGCAGGAAAAAAAAGATTATTTCAAGATCTGCCACTTAACTGAAGTTTACTGAGGGCATCAAGGAAGATYCCAAATACAGAGAATAACAGGTAGAAATGAATCAGGAGCACTTAGAGTATAGACAGGTCCAACACATTCCTCCTTTCAGCATGTGGCCACCACCCAGAGGTCACTGGGCAACTCAGACACAGCTTATCCTAAGGGAGAAATTTGAGATGGCTCCTGAAAAGCTGTTGCTTCTGTTGCAGGTGCAACTGGGGCTCAGAGAGGGAAAATGACACTTTTAGAGCATCATGCAGCATCATAGCTGGTGTTTCAGCCTCCCCCAACATCCTCTGCTGCCCCAGCCSAAGGCACAAAGATGCTGTGGGTCCCTGGTTTGTCACAACCTCAGAAACTCTWGACAAGAGCAGTTTGATGATGCAGTGGGTCCTAGGAGAGAAAAAAGGGGTTGTTTTTCTATTTAGACCTAAGACTTGCACTACATCCTGAGTCTGGTGTGTACCTCAATATTATTTATATACAAATCCAGGAGATCTGAATTAGATCAAGACAAGCAAGACAAGTCATACTCWGTCAGATTCTCATTTTYCCAGTCATTTCTTGATTTTTCAACTCAGTGTGAGGGTAGCAAGGGCTGGTATCCTCCCACATCAGGGGAGAGAGGTTAGCAGGAGGAACTGCAAAGTTTTTCTGTCTATCCTATGAACAAGTGATGACCAAAGCAGAAAASAATCACAGTCTTGGAGGACTTCTGTTAACTCACTTCGGCTTAGGGCCAAATAAACTGGTTTTACTGTTGTGCTGTCAGCTTTCAGCTGCTTGGTGTGACTGTTTTGGGYAGAATAAACAGCTTTTGTTGCATTYCTCTGCTGTRSTTGGCTGCTGYATGCACTGGTTTATTGGATTAAAACACACAGATTAAGAGGATGAACTAATCAACAAACAGGCATGGAGCTCCACTAGGCTGGGGCAGGTGGTGGTGCAGTGCAGGCTGCCAGCACAGCACCCACACGTGGGAGCATCCCTCCTCCCTGGGCATGCCTCTGTCACAGCATCACCACAGCACACACCYGGCTGAGAAATCAGGCTCTCTTCTCCTGGACTCTTCCTCTGGGTTTGTGTGGGTCCATTTGTTCTGTGTCTGCACCTCTCTAGAGATSTCCTGGCATAATTTTACACCCTGACCAAGTATTTGCAATGTCTGTCCTGGAAAAAGCCTCAGACAAGCTSAGTCCAGGGCCATGACACAAAGCTCTGTATACAGCACATGCAGGCATTGGTTGGTCACGTGTTTTCATGGTCCTATTTAGCCAAAACCAGACAATTGGCACAGGATGGAGTTAATGTAGGRGGCAAACCTTTACCAGACACCCCTGCACTGATATCCACGGGCACAAAGGCCATGTGCTGGTGTGCAGGCTGCTGGCATCATTGAGGCACCAGCTGACAGTGGTTATTRCAACCCTCTAACCTTTAWACAACAAAAAMCCCMMAAAACCCCAACAAAAAATCCCCCTTGGTTTTGGGGGCAGAGTAAAAGTGACCTGTGCACATCCTGGCACTTTCTGCACATCAGGCATGGGCTCAGTCAGATATGCTGCTTTTCCTGTGAGTAATCTCCAGAGACACCATGCTTGAGTAGTGCCAGCTCTTTGCACAGCCTGTTTGCTGCTSTGTTATATCCCCATGGTATTTGCCATAAGCCAGGCTGCTAAAAGGCTTAGCATGAAGTCCCTTATAGCAAAGCTATTTGGCAATCATCTGCTGCCCAGTTCCAAGGCAGGTTACCTCAGATAGGCTGCAAAATCATGATGYAAATACCTACAGCTTTACATTACTGAGCTCACCCAGCTCTGCCCACCTCAGAGCCTGCAGGAGAAAGGCAGCAAGTGCTTCCACAGCCCTCCTGCAAAGTGCTCTGTCCCCCCTGGCAGCAGAAAGGCTGCTGTGTTCACAGAATCACAGAATAKTCYRAGTTGGAGGGGACCACCAAATCCAACCCTCAAGCAAARAGCCCCTACTGGGGTTGAAGTTGTGAAACACAGACATCAGCTCACAAGGCAGGCAGTGTCCTTGAGCACTGAGGATAAAACTTAATGAGTGACAAATAAGAATAACCACCCCAGCTTCATTATTAGCCTAAAAAAATAATCTGACCTCTGGAATTGCCTTTTTCTCCAAGGCAGAAATCACACGAAATAAAAAGGCTCCAGCTTCTCACCCAAAGGCACACTTTTAACCTCCTGCAAATACACAAAGATGATGCAAAATGCCCATATTTTATCTGCAAATGTTATACTGGGCTAACAGCCCAGGCTGAAACAGATGGGCATAGGTTCTAAAAGCAAATAATGTGTCCTGAAACATTATTTCAGCATGTGTTCCTTTTAGAAGTATGGCCTAAAGACAAATTCTAGGTGCATTGATGGACAACTGTTTCACCTCTAAGCAAAGTCAAGCCTGTGCTTTCCAGAGCCACAGCCTCTGCTGCGCAAATGAAAAAGCCCAACCCATTCCTACCTGTGCAYTGCAAGCCATTTTCTCCAGCCTCTGCCCCTTTGTCTCCTTCCAGTTGTCTTGATTTTGGGGACTGAAGCTCATGGACGCTGCAGGAGCCTTTCCCTTACAGAAGCCCCAGGTCTTGAGTGAAGTCATGAGCTTTGCATGAATGGCTTAGCCTTCACTAATTAGGAGTCCTTTTTAAAAGTATATATTTTTTAGGCTATACTGACATCTGCAGGTGCACCATAATGRATTTTGGAAATCAGACATGCCATGGTTGAGGAATCAGGCTCCAGGTTTGCAATGGAAAGGAGGATTTCATCACTGTGAGTGCTGAGAGCAGAGGAGCAGGGCCAGCTCCCACGAGAGGGTGCTGCACACTGCCCTGGCCAAGCTCCGCCACCAAACCCTCCCTGCTGCTACCAGCACACTCACTCCTTGCTCATGGACTTGTTCTCAGGCCAGTAGATCACAGCAGGCCAACTTTGTAAAGGACCTGCAAGGTGCAGCTGCTCAGAATTACCAGGGAGTTGTGTTGAGTGATGTTTTGGCTGGTGTTCAAATCTGTGTTGACCAATGCTGGCCTAAATTTTTAACAATACCCACAAAAACCTACATTTGGGAAAATGCAGGATATTGTAGATGAAAAKGAGGGTCAAATTAACTTAGGTCACTGTTACTTGAATTTATAAATGGACATTGAAATTGTATTCAGCCAGAGCCTAATGTGTTTAGAAAAATTCTCAATTTTCTACAATTCTGATCTTATAGTGAACAAGTGAACATCTCTGATGCTGGAGATGTCACTGCAGCAAGGTGTCACAYGTTCTTCAAAATCAAATGGGGTTCAGAATGCCTTGCCTTTAATGAAGCTGAAATAAAAAAATCCATGAGAGGTGCCACTTGAAATAGTTGAACAACAGGTGCCAAGACAAGTGGGAATTTCTGCCTGGGAGTAGAAGAGCTGAAAGAAATAGGCTGCAGCTTAACTACCCACAACAGTGGTATAGCATCAGCAGTTTTGTAAAGGTGAGTTTTCTTAKATATATTCTTTACAAAGTAAACAAACACATGGAATTATTCTCATTTACCTTCCAAAGATTTTTCTGGCTTCTAAAAACATTCTATTACCAATAAAGGCTTTCTGTAGTGTCTCATCCTGAAAGCATTTCGAGGCATGAGGATTTAGACAGCCATTCTGTTGCTTCTAGATAGTATTACACTATGAAAAAAGAATAAGTAAATTAACAAGACAGACTCCTTTTTGYTTAAACAGAGAAATCTCCAGTATCTAAATTGTGATTTGTTTGTCTCACATCAAATTAAAATTTAGGCTTTTTGTCCACTTTTTAGAGGACCTCACTGGACACCCAGGCCTGCCTGGCCAAGGGAGCCCTGAAGCAGGGACCTTCAGGGACACAATTCCCACTTTATCMCTGCAAACTCTGCTTTTGCAGTCTCAGGACCTGCACCTCTGAGCCCTCCAGACACCTCATCACTCACGAGAGGGGCAGCAGGGGCTGATCCCTGGTACTTTTTAAAATGAGATTGCCATGGTTTGGTACCAGGAGTCAGATGAACACAGTAAAGCAGAAGAAAGCCTGGGGTGAAGAAACTCCACTCTCTTATGTCAAAAGTYAGGCTCTGCTCACTTTGTCTTTCCWYKTAGTCCTWCTAAAGGTAAAGCAGATACTGGAGCAGCTAAAGAGAAGGAAGTTGGACTGTGAGTGTGCTAATATTAGAAAACCTTTTCCTCTCCCCAGCCAAGCCAAGTCAATATTTCTGAGTGCTGCTTCAGTGCTCCTGCAGGTGCAGAGCTGCATTTGTAGCATTTCCTGGAGCCCATTGAGCTGGTGGGTGCTTGGAGAGGGAGGTGAGGTGCCATTTCCCCTGTGAGCTGGACAGGAAGGGGCTCAGGCACCTCCTCCTCTGCTGAGGAGTAAGTGCCCCAACCACAGCACACAAGAGGAGGCAAGTCAGCTTACACAGCTGCACAGTGCCTGGGAGTCACATCCCAGAATCAAACTGAAGCCTTTGAACAGCTCTCAAAAAATGCTGCAGAGCTTAGAAATGAGGCCAGCATGTGTTGGAGCAGAGTGCCAGCCAGCTGTGGGTCAGGGGTGTGTGGGCAGGAGAAGTGACCCTCTACTAACACCACACTCTTGGTACACATCTCTCAGGCTAAGATGCACAAAAAGGGTTTTTAAGACTTTGTTTGCCAACTAAATCACGGCCCTGAGTTATGTCCCTGAGCTCTCTGCACATTGTTTGACTGCAGGGAGTCAAGCACCTCTGAACAAGGAGTGATGAAAACCAAGCTGCAGGGTAAGGAATCACCCTGCACAGCAASTAGGAAACACTCAGATCTGTCTTGTGCACTGGCCCATGTACCCAGAAAACACAGAAATCCTGCAGCAGCAGCAGCAGTGGCTTATCTCTATCTGAGACTGACACCCTTCCAGCTACAGAGCCTATATCCCTCAGGCAGGGCTGTCTGCAGTAAATCCTGCAATGGCACATTACCTGATGAGGTAGGAGGAAGAGGTACAGCTCTCCTTGGCTGTGGTAGCTYCAGGCATGCCCCTGCCAGCCCCAGGTGCTCTTGCAGTAAGGCTCTGAGCTGAGGGCAAGGTGGCTCTTCCAGTCCTTGCAGCAGAAGTGCAGAAGCCACTTCTTTTGCCTCACAATACAGGGCAAGACTGGAGAGTTGGAGCCTGAGTGGATCAAAGAGACAGAAAACACTCAGCAAGTCAGGTACAGCAGCCCTGAGGCAGATTGCACTGAGTGAGCTTCTCTCTTTCATCCATTTAACCATCACAATAAAGTGCCTCAAATGGGGAAAAGCTGGTCCTTTTGACTTAGCTGCACTGGGGGTGGAGGCTTTCAAACATTCTGTGGAGACAGTAAAGGCTAAAATCCCYTGAATATCAGCAAATCTTTACTGCCTTCACTCAGTTCATACTGGGCATCTGGACAGATATCTTGGCCTACATGTGAGCTGTGGAGCAGCTCAGCAGCCCACCAGGCACATCCCAGCATTCTTGGCAGCATGGAATCCCCCAGGAGTTCATCACTTGGCCACAGTTCTGCCACGTGGTTGTTTGCATCCTTGTGCTCAAACTCACCAGTGCAACAAGCACAATCCCAGCCCAAGCAGAGTGCCCACAGACCCACCAGTTCCATCACAGCTTTATACATGTGGAGAGAAAACAAACCTCCTGTCTCTTGGGCTCCACAAGGAAAGCTCTGGGACAGGTAAACTCTGTAGCACACATCATACTCTGTGTGCAGCTTGGCTGACAGCCATGGACATGAGGCAACCAAGAAACTAAGGAGGAGAGGGGAGGATGGGTCCTGTTCTCACACTGACATCCCAGCAGTGCTGGAGACCTTGGGAAGTGGAGCCTTGGGAAGTGCCAACTTCTTGTTTCTCAGTGCCAAATGATTGTAGCACAGATCAATTAACAGACAAGAACAAAAGCCATGGCCCTGAAGGCCGGGGCAAACCTTCCTCTTCTGTTATGAAGACTAGACATTTAATAAAACCAGGAAAATTGATTACATGCCAGACCTGTTGAAGGCCCTGGTCAGAGGACCTGGCTCMCTTGCTGACATGACACAGATTTAGTTTAGCAAAGAGGAACATGAGGGCAGGAAAAATCCTCAAGCAAACTCTACTTGGTGAAAGTAATGGGGAGAAAAGAAAAAGAAAAACTGAGTCAGGAGCCAGAATGTATATTTGGGTTTGTGTTTTGTGATGGTCTAAACCTGAAGTCTGATCTGAAAACCTCTGAAATGCAAGGAATTCAAATTCAAGTCCAGACTTCATATTTGGATCCATTCTAAGCAAAACAAAAAAGGACTAAGTCTTCTGCTGTCTGAAGATTGAACACCTTTTTTCTGCCAAACTGCCTATTGCCAATCATGAATTTAGCACAATTTAAAAAATACTAAAAAAACCCCCAAAAACCTTAAAAAAAAAAAAAAGCACAGGGGTGTAGGGGAGTATTTTACATTTACTTGCRTTTTAAACAGATATTAAATAGTCTAGATATGAAGGTGCCACCTAYGAAGACATAAGACACTAGTCCAGCTCTGGGAGTTTTCCAAGCTTTAAAAAAAACATTTTACACATTGTCAAAACAAACAACAGATAAACAAGCATACAACAGGTGAAAAATGTGACTGCAAGGGCTGTGATGACAGTTCTGTTTGYACAATACATTCATTTCAAGGTACTTGAGCATCTGTTATATATTTAGTTCCTTCCTGCTAAAGACAATAAAGCAGGTGAGCATCACTTACACCTAGGAGACCATATGTTTGTGAGATGCTGGGAGGTTCACTCAGCAGAGAAAGAAAYGCATTCWWTTCAGGGGAGAGCAAAGCAGATCAAATTTCTTCTTTGCATTTTACTATAATGACATTATTAATGCAAGTGATATAAAATAATGTACACAGAATACAGAGTCTGGGCTAAATGTTTCCCCTTCCTTGCTGCCAAGACATTAAAAAGAGTCTTGCTTTGGGTTTTGTGGGCAAATAAAGTATAGAAATGAAAGTTAAGAGCAGGTGATTTTCTCTACCCCTTGTAATGAATCCTCTTCTGAATTGTCAGAAGGAGACATTGGGCATGAAAAAATGGCTCCCAATCAGGCTTTTCCTACTGAAGAGAAGCTCCCAGATGCTCAGCTTAAGGCCTCAGCTGAAGACAGGAAAAGAAGAGGTTGTTTTGATTTGAAAATTCTTGTTCATGATGACCCCATTCCCAGAAGCACAGCAATGGCTGCTTTTGCTCCCACTATTTGARGCAATTTTTCATGTTTTGGGGAAAGCTGCGATTTACTTTTGTCCAGAATGATGTACATTGGGAGTACCATGTCCAGTCTTGGACTGCCCAGAGCAGGACAGACCTYGATGTACTGAGCTATGCCCAGTGGAGGCCACCAAGGTGCTTGGAGGCTGAGAGGGGCCTGCCCAGCCTGGAGAGGGGTGGCTGCCAGGGCTCTTGCTGCTGACTACAGCCACTGGGAGCAGGGAAGRAGGAAGAGGGAGCCAGACTCTTTTAAGAGATGCACAGCAAAAGGCAATGAACGCAGTCTGGAACCCAGAAAATTCCACTTAGCTGCTGAGTTGGATGTTGTCTGCCGTGAATGGGGTTTGGGTGAGATCTCCCAAGGTTACTTCTAAATTACATCATTCTGGAATGCTAAAAGTGAAGGAACAATCCACCCTCTTCACACCTCAGGTGTGAGGGGAAATGCAAAAGCAAGGGAGAGGAATCATATGAAAACAACCATGAGTTTTTYATTTGACTATATGGTGTCCAGGACAATCCAGAAGGGCCCAGCTAAAGAGAGTCTTCARTTCCTAACTCCTAACAAAGTTCACCCAACTCAAAAACTTTAGCAGGTGAATGTGTTTCTTCTTCATTSACTATGGCTCTGCTGAGACAGACAGGTGTCTCAACCTGAAGATAGGTTATAAACTTAGAAATTGAATTTAAGGGTGTGCACTAATTGGCCAAATGAGTTTGTATTGGTGTAGGTGCAAAATCAGAACTCCAGAGGAGWCTMATTGCAGCTGAGGAGGCTGGTCAAGTCATAACAGGAAAATATTGCTGGCTGTGAAGATAGCCAGATTACTTGCTGAAGGGTTTTGAAGTGTTTAGGTAACAAATAAGATGATACTCTTCAGCTCTAAGAAATTCATGTCTAGACTGCAAATTGTAGTTATACTATGAAGACAGGAAAATTATCCCGGAAAGACATTTGGAGAGGACTGTGTTTCTGTGTGCCTGCTGAAGTACAGAAGTGCAAGTGCTGTGATGTGACCTTCCACTACAAGTATGTGTAGTGGTAACAAAGGGGAAATCTTGTATGAGAAAAGCCGATGGATTTACTGTTTGAATGGGTTTTGTTTAAAACTGAAGCACTGGTATTCTAAATAGTACTTACTGTGGGGTTTTAAAAATTGTATTAAATGTTTGTTTAGCAAGGAGCTGAATGGTATTTCCTCACTGGTGTTAACGGGGACTCCTGACACCTTCAGCCAATAACTGAGATGTGTGTRTTGCTTTCTGGAAGGACAGAAGTGAAGCTGATGTTTCAGGAAAGGGTTAAGCAGAGATCCTCAGTAAAGGAGAGCTGGATGGTGACAGTAGGACTGGCAGTGAAATGGGATTACACAGGCATGCAAATGGGGAGGGCCAGTTCCTACAGCTGAGCGCTGTCTCAGTGTCTCTGCTTCCCTCTCACCAAATCAGGACAGTGTTACCCAAGATACACCAGCTCCTTGCTGGACAGGAGATCTCCAGCTCACCAGACAAAGGCCCTGAAAACTGCAGCAGCCAGGCAGGACAGAAATGCTCCCTGGGCAGCCAGCTGGCACAGGAGGAGAAGTGGGAACCACCACCCAGTCTCATGTCTCATTCCATGGGAAGCGATAGTGTAAATGGATCTGCTCACAAACACTCCTCTTTCTGCCTGCTCATTACTGGCTGGGGGGGTTCCCACTGACAGAAAGGGCAGAGGAAAAATCTCTGGGAGCTATGCAAACCTGCTAGCTTTGAAGAGTTGGGAATTTAGGGATGCATCCTTTGCTTTCCCAGCCCCTGGGGACAGGAGACAGGCAGGCCTGGAAGGCATTTTACTGGGCTGAAGGGGTGGTGCCTGGGGCTGCTGCTTTGTCCACACCAGTGCTCCCAGCAAGGCAGTGGTGAGAAGCAAAGAGGAAGCACCAGCCCTGGGGGAAGCACCAGCCCTGGGGGAAGCACCAGCCCTGGGGGAAGCAGGGCTGCTGGGCTGCTCTCCCCAGGCAGGTTCCTGGCTCCCCTGGGCTAAAGCGTTTTGTCATGTTGGAGCATTTAGTGGAGAACAACTGAGCTCCCCAGAGGACAGCCAGAGCTGACCTTCACTGTGCCCTCTCACTCACCTGCCACCTCCTCCTCCAGGCTTCCAGCAGCCCAGAGCCCACCAAGCCCTCTGCCTGCTACTTATTTATTTATCTTGTAAAGATGAGCCTGGGGCGTTTCATGTTTCAGCCTTTTGTGCCCTTGAGGGAGGAGATAATGGAAGGCCTGGCAGGAGATGCACACACTCATCAGCCCAGGGGTCCCCACACCACCTTAGGAGGGACCCCTGGGAGGGGACCACACTGGTATCAATAAACATCAGCACTGCACCACTAATCCACATGCTTTTTAAAATAAAGAACACAAAAATAGATAAAGCTGGGCTAAAGCACATATATAAAATTTGCAGGAAACACTGGAGACTTGGAGAAGCATCTTTCCTGTACTGGAGGGTTTCCTTCTGCATAAACACAACAATAAATAAGAAGTGCTTCAACCAACAGCTATAAATAGCACCTTGTGTGCACATTCAGATGATTTACATGCCTTGTCCTGGAGTGATTGGGCTGGAATGAGTTGCAGCCTGTTCCTCTTCCTACATGGCAGGAGTTCTCCCATTACCTAAGCTTCATTGTTTTTGCACTTTTTATTCCAGGGCTTCACGCATGGCTTGTTTGCTGCTCAGTTCCTTCCCGTGTCCAGCTTCCCTCCTTGCCAGCATTTCCAGCCATGGAGATGACACCTGATGGTGAGCTGATCAATGGCTGGTTTCCTTCCTCTGAACTCACCCAGCCCCACACACAGCACAGCCTGGCGGCTTCGCAGATGTTCCCACTTGTTTTCACGGGATATTTGAAAACATTTCAAATCCACCAGGGCCYGAATGAAAATAATTCATGCCTGAAGTAAATGTGCTGATTTTAATCATAGGAATCCTGTTGTAGAGAGGGAMGCACACACATGCAGATACTTCATACACTCTTTTCAGACATGTGCATATATACATGTTTCCTCATGTAGATTACATGTTTCTTCTATTGGTTTCTCTTGGCATGAAACAATATCTTCAGAGACAGGAAAAATTGCATAACACTGACGAGAAGGTTGTACCATTTGAATTTTTATGGCAGAGGCATTAGTGGAAATTTCCCTTGGGAAAATACATGGCATCTGAGATTTCTTCCTATGTTAAGGAACATATATGTGAGTCTTGATTGTATGAATTGCTAATTGAGAGGATACAATGTAACACTCTTTKCAATCATAGCTGTAGAATTGCATTTGCCTCCTTTAAAACTTTGCTACCACCTCAAGTAAGTGAAGGCCAGAGAAAGTGCAGTGCCTTAGTAAAATAYACCATTGTCCCAGAACAGGAGTTTAGGGGCTTTTTAATCTGGTGTGCCAACTCTCAGCCTTTTGAGCTGCAGCTTTCACAGCCGAGTTCCGTCTCCTCTGCAACCCACATGCTGCTGGAGCTGGTTCAAAGGCATATGGGGAGTGAGAGCCTGTTACAAGAAGCAGACAGCACAGCTTCTGCTGAAGGCCAGACACAATCCAACTGAGAGCTTGTGATGTACAGATGAAGTGAAGGCTATGCCTGCTTAGCCCAGTGCTCTGTCAGCCTTGGCAGCTCCCACAGGCAAGCACAGAGTCACAGCCATCGACTGGGAGCTGTTGGCCAAGGAGAAGTCACCCATTACTTCATTATTTCTTGTAGGAACATACGAAGGCAGTTTATCCCTGTGGACCCCTGTAAGATTCCTGTTCCTCAAGCAGCAGTTGCCAGAGGATGTGCTTGTGCTGAGGCTCCACACAGCTGCAGGCTGCTGCAGAAGGGCTGGAGGCACTCCTACTCACAATGCTTGCTTGCCTGCAGCTGGATTATGCGCATGGTTGCTTCCWATGTCCACAAAAGGTTGAAGAATGCAGAGAAAACAGCTCAGACAATTGTTTATTTGTTTTCAAAAAAGGAAAAGAAGGAGACTATCTCAATGGAGAACATAAATTCATAGCCAAGTACCCATCTGTGGGACTAGAATAAATGGTGTCACCAAAACAGATGAATGCTGGTATCTCCTGCCAGGCTGGGCCATGACTCCACCTCTTGCTGTTGCCTCACCACCAGTGGCAGGACAGCCTCTCCCCAAGTGAAGTTCAGCAGAATTAGGGTCTCAACCTCTTTGGGCATCTGTCAGTAGAGGGCAATGTAGTTACAAACAACCGACCTGCTCCAGGTCCCCACCCAGCAGAAGGCACAGACCTTACCTAGTGTTTTATATTGCCATGTGTGACCTAATAGTGTATCCTGCTGTTATGTGCCATGTTTAACATACCAGCAACACTATGTCATGCAGCTGATACTAGAATTAAGGCCTAGGGTATTTGTTTATGAAGGCAGGTTCCCTTGTGATCACTGCTATTTGTGGCAGGGGAAAGGAGGGGACACAGAACTGGAATGGGTTTCCAGTGGGCGTTTGTTTACTGTACTTTCGATGCACTGGTTTATCAGCCCAGGGAATAAGTTATAGCTTCCCAGCCTGCCTGTCTGGTTACAAATTCCAGTCTGTTCCTTCAGGCTGAATATAGAGAGCAGCTGGCTGAAGCTAAATGAATAATACTGCCTCACAAAACAATAGTGCTGGGCTCAACATGTTGCACAGACATCTATTTTGAGTTTGGATATTTAAAGACTAAGGAGGCATGACAGGCACATTTATGGGGCAGCAATTACCAGCAGCCTGCAGACTTTGCCTTGGATGTGAGCAGATTAACACCTTCTTCTCTGCGTGTGTCACATACTCTGGTAAAGAGCTCACCTTTACAAAGAAAGTGTCTCTGAAGAGTTGACAAGTCCTTCCACTTCCTGTATATCCAGCATTTTCCTGGTTGATAACCTTAAGCAGAAACTTTCTGTGCTACAATCAATCTTATCTAAAATAAAGAGGTGAAACCTGCTGCTGTTATTTTACTCCATCCTGTAATTTTTATTAGTGGGTTCATTCTGGTCTAATGAAAGCACCAAGAACCTCCTTAGCATGTAAGGTGCCTCAATACTCAAAAGCCATCATTGCTGTTTGAAAGCCAATGAAAAAGGGAGGTAATTTTCTGCTTTTCAAGACAATCAGAGCTAGGACATCACCAGGTACATAGGTTGCTTTTGGAGAAACTTCACCTCTTTCAGTTTCATCATCTCACTACAGCTATAAATGTCTGCATATACCAACAGTCCAGAAGGAGGCTGGATTCCCATTTTTGGGTACAACCTGACAACCTCTATTCATTTCAGACCAAGCTGAATGTGTGCAGAAAAGGGATTTGTATGGCTTTGTGGCCTGAGCTTGCAGGTGTGTACTGAAAAGCACAGCTCTCAGGACTGTCACAAATGATTGAAACATTCTCATGCAGGGCAGTGCAAGGATGAGGCATTAAAATGCATTTGTTTTACAGTCCCATGTCATAAATTCATATACAAGCAGTCACAGGAACTTGCCAGAGGTTTTTTAAGCTCATAGTAGTTTCAGGTACTTGGAACTTCTAAACTTTGGCTRTTCTCTTCAGCAGGAAGGAAAACTACTCTCAATTAAATGTTGATTAAGGGAAAAATCCAGTCTTTCTTAAGAAGTTCATAGGCAAGTAACTCTGGGGCTAGAGAAAGCTCTAGATTATAGTGGGAGGTCACTCTATAACCCAGGTTTAGGGGCTGAAATATAAATTAACTTAGGATAAGAAAGCTCCTGGCCTAATCACCACCTAAATAAGCAGGGTGGACAGGCCTGCAGATAGCTTATGCACTGATATATTCGTAGTTTCATGGCAAGTGACAAAAAATACCTAGGAAAAGATCCTGAAATAGTTTGATAAAAGAATGCTAGGAAATCCTAAACTGCTATTCATGTCAGAATTCACTGGGTTTTTTTCTGCAGTTTTGAAACCAGCATTGTTCTCACATTTCATCATGTAGTTCTGCATACAGCAAATGACTGGGACAGTGAAAACAAGCAGTGAACAGATAATCCCAGTGAAAAATATAGTTTATTACAGTTCTGACTTYTGTCTGAAGATGGGATGTGATACAAGTGCTTTGGTCTCACCAATAATGTCTGTAATTATTAAGCTGGGCATGTGTTTAAATACTTTGCAATCCTAAAAGAATTTATCTGAGGTTTTTGGAAAGCYGAAAAAATAAGTATATAATAATTTTTTAAGAAACAAAAAGATTCAGAAAAAGCAGGTTGTGATTTCCAGAAAAAAGAGGATCTAACAATTTCAGTAGAATTAAGCACTGACATCCCTATTTCTGCCATTGGACTTACAGATAATTAAGGAGCATATTCCCACAATCCGATATTGTACACTTATTTACCTGTATAATCTTTCTAAGGTCTCAATACAGAGTAAAAAGCTTCTTAGTGGTCAGTCCAAAGAACCTAGCCTGGAGCTGTGCTCTGGAGCACATGCTTGAAGAGACCACCTCAGCAGTTAGCCTGGACAGTGCCCTAGAACCACAGACTAGCTTGGGTTGGAAGGGATCTCTGAAGATCATCTTGTCACCCTGCTGCTCAGAAGGGGGTCAACTACAGCACCTTGCTCAAGGTTTTGATAAGCTGGGTTTTGAACKTCTATAGGGATGGAGACTCTAYAACCTCCCTGGGAAAGYTGCAGGGTCAGGACCTTCYTCTGCCCTRCTGATGAATCAGGTTTTCCCACTGCCTAATTTGAATGTCCCRTGCTCCAGCTGGTGTCTCCTGCCCATCACTGTGTACCACTGGGGAGTCTGACTCCATCTGCCCTTTTGTGATCYCCCTTCTTAAGCTTTCCCTTCTCCATACTGAACAAACCCAGTTCTCAGCCTCTCCCCACACATCAGCTGCTCCAAACCCCCCACCATCTCTGTGGCCTCCCCTGGGCTCGATCCTGTTTGTTGATGTACTGTGGAGTCCAAAAGGAGACAGAGTGCTCCAGATACACTCTAATATCTCTCAGCCTGCTGCCTGTGCTTCATGGTCCCACAGCTCAGCATGGAGCTGGCTGCCTTTGCTGCAAGGGCACRCTGCTGCCTCATGTCCCACATTTGATCCACAAGGATTCCCAGATCCTTTTCTACYACACCACTGTTGGTTTGCTTCACCCCTACCCCCTCCTGCCGTGTGGGGTTGTTTCATCCTAGGTACAGGTCTCTGTGTTGTCTTTTTTGAGCTTCATGAGATTCTTCTTGTTTATTCTCCAGGTTGTTCAGTTRAGCCCTGAAGTGCAGCAGCTGTGCCCTCCAGCACATAAATTATCCATCTCCCCCCATTTCAGTACTGCTTGCAAACTGCAGGGAATAGAAAAAGGAGGCAGTTAGTGGGACAATGTGCATCYAAACACCAGACAAACCATGTTTGAAGTCTTCTCTGCACAACAACATAGCAGCAGCCATGCACAGACCTCCTATGAGTCAGCAGTGGGTACAGTCACAGCACCTGGCAGTGCTGGGACAGCCAGGACAAACTTCCTGCCACTAGCAGACCTTTCTGGGTGCCTGTCATCTTTCAGACAGACAGAAGTGTAGAGCTGCCATGACTGAATGTCTAGGGAATGTGTCTGCTCCATCTGCAGGATTTATTTTTGTAATAATGTAATATTAGTACAGTAAGCAGGAGACAAAATGATGTTATATATTTTTTATCAATTTCTTTGCCATCAGACCGCACTRTGAAATTTTTTCCATGCTCCAACAAAGGGGCATGGGAAATAAGAATCACTAACTGAGCTGACAGCTTCCCCTGGTTTCAGCCATTCCCTGTAGCAACTATCCAGATTTTGAGGGTTTTTGCTGGGACCAACCATGTCCCCCACTGAAGAAGTTGCAGCTGGTACAGATCTGATGGGTTAAATGCCTTGATCCTATCTCTAACAATGTTTTTCTGCTCTGGAAAYATTTTAGGGCCRTATGTCCAATAAAATTCAGTATCTMGATAGTGAAGCAAACTGTGTGCGGAACAGCGAGCCTGAGCTCCGCTCACCAGCASCGCTGGTGCTGCACAGCTCCTGGCCACAGCCTTCTGCCAGGATGGCTGGGAATGGCTCTTTGTGTCCAGAGGAAGATACCAAACCTCTCCTGCACCAGGGAGAGCCCTAATGCAAGAACAAACCACTTGTCCTCACCTCATGCAAATGTTGCTCAGCACAAAAGGTTGCGCGGTCTCTGAGGGATGCAATTCTAAAGCCAAGGGGACGTTCATGCTCTGCCTGTTAATCACCACTTGGCTGATTAGAACACATAAATCTCCTCTCTATATGCTGGGTTTTGGCACTGCCAGCCACAGAGAGCTCCAGCTTCACCCTGCAGTGTGCACAGCACTCCCTGACTCCACACTAAATAGGCTCCCACCTGCTGCAAGACCTGAGGAACCACTTGGCATTGCTTGCTTATAAATAGCAGACACCTAATCCCAGCACCAAATTAAATTAGACTTAAAATATTCACAGTCTACACCTGGCTTCCTGCTAATGGCAGCTAACAGCTACATTAGTAAATGTTCTTTTTCTCTACCAAAACTGTCCCCTCCAAGGCAGATCTCACAGAACTCTTTGCCCTGAGCAAGCMTGGCTGGGATAAGGGATGTGCYTTGCCTCTGCCCCTCATTTGAGCCAAATCTGCCACCCAAGCAGGCCACCCCTGAAGCCTGCTAGTTTTCTTTTCCCCCCAAAGAGACATCTTCAGTTTGGTATTTCTGCATCAAGCAAAAATTACCACCTTTGTTTAATTTTAAATATATATATGGGGAAAAAATGGACAAAAAAAGACACCATTTGCATTTTCAGAGATGCTGGCAGAGTGTGTTACTGGGCACTTCTGAAAACACAAAATTGTATTTACTCAARCTGTCTGAAAGGTCTGTACCTGAAGTCTTCCATTTTCTCAGTGACACACTGAATACAGAGATTGTTGACATTATGTTTTAAGGATTGCTGTATAATTGTTTCCATACAATAATATGATAAAATGTGTTGCTTTTCTTAGCACCTAGCTTTGGCAACTTGCCAAAGGCAACTTGCCCTGCTAGAATTCTAAGGAACTGCTGCGGAGAAAACAGCTACTGCCATACAGGTGGTTCAATAAGTAGAGCCTTTACCTGAGCAGTGTTGTTCAGCCCAGGCTGCAGCAGCTGCCTTTGCCAAGCTGGATGGTCCAGAAATTTGCAGGACAATCAAATCTCTTAGCAAGTGTGAGCTGTGAACCACTTGGACCCTTACAGGCTGCCCCAAAACAGGAAGGAAACTGAAACTTCTATACTATTCATTTATGTATTTTAAAAAGTTGACCTTTCTTATTTTTATTTAACCTTGAATTATGYTAATCATAATGGTAAGGTCAGGTAATTCAGAAAAGGACCAAAACCCTCCRCCTTTATCTCTGGCCTAAGGAAAGTATTTGGGAGTTCACTCTTTTGTAACAGTTTTGGCTGTCAGATTAAAAAAAAAAAAATTTATTCATACATCTCTTTTCAGAATCTCTCAGTTTACATGTCCCATATGGCAAGGTTTAGGCTTTGAGATATAGTAAATACCAAATATTTATGCAATGYTGGGGTGGGGGAAGACAGAAAGACTAAGCAACTGTTTGTAATTCAGGTTCTGTTAAATGCATGCTAAAAAATAGACTTTCAAAACCACTGTGGAGGCAGCATTTAATCATGTAAGTGTTTAAGTCAGAACTATATCTCCTGGCAAGCTGGAACTGAGTAAGAGGCACTAWAACCAGCCTTCACAAGCTCTATAAAAACTTGTGCAGTTCCTTTCTGCTGGTAGTTATGAGCCTTGCTCTTAAAGGCATGGAAGATGTGCCAAAAAAGCTGTATCCATGTAAACAGCACTTCTGATTTCATCACTTTGGAAATGATRAAATAGCAGTTACACTCAGGGCACCTGAGGAAATGACAGGCAAAGTTTGGAAAAACTGGTATAAAATATTAATTGTTTGCAAATTGTCCATTATTTGCTGAGCACTGTGTAAAAATAGAGAGGTTGCCTGTTCTGACAAGCCTATGGACTTTGTTTTTTTAGCCAGTAGCATGAAGCCAGACTGCTGTGGCTGAAGGGGAACCACTGCTTTCATCTGCACTCCTCACCAGCAGACCTACACATTAAAAGCTGCTGCCTAAACAGCCGAGCCACCCAGTGGGAAAGATGAAAGGGAAACCAGGATTTTGAAAACAGCCTTTCTATTCCTTGCTTTACCTCAGAGACTGTGGGCAAGCCAAAGGCTCATGTTCCCCATCTTTTAAAGGCTGGTGACAGCACTTTGCTGCCCTGCAAGGATGATGAAGATATGTACATTTAATACTCTGAGACTCTCTGGCACTAAAAAGAGAGAAGCATCCTGAACGGATACAGAGTAGACAGGCTGCCCTGGAAAGGAATGGCTGAGGAATGTGGCTTAGTATTTGCAAATTATAGTTGACACTGTTTTTAGGACTTAGTATTTTCTGGCAATGATAATGCTCTCAAAGGAGCAGACCTACAGTCTCTTGCAAATCATGCACTAGAGCAGATGTCATATTTCTGATACTTCATTCCATTACRTTTATTTTTGGAACTCTAAAAATTCCTAAATCCTCCAGATCTAGACTGAACACCCTATCTGTGTTGTAGCATAAATATGCACAGCTGAAGCCCTGGTTATGACTGTCAATACTAAATAGAGAGCACTAATGTGCTTAAATTTAAGCCCACTTAATTTGCAGAAAGCTATTCAGATGCTGTCAGTCAAGCTGGGAATTTGAAGAATATTTAAGTTGTTGATTAAGTACTTAACATTACAGGTTAATGCAAAATTGTCTGTCCTACTTTTCTTGCAGTTATATGGTGACCTGTATAAATATTGGAGTTCTGTCTCACTCCTTCCAGAGCAATCAGATCCTCGTCACCCCAAATTATCCTGGACTAGAGGAGGTGCAAATSTGCATTCCCATGTCAGGCTGCTCACTAACAACTCCCTTGTGCTGCCCATTTGCTCTCACTGATGGGATGCAGATATTCACTAGTTGAGCATGCGAGGCCCAGATAAGGCAGGAGGGAGAAGAAGAAGAAGGTCCTTAGAGCTGCTCCTTTCCCATACCTGGGGTGAGCCCTGGCATGGGCAGGGAGAAGGTCACTAAGGTCACTGCCAGCAAAGGCACCCATGGGAGCCAGCACGCTCTTCCGAGAGCCTGGGTTTTATTAGAGCTCCAAAGCGCTATGAGTCAAGGTGAAACTGGCAACACTAGATCCCTGTCTGCCCAAAACAGCTTCCATCTGAGAAAATCCTGACCCTGTCATCATCTTGCACTTGAAAGTGGGAAGGTGAAACCCTCTCCCCTCTAGAGGCTGGGGATTTGTGTGCAGGACACCAGGTCAACATCACAGAGCAGAACAGAGTATTTGTGCTGCCAGCACCAGACCTTTCATGGGGAGGCTTTGATTTCTTTTTTCTTGAAGCCATAGGCTCTGCAACAAGGGTTTACAGGATGTTTTTAGCATAAMACAAACTAAAATACATACAAAACTCCCCAGCAACTTTCTAACCCTTCTTCTCACACAGAAATGCCAGAAAAGATGAGGAAATGCCATATAACAGATTTAAAATGCAAAAGTCTCCCATCCTTGTTGTGGGCTATTGTAAAATCTTGTAATTTYAAGCAGGCAGACAGGCTGAATGTTGAGGCTGCCAGCACCACTTTGTTGGACACCACACAAGCCAGGGCAGTTCTGTACTTCTGGAATTCTCTCCAGCCACTGTGTTAACAGAGCTGTGCTACAAAGCTCCTCTGCAGGTGTATTTCTTGTGAACTTCATGCAGGGAAGAAGACCTTAGATACCCTCTGTTCTCACAGGCTTGACTGGAGGTGTTTGGGGCCAGGAAGAGTTCACATTTACCTACCTTTGATGCTTTTTCAAGAGCATCAATGAAAAAATGAAGTGAAAAAATGCAGTGTGGTGGTTGAAACTCATCAGCTGGTTGGAGCAGAGATCATCCAGTGACAACATCCTCCACCACTCCATATGGTCACAGAACCCACCTCATCTCCTTCAACTACTGGCATTCTCACAGCTGCTGCAATTGCCTGCTCTTCTATGTGACACCAGGGAAGAGTATAATTGATTTCTTGYCTGTTTTAATGGAGTTTAGCAATTAGAAGAGAGGTAGAACAAACATTTGATCATCAACCAGTTCTCACAGAGAAGTACCAACTGATCCTCAAAGCATAACTGGGACAGCAGCTGGTAAAGATGAGAGGYACAGACATATCCATGGACTCAGCATGATGGAGGAGTTCCTGATACTAATCAGGAATTAGAATTTTTGGGGTTGTCTGCACAAACCCTGTGTCTTTAACAAGTTACTTTCTCTGCAGTTAATGAAATCAGATYACCATCTGCCTATTTGTCTCCTGGACTGTAAGGATGCAGTGGGTTGTTAAATAATAYATTCTTTAAACATGATCCACGTGCTTATAAATGGCCTAAAAAGCCACGTCTAGTAACAATGACACATGGAGTATGTGCATTTGTGTTAGTGGGAATTAAACTAAACGTTGCTCCCTTCAGTGTTATAGAAAAAAGCTCATGGTTTATCTGTAAGTGTTTATTCTAGTATGTGTTCACTTCCCTGTTAGCTTTTTTACTGTACACCCGGGGTAGTCAGGATGTTGGTAAATATTCATTGGCAAAAACATCCCCACATGACTGGAATTCACTCCCAGCAGGCATTAAATTGGAACAGAAGAACAAAGGATATGCCAGACTTGATCAGACCACTGGTCTGTCAAGCCTGGTACCCTGCCTCTGGCAGTAGCCCATTCTTTATGCTTCAAACAAAAGAAAAAAGACAATTTAAAAAACAATGCACCTGTCTGGAAATGCATCCCAAATACTTAGCTCAGACTTACTACCTCATCTCAGAGTAGCTGGGACTAGAGTAACAGAGAACAAAATACCTTAATACAGCATTACAGGGAATGATTGTATTCACTTTATTTTTGTTTCACTTTATTGATCATTTATTTAAGAGAGATCTTACTTTAATATTCATGCAGTTCTGAGTATCCCTGACACTGTTGAAAATGAGCTGTGGCTTCTCAGGGATAATTTTGTGGGTGAGTGTCTCAGAAATCAGATTTCACTCTAGCAGTTTGACACACAAAAACTGCCTTTCACTTACAGCTCAAAAGCCTCTGAAGTCACCAACTTGGGGAGCCTGGGCAAGAATTGTTTGATTCCAATAATTAGGTTCTGCTTTTGTTATTGCAATTTGTCCTGTATAAAGGCTTCAGCAGGTCACCCTGCCCAGGACCCACTGTGGTGGCCCATGCACAAACCTATCTCAGTTTTGACACTSCCTGCTTTCAAAGGCTTCACTGTCCTGAACAGGATCTTTGGCACGTGCACAGAATAGGTAAGCCAGCAGGGAAGGGTGAGGGCAAACTTCTACATTCATCAGGAAAAAATTAACAGGATTCTCCCACACTGATACAGTGACAGATCTGATCTGCTCGTTGAGCATGTGGTTTGATTGGCAGTGTCAGGAGAGAAACTGAGGTTTCAGTGGCATGGAAGCTGTGTGATGATCTCAGCCCRGCTATAATTGCCTTCTGGAGAAGATCCCAGGCCTTCTGATGAAGAAGATGCTCAGTACCCAGCCTTGGGTGCCAAATAGAGGCTCTTAGCAAACCCTAGAGGTCCCCAATGCTGTGTTCTTCAYGGGCAACACACAAACAATATATATATATCTGCCTTATCTTTGAGCAGGTCGAGTCTCTTCAGGCCTGAGAGCAAGCAGAGCAYCTCTGTTTCCAGGTGAGTAAGAAGGGCATTTAGACAAACCTCCTGCACGCTTTGAATCCCTCTGCCTCGGGCCACTCTCAAGCACTGTAGCTGAGAAATCTCTGGTCCCAAGCATCACACATGAAGTCCTTGTTTTTGTCCCTAATAAATTGTAGCCAGGTATGTCGTAAGCCAGTGCTTTGTCAAACCAGGGTGTGTGAAAAGCGATGCTCACAAAGGCGGGCGGGGGGCCCGCCTCCCTCAGTGAGTGCTGAGGAACCGGGCCTGCTGAAAGGGACCCGSGCTCTGACCTCAAAAGCTGCTCCGAGCACGTCCAGTCTGCATGGGAAACTCAGTCAAGAACGGACATCTGTGTTTTCGGTCTGTTAACTTGTATTTGACAGCTTGGGTTTTGGCAGCCTGAAAAGATTAAAAAAAAMCCCCTCGGCGCAGCCAAGGCTGGCCTTGCAGTGAGGCAGATAGCGGCCAGGGATTAGAGGTGCAGGGGAGGCCGAGGTGCCAGGCACAGCGGTAGTGGTGGRCCCAAAGCTATGACAACAGCCACGCTGCTCACTTCTCCTCAGCTGGTAGCTGTTTGTTTGAGGATTTGYGCTGCCTGCCCCCTGGGTGAGGGTTCGCAAAGTGCCTGCTTGGAAAACATTTCCATCTGCGTTTCTGCACGCAGCTGCCGGAGGAGAGGAGCGAGGCCCGGGAGTCTGTCACTGTCACTGCTCCGCACACCCCGTGTCCCTCGGGCATGCCCCGGCCTGGGCGACTGCATGGCCAATCCAAGCTCTTCCCAGTGCCTGTAGAGCTCTCCCCCTGCCTCTACAGAGTGCTCACCCGCTGAAGGTAATTCAGAAAAAGGAGCTCACATATCTGGCTGCCATGGGGTTTAAAAGTGGCTGAGAAGGAAAGATGTAGAGCTCCAGTGGGTAATGAATTTCTGAGTTTGTATCTGTGGTCTTACTTGCTGGTAAAGTTTTATGTTTCGTTGCCACAAGAAGGGAATCAAGATTTTTGCCTGATTGCGCCTGTAACAGGGCAGCAGATTCAGAGAAATGTACTTGTCTGCTTTTCACTGCTGGGAGCTAAATGCTGAGAGAGCTGCATGCAATATTCACAGCAAGACTTTTATAAACTCCTGCCACTGACAGGACTGTGTCAGGCCAAACCACCCTCCATCACAGGGAARCATCTAATGTCAATGAGTTGATGACAATGGTATGATAGTGACAAAGATTTTGCAGGCATTCTCCTCCTGCCAAAAGCAAGAAGTAAGAAGTTGAGATTGCTGTGTTGCTTKTGTATATCCCTGTAAAGAGCTACTTCTGTGCAATGAGATAGGGGCTCAGAGTAGGGGTGAATCTAATTCTGAAAAATGTTGGTTTGATGGAAGGGGCAACTGCTGTAACACCCAGCAGTGTACTGGTGTGATGGAGGCAGCAGCCAGCTGGAAGGCAAGGCTGTGCTGCTTCAGAAACCCACCCTGCAGGTGAACAGCAGGACTGGCTGAACCTTCCTGACCTCTGARAGCCCGTGACCATTCTAGCTCAAGGTCATTTAGCAGTAGCACCTGACAGAGGGGGCATTTCTTATAGSCTGACCTTTAATTAAATATGTTTTTCGGCTGAAAAATTATCCAGTCAGTAAAGAGCAGTAGGAAATGCCAACCTAGTTAGTAATTTAATTAAATAATTTGTTTTAAAATGTGACTGGTAGGAGGGCAGAGTTACATTCCCAACATCTGTAACGCTTATAATAAACTACAGAATAGAATGTCACCATAACAGCCCAGCTCTAGTCTCTGGCACGGATAGAAACACTGAACATTTGGAATTATTTTTGATTACTCCTCTAGAAGAGCATGCACAGCCCTTGTGGAGTGTCCAAGCTGCCATGTGGCCTGTTGGGGGGAGTGGTGAGTGTCTGAGCAGACATATGGCGAGGCAAGGAACCAGCCGGCGCGGGTTGACGCACACGCTGCCAATCCACTTTCTGCTGCTGCTGGGCAATTAGGCACATCAGGAACTCACTGAGCTTTCCCCCTCTCTACATGTTTGTAAGTGAAAAGACATAAAGTGTCTGCAGGGCTCATCATACACACTTTCCCTGCCATTGTCCTCATCTCGGTCTTCCCCTGGCAGTCACCAAAAAGTAAGACAAAAATAAGACTGTTTGAGCTGAATGCATCTCTGTGCAGAGAGATCATGTAATGCCTTCCACAGCATTCAGGCCTTGCCTTGGGACTGCACATGGCTCATGGGTGAAGCAGCCATACAAAGGGGGCTGTTGTGCTGAACAAGTTCCTTTGGCACAATAAAAGTCTCTGCCCTAAGAATAAAGCTTCTTTGTGCCAGGAGCAGAGCATTTGCAGTGTGTGGCAGTGGAAGGAACACCCCTAGAGAYGGGGCAGCATCAGGCATCCTTTCACAGCACRAGGCATCTTTCTCTGATGCTGCAGAGCACACAGCAGTATTGATTGCAAAGGGACAGGCTAGGAAAGGGGCTTTCTCCTSCACCTGCCTCTGCCCCCCAGGCCATTGGCCAGCTGTGCCAGGGTGGTCATCTCACTGTCTGTGAGGGAGCTTGGGGCTGCAGAAATGAGGACTCACTGCTGCAGGGCTGTCTCTGAAAGCATGAGRTATCTGTTGCTCTAGTGCAACCAGGCTGTCCTGGGCAAAGACCTTTGGCAAAGATGCCAGACATGGCCAGGACACCAGGAGTTKGCAATCTCTTCTCCTGCACCCTACAAAGCCAAGGTTGGGGTTCACATGCAGGCTGGAGAGCTGGAAAGCCCCAAACAAATGTTCACAACCCAGACAGAGATGCCATTTCTTAATGTTCTCCTGCTGTTGGTCCAAACCCAGCTTGTSAGCTGAGGGGGCCCCTGCTGCCACCCTTCTCAAATGAAAAGCACTCTGTACAGGCAGGAGTGCTTGTGAGGCTGGTGCTTAAAACCACAACTGAAAACAAACCATGCCAACAGAATATCAAACCAGACATTGACTATCTCTGAAACCACATGCAAGTCAGACTTCAGCTGAGTCTGCTGAATGTGCATGGCAAAATGGCTGCAGTGGTGACATTTCCTGTTGTCCCCAGGCCCGGGAGCTGTGGTGCCGGGAAGCAGAGCTTTCATCCCAACAGCATGGGCCAGGGGATGGACCAGCCTCTGCAACTTTGGTACAAATGCTCCCAGTGCTGCCGGTGTCCCCCAGCCCCATGACTGCTCCTTGGCAGGTTGTCTAAGTGCTCAAACACTGAGCTGGGAAGTGCAGCAAGACCTGATTCCATCTGCTGGCATCAGTGCATCAGTGGGCAGGGTGGTCCCAAACCATCGTGGTTTGCTGAGCTGTGGGGTGGCTGAGGGCAGCAGTCTCTGTGGGCACATTGGCATTTTGCTGAGCAGCCCAGAGAAGGCTTTTTATCTGGCTTTAGTTACAGCAGGAGCTGTGGTAGGTAGGAGGGCCTTTTACAGTGGTGAAAGGGGATGCAGGCAGGGTCTGCAGGTAGAAAGAAGTATTTCTGGATTTCAGATTTCCCCTTGGTTTGGGAAARGGATGTTGATGGTGGGAAAGCTGGGCTGAAGAGAGGTCATGACCTGCCATGATTTCTCCTGTTGACACTGCAGGAGACACAGTCCAGTCTCCTCTCCTTGGCTGAGGAAAAGGCTGCCAGCTCCCAGTTCCTGYGATGGCAACTGCCAGGGCTTTGTCTGTGAGCAGCTACTGCTGTGCACCACTGGAATGCCTGGGGAATTCCTGCCTTAAAACCCACCCTTGTCTCCAGAGCAATCAAGTGTCAGGATGAGAGGGACCAATTAGAGGGCCCCGTGGAGAGTGGGAGAGGCTGCAATGCTATTCACTCTCTGTCACTTCAAAAAGGTTTTATTTTCTGTATGTTTAATATGCAAATATTTAATGGGGTGTATTAGAGCATTACAGCCATAACTTGAGACCTTTCAGTCAAGAGTAAACAGGTGCTGAGTCTTTCTTTTCAAGGCCAGGCACAGCTGCAAGCCTGCTCTCCCCAGTACATGATTATGGGATGCTGCTGGGACTTTTTCCACATCCCTCCCCCACTATGCTGCACACGCTCCTGCAAAGACCCTTTTTTTTGTCTTTCTGCAAAAGACTGTCCTCACTGTTCAAAAGGAACAGGAAAAAAAGAAATGTGATTTATTAGCTTTGGCATAGAGGGCAAGGTTTTGACCTCAGGTGTGAATCTGAGAAAAATACTATTTTCTTGACAGCCAGCCCTCTTGGAGTGAATTAAAACGACTATTGTGAGGAAATGGATTAAAGCCATTTCAGCTTTTACGACAATACAAGCTGGTTACTTTATAGAGCATCTAGGATGTAGAGTCGCCCYAAGGTGCTTTATAATCATTGGTTTAAAGGGAGAGAATTTGCCTGCAGAGATGAATCAATGGGTGTATTTTATGAAACATTAATGACTGCTTTTGTAGATGTAAATTCGGGGGTATGTGCCTGCATCTCTCTGTGCTGTCCTGCAGCTGCAACTTAAGCTCTTTTGCTGTTAGTGAAGATCATAATCCAGCAGTGCAGTTTTGCTGGAGGAGCTTTACATCATCTTGTAATGTAAACAATATTGTAAGAGAGCCCGACAGCCCCACAGGATTTTCATTGAGCTATGATTGATGTGGAAAAGGATGGAGCTGCAGTGATTCTGCATCAGTCACAGCTCTTGCCTGGCTCTAAAACTGACCCTGTTAGCACAGTCTGACTTGGATCATTTGTCTCAGAAGTACCAAGGGATTTTAAAACAGCTGTGGATTCAACCATTTCAAATGGGAACATATTTTTGGTTTGTGGTAAGAACAACATAAACCGTATGTGTTTCAGAACTCGGGCCTCAGCATTCCTGGCTTGTTTTGTCAGCGCGTTGCTGCTCTCGGCAGCGTTCACACACACGGGTCCATGGAGGCTATTTTTTTGTTTGGTTTTGTTTTTCCACTTCAAGTCTTCCTCCCTTCTTTTTTCCTTCCATCTTTAAAGAAAGACAGACAGAAAGAAAATGCATCACCTTTGATTTTTGGGGCTAGGCAAGGTTTAAGCTGAGGCAACACTTAAGCAAAGGGAGCATTTGTTTTCAGCCTTTGATGTATCCCTTATCTGATGTGTTTTCTCCTAAATGCTTTTRAATGTGCAAGTGCCCAGTGGTAAAAGCAAGTACCAGGCATCATGGCAGAGCCCTGAGATCTGGCAGCCCTGTCTCTATGTCCAGATGGGTAACTCATTTCACTCGTGCAAAATCACTCTGCTTTTCTACTCCCCAGCCCTTTAGATCACTCCTCCCCTTCTCCTTCAGCAGGTTCCTTCCCCACTGACATCTGTTCCAAGGAATGATAAACGGAGCTTTGGAGCAATTACCACAGTTTGTATTTTCCAAACCAGCTTGCAGCTTGTGTATTAAAAACACCAGCATTAAAAGTCAACAGGGTGTAAAAGGTAACAGAGTCTCCCACCTCAAAGCTAATGATGTTTTGCCATGTGAACAAGAGCTGTGTATATCCTAATTTGCAGGCTCCTTTCTCATTTGTACAATTTTGAGCCGTTGTTTAATGAAGCCCGTCTGGTTCCCATGATGGGAAATTATATTATCACAATGCTCATGTTAAAGGCCTTATATTTCACCCCAAGCACCTGTGGCTGCACAGCAAGGAGGAAAGCTCTAATGTGCCAGCTTGGATTCAGGTTTTGAAGCAGGGAAAGGCTGATTTAGGAAATGCTCCTCTGCCTTCCTTGCAGCCAAGCACAGCAGGGTCTGGGGAGCTGCTGGGCTGTTGGGGTGCCTGTTCTCTGAGGCAGCTCTGTGCTGCAGCCAGCAGCTGGGGATTAATATCACAGAGAGAGTAAGAGCTGAGTTATTTCCGCAATCCCTTCACATAATGGATGTGAATGTCAAGATGTCGCCATCTGAAGTATGAGCACCTTGGAACAAAACAAAAAATTACTGGCAGTGTCAGCTTTCAGGAATGCCTTTCAGAGGTGGTGGAAAGCTGCACACGCAGCACTGACTTTCTTCAGCATCTTCTTTTCTGAATAAAGGGTGACCTCAGGCCCTCTCCTCTTCCTCCACAGGCAGACATGCACAGGTCTCTTATAAACTAAACCCTTTGCACGCTTACTACCGTGTGAGCAGCTCCAGCTCTTTGGCAGGCAGTTTCTCAGGCAGTCACCCTGCTCGGAGTGCATTTGTGGCTCCAGTGTGTGTGTTCTGACTCTGCCAAAGGGCTGGGAACAGACCTGAGCATCTACAAATCCTTCCAGAGGTTTTATTCCCCACTTTGCTGCAGACTGCCCGGAGCTTGTGTCAAACATGTGACATGGGCTGATTTGGCAGTGTCCCATGTACAAACACACCCTGAATCTGTAGCTCCAGGACCAAAGCAAAGCTGGAACAAGGTTTACTGCTAACCAGGGGATGGCTGTAATCACTCTGGTACTGAACTGAAGCACTCCATGCTCAGGAGCTTCCTGCCTGGAAGTTTAAGTCCACATTGTCACCATCAGCACAGTTGGTCAGAATAACCTACTCTGTGAGCTCTGATTATATCTCTCTGTAGGAGAGCCATCTACTTTGCAGCTGTTAAAATGCTTCTTTCTTGATATGGGAACACAGGCAGGGGAAGCTGCATTGATACTTCTTGACCTTGGATGCCCAGCAAGCCTCTGCCCCCAGGGCCCTAGTAATGCTATATGACATCAGTAGGAAATTTGGCCTTGCGTGTCCCATAGAAAAATGCTTTGCTGTGGGTCAGCATGTGGGACAGTGCTGTTTCCTATTGTAAGGATCCTGGCCCAGGCCCTGTAAGAGCTTTGTAATAGGGCAGAGAGGGAGTTTTGTAATAGGGCAGAGAGGGAGTTTTCCCAGGAGCTCCTGTATTTTGTGCCTACCCTGAACAGTTACTGATGTCTTAAAAATCAAATTTCTGTTATATCAAAATAGCTGTGAAAATAAAAAAATTCTCTCAAAAAGACACTGGTGCCCAAAAATTGTCAGTAGGGAAACATCAAAACTGGGGTATTATCACTCCTTCACCATCCCAAGTCAGCTGCAAGGAGATAACTGGTATTGACAGTATTGCATGCAAAATATGTATCAGATACTTGGATCAGTCCCTGTCCATGGTCTGTCAGGATCCTTCAAGGGCTGAACAGTATTTCCCATCTCCCACCCCATGTCACCAACTTTCCCATCATGTAATGAAGTTTCATTTCCAGGAGAACAGGAGAGCCCTGGCATTCAGACCTGGCTGCCTGATTTGAATTTAGATTATTTCATCAAAGTAATAAYAAGATCTGGGATCACAATCTGCTGGAATAATTTAGAAAGCCATGTGAGGTCACTATTGCTTCTTACAAATAGAGCTTAGACATAATTTACCTGGCAGTAACTTGACCTGGAAGAGAGAGGTTTATCTTCTTGACATGCTGAGTCTGAGTAGCTYGAAAATCTCTACATAAATTTGAGATCTTTCATCCTCCAGCTGGTTGTTATTACTTATAATCTCTTAATGCAAAAAGTATTCCTTCCAGGGGCCCCTTTCTTTGCCTTTCTTACCTTTATTTTTTTTTTAAAAAAAAGATCAACTTCATGTTGGTTTGCCTTAGGATCTCACACCATGCCCTTACAATCATTGTAACTTGGTCACTCCACCTAAAACCTTTGTTATGCTTTATGTTTTAGGTGCCTGTTCACTTTCAAATATTTCACTGTATTATAACATAATTTTCAGGAAAGATTGGTTAAGAGACCTATATTGAAAACTTTGCCTTGGGGACATACCCCATAGCTTTGCTTAGAATCCCTTTTGTGAGATTACAAGCAGAACAGAGGAATTGCAGGATTACAGTAGAAATGGGAAAAAATTTTGCAGGGATTTCTGAGAGAAGCCTGATCCTGACCGGTCTCAGGGTAGTTATGGTGCAGTTCTTACACATCACACTCCACTCCTCCTTGGGTGTTTGAGACTGGCAGTGGGTTGCTGTCATCCCTCTCTGTGCCCTTCTCCATGTCTTGGGACACRGTCCCTGCTTCTTGTCCCCTTCCCTGGTGCCTGCAGGGATTAAGCAGCTCCCCCTCACTGCCTCAGCTGCCAGCTGCTTCCTTCTGATGCCTGCAGTGCTGCCCCTTCTTCCTCACCTACTGCTGACACATCAGGGGATTTCTGCTGCCCTTCAAACCTCTCTGGCTGCTGGAGCATGAAGCACCTCCTCAGCATTTCCATGTTCTAGAAAGGGTGGTTTCACTTCCTTTTGGGGTTTTTGAGTTTTCTTWACTCCGGGAGGGCAGCCCACTGTGGGTTCTGCTTGCTGCTCCCTTAACCAGAAAGAGCCAGTGCAAAAGAGCTGCCTCGTCCTCATGACCAAACACTGTGGGGAGCCCTGTGCCACCTTCACCACTGTACAGGGAATGAAGGGAGACAAGATCAGCTGGAAGTGAGCTGTGCTCTGTGGTGTCTGCCCAGGACTGGCAAGACTCACTGTGAGCTGACTGATGTGTCCTGTCCTGGTCACCGATTGTCCCACAAGCATGTGATGGCTGCCCTTGTTTGTGCACCAGAGCCTCCCTCTGGGAATCCTGGAGGCATGGCCCATGGCCAGGGCACATGCAGGGAGAGTCCCAAGGGACTGGGATGCTGGGAAGCCTGGTGGGGTCAGCCTGCCTTGGTGCTGTGTAAGACTCAGCCCCAGGACTGGAAGGCAGCAGAGCCCTGGTGTCTGCCCTCAGCTTCACTGGAAGAGAGTCAGTGCCTTAACATGTCTGGCACCAGCCCTGGGCTTAGAGCATGCTGACCAAAATGCAGCCTCCCTAGAAGGAAAGAAGCAAGAAATGGTGCTGCAGAACATATTTGCCTTCAATAAGATATACTGTAAYGCAAACATCCAGTTTGATGCATCATTATAGTTGTTGCCTGGGCCTCTGCTGTTTCTGACAGCAATATTTTCTCTTTTTCTCTGATTATCTGGAYCCAAATCATTACCAGTATCCTTCCCATTATCACTGAACCTCATTTTAGCAATGTGACAAACAACTTCAGCCTCGGAGATGCCAGTTTTAACATGACTAAACCCTCACCCACACTTTTAAACTGGGGCAGCTGAGAAAGAGCTTTTATGTAAGATGATGCAGAGCATTACAGCCATCCCCATCAGCTGTTGGCCTTTTTTTYCCCCCTTTTTCTTCATCTTTGCCTCAAGATGTTGCAGTTTTAGCTTGTATCTGCTTTTTTCCCAGCTCATGACTCCACTTGTGACCGGGAGGCAGAGWGCTGGAGCAGGGAGGGCTCTGTGATGTCTGTAACATTAGTGGGGCTGTCAGGGAGCAGACGGCATGTGACCAGGAGAGGCTAAACTGGGACACTGTGATTCACATACGGCCTTCCCTATTTCTGGCTCTGCTTCCAGGCCCAGGTTCTGCCACTCCCTCTCTTGGAGGCAGCTGTGCAGGGCCACCACAGCCACCAGGGCCACCACAGCCACCAGGGCCAGCAGCCAGGGCCCTGGGCTGCACAGAAGAAGCACGTCCATGAGGAACAGCATGGGCCATGAAAGAGGAACCAGCAAGGGGACTGGGCTGGAAATACTCCGGGGAACACCAGTCTCACTGCAGGAGCTGAGGTATTTCCTGCTGCTCCAGCAGAAAGAAATGCTTGGCTCTGCATGAGGGAGCTGCTCTGCCCCCTCTGGCTCCTCTCCCATTGCTTTTGCCTTTGCTGTGTGTTTCTCAGCACTCTCCCCACAGCCTGYCATCCCCAGCCCTTCCTCCCACTGCTCAGCCAAGGGACTGTGGTGGATGGAAGGTGGAGGTATGCTCCTGGGGAATTTATCCAGCAACCTGTGAACTATGCAGAAGTTCAGCAATATTTTAATCTGCCTCTGGAATTTGCAGATTATTTTTTATTGGAGAGGAGATTTAATTGAATATTCAGGATTTTGTCTCCTGTTGGGTTTTTACCTATGATGAGTTAAAACATGTTTCAGGGAATTTTAAATTATGGGGCAGTGTCACACAAAAGGGGCATAATTTCATTTTCAGAAGAGCTGCCCACAGACATCTGAGAGCAGTACTCTTCCTACACAGCCTGCCAGAGGCCCAGWTCTAAAATTCATAAATTTACAAGAGGCAGAAAGCAGAAATGAAACTTGCTCACCAATCTGTACCGCACAAACTGCTAAGATAAAAGGTTGTTCTACACAAAACACCTATTTAAGTTTCATCTGCCATTTCAAATATTACCAAAACACCTATTTAAGGCTGTTYTGATATTGCAGATATTATGGCTGATGACAAAAAGGGGTGGAATTAAAACCAATCTCCTTTGATGTTCAATAAATGGCTCTGGAAGAAGCAGGTACAGCTCCATGCCTACAGGTACTGTGTGAAAGCTTTAATAGGGTACCAAAGGGTGAGAGCCTGTGGCACCATGCTGGCTGCAGGCAGCCTTTTCCTGCCCAGCCACTGAACCCATCAGTACAAGCAGAACATCAGGGCACAAYATCTGCTGGATTTCATAGCTTCTTTAGCCCAAACCTTCAGTCTAAAGCTCTTGATCAAAGGCCTTCCCAGCCCTGTCCCTCTTCCCAGTCCCTCTCCCTGCTGATCTCAGCCTGCCCCTGGCACAGGATTGGTTTCCTTTCTTTCCCAGTTTTTCTTCACAGCCTGTATATTATTATCTGTCTCCTGTAAATCAGTTTTGATGTCTGTGGCCTACCAGAGGTGTCTTTTCCACGGTCTCTCCACTTTTCCTTCATCTCCTACCCAAATTTTTGTTCCCCCAGGGAAATGGCACTTTCTACATCTGAGTTGCTTTGCTCCCTGCCCATTACCTCTGCCCAGCTTTTGCTGGTTCTTCCCTCTTGTGTCTCCTGATGACCTCCTACAACTGAACCCAGTCTCACCACTGCCTCCCTGTATTTGCATTTGCTTYAGAGAAACCTCCTGGAACAGCATTAGACTCCAGAGGACCCAAAGGAAAGTGGAGATTTGGATAATCCTCCTCTATGAGCAGATGGAAAGAATCTGCTTAGTCTGACCTGTGAAGAACCCCTTTTTCACCTTCCCCATGGACAATTGCCCTAGCAGAAAAGGCTTTCCCTCCTGACTGCCTCTCTCTCCCCCTCTCTCCAGCTGTGCTCTTTGCCTCTGGCTCCTCATATCACCAGTCATCAGCAATCCCTTCCCCTCTGCCTCCTTGGGCAGTGCATGGTTTGGCAGTGACAGAATCACCTGCACTTTGTACCGTGCTCTGACTGCCCTCTGGCCCTGCCCAGCATCACCCCACACCTGACACACACACTGTGAATCCTGCTGTTGCTCTTTGACTCAGATCAAACACCCACCAAGGTGGCAGGACACTGCCAAGAAACAARGGAGAGGAGCTTATCCTCAATCCCCACCTGTTCTTCCTTGTGCCAGGTTTYCTTTCCCTTTCCTCTCACTGTCTCTCACTCCATTGGAGATTTTGTGTGTTAATATGCTCTGATGTGATTTTTCATTTCACTCTGAGAGGCAGTAGTTCAGCTCTCTTCTTGGTACTAACTGATTTTATTTCCTCAGGAATTTTTGTCACCTTTTTAGAAACCTCTCCTGCTCTCTCCAGTGTGGCTTTTCCATCTGCCTCTGCACCTGCTACTCAAAGAACTCCTCCCATTTTTTCCCCTCCCTCTTGCATCTCATGCTCAAAGGCATGTTAGATTTGAAGAACTGGGGAAGCTTGTGACTTTTAAGTTCCAACAATGTTGTGGTCTTGGCAGATTTCAGTGATGGTGTCAGAGATGAATCTCTTGCCTGGAAGCTGGAGCAGCCCACCTGCATCCTGCCCTGCCCTCAGCAGGGACAGGCACTTGGACTCGGCTGCCTTTGATGCAATTATTCTTCCAATGTGTCTCTCTGGGCTTATTATTTATCCTATGTTGGATTCCCTCTTACCTTTTTATTTCTGACACTGACCACATCTCTCCTGTCATGCTATCCCCCTTACCCCCACACTAGCAGATCATTTCAGTTCGTTTCTTAGCAAAAATTATGTTTTTGTAAGTTTCTATGATACTGCTTCTCTTTCCAGTAAAAAAAAAAAAAAGCAAGAGGTGACATGGAATTGAATAACTTTTTGTGTTTTTCTCTGCATATTTGTGATCTCATCTGGAAGAGCACTTAAAAAATGTTGCAGAGGATCTTGTTATGACTAATACAATGCTGTCATGCAATTAGCACCATACTTATTTAATAATCTAGTCTTCAGAGAAAAACTGCCAGGGAAAAAATTTTCAGAGAAAATATCAATAACATTTATCAACCCCCCCATAACACTAACCACCAAGATATCAATCCATCTTTTCCCTTCAGTCACTTGATACTATATAACCTCCATTAAATGCAGCACATCTGCTTGTGAGCCCTTTTGTTCTTCAGAAATAATGGTTTGCCACACMATTCATGAAAAACAACCCAGCCCAGAGGCTCTTTCCAGCAATATCTAGAGTTCAATGTTTCAAAGGAATGTCTAAGCCTCACTTAAATAAAATAAGATAATTTYTTTCCTGCCTCTACCCAGCAATGAGGTTATGTACTTAGGGAGAAAGCTTGCCTCTCGTSTAGTGTTACAGTCCCTGGCATAAATACAGGTACAGTTCTCACTGTTACCAGCACAAGGACTTAATGGTTTTGATCTGACTGTTGCAAAAAGCCACCAAAGCCTGATCTGAGTGGAAAGCTTTCCCTTGCCCCTGMAGTTTCTGGTGCTGCCTGTCTTTCATCTCACTCCTTTTGCCTGCCCAGAGTGGGCTGGGGGCAGGCTGGGTGCTGCAGCACAGGGAAAYCTTTCCTAGTTCATCTTTCAGCAGCGTGGTGTGAGGGGCCAGCTGAAGTTGTATCAGCCATCAAAGCAGTTGTGTATGCCATGACTCTGGAGGAGAAACACATGCTGCAGAAAATACAGGGTCTAAAATAATAGACACTGGGGGGAAATAAAGAGCATGTCAGAGGGTGGATTGTTAAGCCCTCACAGTCAAATCCTGAGAGGTCTTTGGCCATTGCAAGYAACTTCTGTTGGCTTCAAGARGTCTCCAGGTGCTCATCTCCCTTCAGGATCTGTACACAGGGCTTTTTACCTAATGAAAAGATCTTCACTGACTGGCAGGAGAGTGAAAGGGTTTTGAGCACAATAAAATAGTTTTCCTGGAGTTGTGGAGTAGGCAGCATAGACTRGGGGTTGTAACAGCAGTACCTGTTCCCCTGGAAATTGGGGACATTGGGAGCAACTGGTTCTGGTATGCACTGCTGCTTCTCAAGTTGCTGCAGTGAACAGTGTGTAAAATGGGGAACAGAAAAGGCTGCTGTCAGAAGGGCTGGTAGGTAGCAGATGCCTGTGTGGSTCTCTGGAGGGAGGAAAATCTCTTAATTCTGATGGCTTTGAGCCTGACTCTTCAACAGACTGCATATTGTAAACCCTGAGACTTGCATTAAAACAAATGACWCTTCCTTATTTCCATGTGGTGTGGAGGGGGTCCCATATGACTCTTCCCAGGGAGACAAAGTGATTGCTAATAAAACAGTATTTCAGTGCTCATGCATCTCACAAAGGGCAAATATTATTATTATCATCATCATCATCATTATCATTATCATTACTATTCTTAGACATTGAACAGAAGTGTTGTAACTCAGAGTATTATTTTCAGTAGTTCCAACACTGTCTGCAGGACACCTGCTCTGCATGGTCATTTCAAGACAGCTCYTGCTCTGTTGTTATTGGCTCTATACTAAGAGCCAGCAAAGTAAAAAATTTTCACTTAAGCCCAAACTTACTGTTCTCTTGTCAGCTTCCCCATAATATATTACTTCACCATGTCCTCTGACCTACTGCATTTCTTTATAGACAAATATAATTAATTTTGAGACAAAGCTTAGCTCTGGGGTTCAAAACAGTTTCACGTGTTTTCTCAATAMATTAATTTTTTTCCTTCTTAAATTTTCAGGCAGAAAAGGTTATGAGGGTTAAACAAAGCACCATTCCTTCCAAGAGCTCCAAACTCCAGCATGGCTGGAAGAAGCTGATGGAAGGAGGAGGATGGAAGGGGCAGAGGGAGGTGTTTCTCAGCCAGAACCCAGGAGCCAGAGTTGCTCCTGGTAGCCCAGCTACAGGAAGGAATGAGAGACACCTCTACTGCACAAATAACCAGTGGTGAATGTGAGGGTGGAATCTGCAGATCACTCTGGGCTTTGAAGGGAGATTTGTTGACRTGCTGAAGCTGCTGCTGCCCACAGCTGCATCATCACCTGCTCTTCCTGGGCAGGCTCCCTTGTGGGGACAGCTCAGCCTATCCAGCAACATGTCCCAGGCATCCAGGCAAAGAGCAGCATCTTTTTCTCACAGAAATCAGGACACAGACRGGGTGTTAAAGTGACCTGCCATTTTCCTTATTCATACATTCATTCATGAGGATTTGTCATATGAACGATGACAAATCTTGTCACTGGCAGAAGGTCTTACTTGTCATACCAACAGCACCTGCTTCATTTGTGGATTATTGTTCAAAGACTGAGGTGTTTCTAGAAGCTATGAAAGACCCAGTTAAGCCACTTTTCTCATCTTTTCTTCCTGCAGCAGAATTGCTTATGTTGTGGAACACACTCCCAGTCCATCTGAGAGCAGGTGCTGCAAATCCAACACGTGGGTGCTGTTAATCCCACAGGAATTATTTTAGGAAACRGAGGGGGAAGGGAAGTTGCATATAGGTATAGGAATTAACAAAAAATCTTAGTAAAAATTTAGCACATTTCTGAGGCATCCAGAGCCACCCAGCACCTTAAGCAACCAGTAACCTGAAATAGATATGTTTAGTAATCATGAGAGATGCATTTGGCATTGTATGTTTGAAGGGATGTGAGTTTTCTAGTCCTTACAAATTCAATAGTAATCCCATATCTGATGCTCCACAGAAACCCTTGATAACCCTTTGCAAGTCCAGTCAGCACCTTTGAAGTCAATGGCAACATTGCCACAGTAAAAGCTCTGAAGATCTGTGTTGGCTCTTACCTCRCTGGAAGACCATCTATTTTCTAACACTCAGGTTCTTTGAACTAACAGCACTCCCCAGGCTTACAGCACCTGACAGGTCTGCTGCCAAGCTTCTTTGCTTCTCTCTTACTGCTTTTCCAAARCAAAGTCTCCTATATCTTCATCTTTTATTGTTTCCAAGAGAAACGCACCACCCACCCCAAAAAAACAAAAAGCACCTGGTTCCATAATAAACTCCATGTCTAACTTTGCAGGAATGTTATACAAACAGCCTTGCTGGGATTGAAGCAGCAGCCATTTGCTGGATGCTTMTGTTTGTACATCCTCTTAGTTTAATTGATTTTCCTCAATGAGAATGAAAACACATTTCCTGAATCCTTGCATGGAAACCAGTGGGAAAAATTCTAGATTTAATATCAAGAAATATGTAAAACTAGTTGGCAAATGGACTGGCCTGGTTTGTTTTTTTTTTTTTTTTTAAGTCAATATTTCATTGTCATATTGGGAGGATTAAATAATGTTCAAACAAGGTTTGTCACAAATCTGGCACAGACTAGGCAAAGGCAGTGGTCCAAAATTATTATGAAAGCCATAGCTGGCATTTAACATCATGCATCACCTAAGAAAACAAGAAACCTCCCAGCACACTTTGATCTAATCATGATACATTTGAGAGCTGAGTGCCAGAACGTTCTTTGCTGGTTGCTTAATGGCACAATGGAGTATCCAAACAGCAGAGTGACCCTGCCCAGGCCTGGGGACTCAGCCTTGGGGCTGTGGGGTGAGCCAGGCTGTGCTCRCCTGGCTGTGCCAGGATCTGCTGAGCTCCATGAGATTGCACACCAGGCCAAACTTACCCTTTGCTGGTTTGAGCATTTTGAGCGCAGTGAGAAGTGAACTGGCCAGTGCTGGGTGCTCCTGCAGATCCCACTGTGCYTTGGCAGTGCTCACACCTCCCATACTGCCTGAATGGAAAACCTAGCACAGAACTGAGCTTCCAGGCCACCTCACAGCCAGTCCTTAGCAGGGGCAGAATAAAAGCAGTTCTGGGGTAACTGGTTGTAACCAGGGACAGGAAAGCAGCTCACAATGCAGTGAACAATCTCTACATTCTTTAATCTAAATATCCATATCATTATGGCATCTAATAAAGAAGGGAAACCAATAGTAATTTATCYGAAGTGTTAAAGCCTTTTGAGTAAACTAATTCTCCAGCCTGTCAAGCACAAGTCCATGTAGCCAAGATTCACTACTCTTTTAGTACCCAAACTAAGATAAATGATCCTCTTGTCCACAAGTCATCTATACCATTTCCCACAGGAAGACAAGGTTTGAATCCAAATTGATTCTGAAAACCCCTGAGATATGGTCAGAAATCAAATAGATGTCAGTAAAAAACACTTAAGAGGGAAACGTCAAATGCGAAAGTCCCCAACAAACAAGCCCAGCCTGTGGCCTTCATGAAGAATGACCTGCCAGGCAGTGCASAAATGGAGCCACAGTCTTTAGAGATCCAGCAATTGTTTGAATGTTTGGTTTTGCCCGCCCATGGCAAAAGCAAAGGCAAATGCCATCCTGGGATACACACACACACCTGTGAGTGTGTTTCCTGTAAAACAAGGAAGAAATTATTGTACACTCATCGGCCCTGGTGCATTCCCTGCAGAGTTTGGTGTCCAGTTCTCAGCACCATGCATCAAGGAAAATGGATGCTCAAGGTCCAAAGATTCTCATGTGAAAGCCCAAAAGTTTAGAAGATGCAATCCAAGACAAAAGGTTGATGAATTGTGCATTTTTTGTGTGGAAATGGGAAGAAGAGGGAAACCTAAAACTTAGCTGTCTGGCAGAAACCTGACCTCTTTCTACCCATTAYAAACTGGTGATGTGAAGTGTAATGTCTTCCACTCTCTGCTTTTGTTTGGTAAGGTTTGGTACATCAGGACTGTGCAAATTCAGACCACCTGGCAGAGCATTTTCGGACCTTTTATCTGCCTGAGCTAGAGCTTCCTCAGATCAAAGTCCTGCAAGACTCCCCTCAGGAACCAGTTTTGTGGCTGGCATTCATCACAACCAACTGCTTTTGAACATACCCAGTTCTCTGGGATAGTGCATGGTTTAGCCCTGAAATGCTGCAATGAAGCTGAGACAAGCTCTGGGACACGATGCTTCTTAGTGACAGCACAGTCTGAGGAGTGACTGCTGGCCCTTGGAGACATGGCCTGGACACTCAGTGTTGGAGGTATTTCCAACATGRGCATTTCAGTATGCACCTGCTAGGACTGCCAGGAATGACACAGGACCTACAGAAGGCCTGCATCTTCCTGGAGCAGCAGCTGGACTCAGGTGGCACTTCCAAGGGGAGAATGGCCAAAAGCCTGCGGCCAAGCATCTGAACTGTGCATGCTGTGAAGCAGAGGAAGAAGAATTGGAACAGCAGAATGTTTATTAAAGCACGTATAACAGGGGGCACCCAGTGCATGAATAAAGAATTACATTATGCTGCAGTGACAGTGCTGTGCAGGGTCTGGGGTTTCTGTCTGTCCTACAACAGAGACTCCCAAACTGAAGCCTGGGGCATCCACAACAACAAGCCCACCTTGCTGAAGGAGCACGACCAACATAGTGCCCAGCAGGGCTGGCAGCAGGGTGCACTAAAGAAAGCCAAGGAAGGCAGAAGAACAAGAGAAATGGCTGGGACAGGGGGCTATTTCCCCCTGGTGTTACTGCAGCCATTTGTCCCTGCAGGCACTGCCCSCTGTCCCCTGCTGGAGCTGTCACCACCAAACCCAGAGCTCACCCAGGGTGTGGAGCTGGCAGGGACCCGCACCGACCCCAGATCCTGTTTCTGGGCCACTCTGACCAGGAGTGCAATCATGCACACTTCCTTCCACATTTATGCAAAAAGCATCCACCCCACACGTATTTCCACTGTATTTGTGGCCTTGTGAAATCTTGGCAGAAGTGGATGGATTTTGCCCAGAATACACAATTTAGTGCTAATTATCTCTTCCTGCTGGGCTTTAGAGCACAGAGCTTTCAGTTCAAGAACAACAGCTACAAGAGCTAATGGATTGCTCTGTTACCAGGAAGCAAACCCTTTGCAGAGCGTGGAGGATCCTGCCCTGCTGCAGGTCCTGGGGAAACTCTGCAACAATAGGAGGATGGAATTCATTAACTCTTCAGGGAAGGAGAGCACATCACCAGCATCGTAATTGCCTTCCGCTGGTGCTGCTGGGGAGAGCACCCCAACACAAAAGAGCATCTCACCCCTCCCAAGGCATAGCAAATTGTGTTGTAAATGTAGAAAAAGAAAATTCCCCTTGTTGGGTCAGTGAGAGGCTGCAGAAGAGAAAAGGATGGAAAAACTTGCTGAGATTCATTCCCTTCCACGTCACATACAGTAGAAGCCCATRTTTTCTGTGAGTGAATGTACAGGATATGGATTCAATTGTTGCTTTCCAAACTCCACTTCCCACGTGCACTTATCTCACATTTAGGATGGCCTGTGGGCCTCTCTGATTGGGCTCCACTGACAAACCTCTTCTGGTGATACTCCCTGAGACAAGGAAGAGACTTGTTCTACTCTGCTGGCAATTAAGCTGCAGGTAATGAATTAACAGCATATAGATGTCACACTGGGAGCCAATAATAATTTAATTCTCCTGCRCTGGCAGTTAACCACCCAGCAGTAACCATCCCAGAGCTGCTCYCCACACAGCTAATTTTGGAGCTTTACAGACCCACATATGGTGATCATTTGATTCCAGTGCTGACATGTGGCCTGAAGGAGAGTCCAAAGTACCTCCAAGCATAGCCAGCATTTTGGCTGGTGGTGACCACGTCTTAGCTTTTCTTTCAAATGCAGCTTTTTCTGGTGTGGATACTCACCTTCTCAAATATCCTTACAAGTGTAAGAAATAAAATACTGAAATATAGAGCAGATGCTTCAGTACCTTGGACTAGATCCATTATTGACACAGGACCAACATTACACCCTTCTCAAAGACACTTGCTCATATGGTGCACAGATGTAGGCTGCTGGCASTGATCTCTAAAGCAACGTGGGCAACTTCCAGATTTTCAGGTACCCTTTGTCTCCATTTCTTGTGCAAAATTCTGTGCGTTTTATTCTCATTTGGGTCTTGGTAGTTATCAGGCTAAAATATACTTATTATTGCTGTATTTTTGTTCCCTCTTGGGAACAGGGTGAGGGAAACACWGCTGGATGAATGGAACAACAYYCAGCACTGGAGGTGAGGAGTGGTGGCATTGCCACRAGTCACCAAGACAATCCTGTGACCTGCCTGCCCAACAYGCAGAGGTTTTAGTGACAGCTCTTYCAGAGAGCATGCTGCTAGCAGTGGGAAAGGTTTTCACAGCTTGGAATCATGATTAAAGTAAAAGGCTGTGAGAGTTTAAGGAGTGAAAATAATTCTTCCTGAGTGGGCTGAGGAAACAGCTGTACAAAGCCTGACACCCCTTTGCTGAGACAGTTGTAAGCATCCTTCATCATGTCCAGACAGAGTTTCCTGTCTCAAGAACAAATTGTCCAGTTCACTGGGAAACACTAGAAGAAAAAAAGTGAAACACAAATTGATTACAAGGAAGATTCTCTTCCATGAAATGAAGGTAAATAATTCTGCTGCTTTATCACTGGTGGTTTCTGTGAGGTATTGCATAACAGGCTTAGATAATGTTCAAGTATGAGTGCATCTCCAGTTTTTTCTGGCTGTAATGTTTTCCTTAGCTCATTGTGTCTCAGAGAAGGTTGGCTATGAAGAACAGAAGCCTTTTAGGTCTGCAGTCTCCATGCACATTAACCTCTCTCACCTGACTGTGGTACAAGCATGTGCAATACATATTGGACTCATTCTTCACAGTGTTTTGTCTCATAACATTTGGAATCTAAGTAAGCTTTGTACTTTAACAAATAAATATTGAGCATTAATAAACGCAAAGCAAAAGGCAGAAAATACCCTTCCTGTCCTGCATGTGGACAGCCTCAGTTTCCAGCATGAGCTGGAGGATGACCATGGGCAGGGACCATGGGGTTAATCAGAGAAACTGGACACCCTGTCCAGGAGCCCCAGTCTGGGCTGCAGAGGCCCAGGTCCCCCATCTCTCTGCCTGCCCCTTCTTACACATTCTTTGCAGGGTTTGCCATGCTCCTTTTCTGTCCAGGTGGTCTCTACCTTWGTACCATCCCAAGAGACAGGAGAGACTTGACCTCCACAAACCTGCTGCCTGCCTAATGCAGGGGAAAAAAGAACCATGTCATCCCCATCTTTGAAGAAAAGATTGATTTGCCTCCTCTCACATAATACACATAATAATGAGTGCTCCACCAACACCTTCATCACCCATCTTCTCACAGGACAAGATGCTTATCCTCTCTCCTGTACTTAAAAAAAACCCAAAACAACAAAAACCAAATAAAAAACAGTTGACGAACAGTTAACAAATCTGAGATGCAACTCTCCACATGAAAAATACAACTTTTGCAAAAAATGATAAGCAGCTTTAAGCAGATCTTACTGGGACAGAGTCAAGCAGGGCTGTCAGACTTTAAACATTAAGCAGGCCCAGAGATGCCCTTCTGCATTTTTTTGTGCAGTGTCTTCAAGCCCAATACCCTGGGTGGGCTACAGCCATGGGAGAACCACATCTCACATGTAGGATTTGATGTGCTGCAGCAAAAGTGTAGGAATGCCATGGTCTGCCTTCCCTGCAGGCAAGGCTTGGGATCTGAGCAGTAAGCACAGGACAGCCCCTATTGCAGAGGGGACCTGGAACTGAGCACCAGGGGACCTCCATATCATGGGCAGTGCTCCAGCCCCATCCACAGGGCAGCAGCTTCACTCTCCCAGAGCCCCTAAACTTCACCAGCAAAGCATGACTGAAATTGGATCCCACAGCAGGCCTGTGGATAATGACTTGGATGTGTCTTCCCTCTAAAGATAGGGAAACCGCACCAAAGATTTTTTTTTTCCTGCTGTAGAAATTGTTCAATTGTTTCCATCCCAAATGTGATAKTTGTGATCCAGGACTTTTGCCTTCCACCTCATGTGATCCTGCACAGGGGGAARAAGCAGGCACCTGGCTGTTTCCCCTGGCAGCTCTGCCTGTTGGCTTTGACAGAAAGGGACCAAGACCCACTTAGATGCCCACGCAAATTGTTGGAGTTTTTCAGCAGGGCAGCACACTGCTCACCTAGGGGGAGGGGAAACAAGGTTGATCTTCAGGTATTTTTGGAAGCTTTGCTGACCATCTGCTGGTTAGCTATTAAAAAGTTTCGTGGGGTCAGGTCTGAAAACACTGCAGAGCCATACTCTTAGCTGGAAAGATTTCATCTGGTGACTGGATGAAAACCAGAAAGGCAACGGACATGGATGTATTTCTTTCTTGTTGTCACAGTTGATGGAAACAGCCAGTCTATGTGCTTGCTGATGTGATGTAGGCAGCAGAAGCCAGATCTCATGAGGTGCCTCAGCCCCTCCAGCAGGCACAMAGAGGTCCCTGTGCCCAGGTGATCAGGGTCACCTCAGTGCCGGTGGGTAAGCATGTCCTTCCTGTCCAGAGTTACAAGGTGAGGGAGAGAGATCCCAAAACCTCCTAATGAGCCTGATCTGCAGGCTGTGCTCTGAGGYCATCTCAGTGTACTCTTCCAAAGCTTGGGTGGAAGAGGTACCTATTCCTTGTGCAGCAGCCTGGAGTGAGAGCACTYAGCAAGGACATTGTGCTGTGCTCAGGCTGGTGCTCCTCATCTCCTGCCCCACCRTGGTGGCTGAACATGCATGGACTGGTCCTTGGGACACAGCAACAGCACAGGGGCATCTCCTCTGCCAGGGGACTGCTCTTCCCACAGGATCAGACACAGGTTCCCTCTGGTGCCCRTGCTTCTTTGTATGACTTGTGTCCTCTCTCCACCTTCTCCTTTCTCACAGGCCCTGAAACACTGTCTAAAGAGAAAACATCCTCAATGAAAGGAACGGTGTGCACCAGTGCTGCTCTGAAATACTTTGTGTCTGCTAGGTTATGGYGCTCAGCTACTGAGGTGACAATGGTGGATTAACCRGAATGTTGGGTTCCTTCTCCTCATGTGAATGATTTTACTWTTTGCACATGGGCAGGAGTGRGGCTTGAAGGAGTGCAGTGAGCCCTGTCCAGCACAGATCTGGAAAAACACAGACTCTCAGGGRGAAATCCATGTTTTGGAGGATGCATGGACAGAAGGACCTGAGTGCATCCCTGACCCAAGGCAATGCCAGGCACCTAATTTTCCCTTTGCACTCTGTAGCTTCCCAACAGAGATCCTTGGACTTTATTYCAGGGTCAGGCCCTCAAGTCTTTTCTTATGTCTGGCTTCCAGTCTCAGCGTGATGATGTCCTGCTGCCAGTGCCTCATTTATAAGCAAGGGAAAATCCAATCCATTCAGATTCTGAATCTGCTAAATGACTAATGGAGCTAATTGTGCCCTCTGCTCTTGTAGCAGCTTGAAAGCAAAAAAGAGGGGTTGACACAATAGGGCAAAGGACATTTTCTAGCTCTGACAATAACTCAGCAGCCCACTTTTGCCTTTGCAGAGACATGCTGCCAGCAGCCCACTCTTACCAGGGTCCTGCTCACCTTTGTAATTTACTTCAGTTTTTGGCCTTCAGTCCAATCTTAAGCAACATTGTTCTTGGCTTCACTCTGGTGCCTATCAGAACATACAGAAACCCTGTGATGAATAAAGCAAACCCAGAAAAGTARAATAGCTGTAATTCAGAGTCTACTTTGTAGTTTTAGCAAAAGAGCAGCATGCAAAGCACAGAGTGGGAGAGTGGGGAAGAAGTATTTTAAGTCAAACAGCACCGGAAGAGGTTCTTAGCTCAGAACAAAAATGATCTGCTTGCATCACAAAATAAATTAAGTTTCTAGCAGCAGCTGGAAGTCACACATACAGGGAACAAAGGAGTTCATTTACACAACACTGCTTACTTACATTTCAGAGTAACCAATGTCAGTGCAGGAATAAGAGSAGAGCAAACCCAGTAGTCTGGGTTTAATTATGAGCTGTTACTGCTGCTGACTACAGTGAGAGGATGTTTCTTAAATTGTTTCTCAACACTGATACTGGGATATGTGTCTTGGACAAAAAAAAACTGTACAGGTTGTTTATTTTTGGGAAACCAGCTTTAAATTAAAGTGAAAAACATTTCAGAACTTGTTCAGTGCCTGCYTTGCACCAGTCTAAAAGGAGAAAATCCACCCCCCCAACATTCCTTTCTCTTTCTTTGGTGTTACTTGGGGAACTGATTCAGCTGAAAAATAATCCAGGAAAAATGGCTGGTTACTTGTTAACTTGTTAAGGATCAGCCCTGATGGGGCTGTACTGGGAGAGGGCAGAGGATGAGAGGGTGCTGGGTTCTCCCTTCCAGCAGCAGCCACATTTACTAACACTGACTGCAGTTGCAGACTCAGCCTTTGGAAATACAGTTCTCAGGAGATTTAAGTGTCTGCTTCTGGCATTCCCAGAAGTGCACCAGCATCAGAATGCTGATTAATCCATTAGAGCCCATGGACCATCTCTTCCTTCACCAATATTGCCTGGGGAGAATGGCAAGAAAGGCTTAAACCCACCTAAAACATTTGGACTGAACTGCACACTGGTGTGGGAATAACAAGATAATTCACTATTACTTCCATGTTACAGCACTCATGAAGGACATATGAAACTTGCATTCACTTTTTCCATTGAAACAAGGAGGTTTCAAGGCAGCACACTCCATTCTGGCCCTCCTGAAAGACAAAGACTCCATTGTTGGGTTASCTCTACTTTGCATGACAGAATCCTGKAATTGTTTGGCTGGAGAATGAACAAATAAACATGATGCTTAGCCTGTGATGGAGATGAAGCTATCAATCCTGTTGGCAGTGTCCCATATGGATAATGGCCAGACACCATAATTCAAGTCTCCTGTTCAAAGGCAGTGCAATAGTAAATCACTAATTAGACATTCATTCTTGCACTTTTTGTGTTTGTTTCTTTTCTTTTATCTTTTTGTCCTCTCAAGTAACAGCATAAACAAGAGGGTGACTGAACTAATAAARCCCACTCTCACCTTTCCTACCTCTCTTGGCTGGACAAGCAGGGGCACATGCTGGGTGCAGTTCAGAACTGCACTGTAAGAGATGCAGTAACAGCTGCCTTTGCCTAGCAAGGACATTAGTKAGGTCCTCTGCCCTAGAAAGCCAASTTTCAGAAGTCATGCAAGGATTTCACATCTTTGACACATCACCTTCCCTGCCAAAACTGGCCAGGCATAATCATGAGGTCAAAATGTAAGATGAGAGMAGGGGACATGCAGCACAAGCTCACAAATACCACCACTTAGGAGATCAAGGCCAAAAMCCAAGGTAGGTGGTTACAAGATATTTTTATCAAGGGAATGGTATTTCACAAGGTTATTTAATTTATTTCTGCCTTTTTTTTTTTTGGCTAAGAAATATATAACTATGCTAAATTTAGAGCACCTCAGAGATTATACAGCAGCATTCTTCCACTCCTTGTCATTCAGCAGAGCATCTCCATGAGCTGCATGACACTGATGATAAYATGCACCTTCTGGGGGAGCAAAGACTGCTTTCCACAAGGAGAACTGGATATCAACATGCACTCAGGAAACTCCACATCAGGAAACAATGTGTCTACACACCTGAGCAGAAAGATGGGCAAAATGCATTTCAGAAGCTACAGGAAAAAGCTCATGTAGARGGATTATGGGAAAGGCTAATTTGTGAACTACAAGGGTATCGACCATGAGAAATCCCAAAGGAATTTAAAATGTGTGCTTAGAAGGAAGTCTATGAGTAGACCATGGTGCAATGGTCTGTTTGAGGCAGTTCTACTGCAACAATGAAGCCCAGCTGCCTCCTGCTCCAGTGTTTTCCAGTGCTGGCTCTTCCAGCAGTAGGGGCAGTCACTGGAACATAGCCACTGCAAGAGAACCTTATTTACCCACAGCAGTGACAAGGGATGCACAAGTGTTTGGGTGGATTTGTTCTRTGGGGCAAAACTGACAGAACTGGGTAGCAGGAGGAGCAGAAGATGGACTTGAATAGCAGTTTTGAAAGTACAGTTTAAAAAACAAGGAACACAAACGGTCTTTGACCATTGACCAGATGGTTCTTGTGATGAAATATCTGCATCATTTTTTACATCAAATTTTCCAGCTATTTTCAATTACTTTTATATGCAACAAGCTGAACAGATTCAGATTTCAGTGAACTAAGTGTATTTCCATTATCAGAGTAAGCAATGTAGTACTGTCCCTAAACATGAATGGTAAAACAATAAGAACTAGATTAAGTAAGAAACTACAGTAAAGCAGAATTTTTTTCCTTAATGTTGAAAAATTAGAATACTTTATTAGCAAAGGAGAAAAAGCAGATCCTACAATGGTTTTACTGACATAAGTAATCATGAGATGAGCAATTTCTGTAAAGAAGGATGGAACAATTTGTATTTTTAAACATACATGCAATTTGCTGCACTGAGGTGTTTTTTCCTCTCCACTCCTCTCCCCTGAGGATTGCAGGCGGGGCCTCYACTGGGGAGCCAAAACACATGTTCCTAACAGGTGACCTTCCAAAAACCTACAAGGAACAAGATGATCTATTGGGCCAGCAGGAGCAATGGAGAATCAGCAAAGCTTTTATTCTTTCCCCTCCTTTAGAGCCACTGGCAGAAGCTGAGCTCCATCCAGGCTGACAGATCCTCACCACTTCATGTACAGCAGCAATCCCAGCATCAGCCTGTGCAGGGAGCAACAAGGCACAAATAGCACTGGTTTCTGGGAACATTTCTGGAAATAAACTGCTGGTGGAAACCAACAACTTAGCCAGAAGTCCCACCAGCACATTTTTTTTTGGCATCAGCTGACCCCACATATGACACTTTAATTGTATACGAAGTCTGAGACTGTTGGTTGGGCTGAATTGGCCTCTGACCACAGTGTAAGAGGGTAAGTCAAGTGGTGTAGCTGCTAATGACTGAGCTTCCCTGGGCTGCTGAAAATCACAGAAATGCTCCMCTTGCCACTGCCKTTCAGAACAAACTGCRTGCCAAAGTAARAYAGAAGGCTTTCCCCTGTTAGAGTCTCCAGTTCTGTTCCCAACTCTGTCTGGATTACCCAGTTCAATTTATGTTASCATTCATCAATTATTTCTTTTTTAATATGTTTTTTTCTCCTAAGACAGGAAAACAGTTGGAATCATAATCGCAGTTGGAATCATAATCACAGTTGGAAAACATATAGAGATGGTGATAACTCTCATCACAAATACAAATGGTAGAATTCCTTGTTCCTTGGTATACAGAGTGCCTCTCCCTAAGCTTCAGGACACAACAGACTGTCTGGGAGACCAGAATGTCAATAAGAAGCCTGACTAAAAGGAGGATTTTAAAGACAATACCATGTTTTGGGGAACATGAGTCACTACTTTCAAGAAATTGTAATTTACAGACTGAGRGGTGGCTTTTCTCTGGGCTTGAGCAAAGTAAGCCAGTAGCTCCTCCAAAACCTGACTGCTGGCTCGTGCCTGAGGCATTCTTTGGAGCTGTCTAAATCTGGGAAGAAAAGCTGACTTGAGTTCAGCTCAGTCAGCTTGCCTTGAAGGAAGCCCCTCTTTTCTCTGCAACCCCAGCTGAGATCATTTGCCCTGGGCACAGTTTAACTGTGGCCACTGCAAACACTGCCTGGCCAGCAGGGCAGCAGCTCACAAAAAATGCTGCTGGCAGGACGAGCCACTCAACTCCCAGAAGGATCAAACCTTCCTCTCCCTCACTCCAACAAGGGAGTTGTGCCTTGTGATCAGAGAGATCACAARGACTCAAACAGAGTCTGTACAAATCTTAGCTCAGCTCCTGGTTTGGAGAGGACCAGTGACTGAGCATTATGCTCAGCCAGGGCACAAGAGGTTGAGAACTACTGCCCACAGAGACATTGTCCCATTCCTGGATTCATTTGATTTGAGAAGGGAGTAGGATTCCAAGTACCCTTTTTGTGTACAGGAACTTSCAAACCTGTTGGGAGCTCTTGTACTTCTCAGGATTTCACATGATTTTCTGATTAACTTATTTCTTGAACAATTTGGTTCAGCAGATTTTATTTTTRCACACTGAAAGAGCAAAGTGCTCTGTATCTTTGCAATAACTTACCTGTCATTAAAAATGTAGAAAGCTTCACATAATTCAAGAGATCTGATGATATTCATGCAGAATTTGGTCCAAAGAGAGAGCTATTGTAGGGTAAGAGATGGGAATAGGACCCAGTCATCCTAAGTGCTGTCAGACTGGTGGTCTTTCTTTGGGCCCAAAGCTAGAAGTGAGCAGGATTTTCAGGTAGAAGGACAGAAGCTCAGCAGGAATGACACAAAGTTAGTGTAGGCACATTTCAGAGCTTTTTGTRTTTAATAATTTATCCCCTTCATTCCTGAATTAACACAGAATGTAAATCTTGTCATCATTACACAAACCCCAGTTTACACAACCATGAACAATACCAAGGACAGCCWCCAATACAGAAATGTCAAAGTCTAAAATCAGAATCAGAGGACTTGAGGCTTACCAGAAAACCAAAAGAAAGACTAAAATGGCATTCTCAAATATGTATTCCAAAAATTACTTACCACTGTTCTCATAATTTTTCAAGATCTTTTGGGGGATCTGCCAGTGTAGAGGTAAGGCCTTAGAGAACTTTACCTAATTGTAGGTTAATATTACAAGCCTTTCATATTTGGCAAGCTGCTAGGACAAASTGCCACAAAAGTGCTCCTTTCATCAGCACATCTCATGTTTAGTCCCAACTATCAGTTTAGTTTTTAATTACAGTTTTTTAAAAAGCAGATTACTTTTTGTGAAGCAATGACTATATAATATATATATATTATACCTATACACTATATATAGTATATATATACTATACTTTTGTGAAGCAATGACTATATAATATATTGTTTCCCCTAAAGACAACATATATACAAATGTGTATGAAAGGATGATACACACAAGTAAGATGACTGTGTGACAGATTCGTAACCAGAGACCATGAAAGAGCAGAGGGATAAAACAAAAGTAGTAATTATTTGGTCACTTTTGAGAATTAATTTGGTCATCACATTCTTTTGTTTTGTTTTGTTGTTGTTTTTTGTTTTCTTGTTTTGTGATAATCAGACTGTGCAAATGTAAGAACTGTTCAAGAAAAATGGGTACAATAAATGACTAAGTACAGACTTGAAAGTTACTTTAATATTGAATTTCTACTATGAAATTTAGAGATTATTGTAGCAACAATTAAACAAGCTATTCTGCCAAGGAAAGAGAAAAGAAAATATTTTTTAAAGCACCAGATTGGGAACTGCAAAACACACATCARAACCTCTATCCAAGCAGAGAACTGTGTGCAGACTTCGATGGTAGTAAATAAATTAGAAAGAACCCACTTTGAAGAAGTGCTCAGCACAGTGCAGATTAAGCTCTTTTCTCTCTCTTTCTCCATCACCTATCTTCACTACAGCCTCCAGGACCAAAATGGACTTTTCTCATCCTCACACCATTACCTTCACCTCTAATGGTCTTCTGTACTCTAAGAAGTATTTTCATTTCTCTGTTACMGACTTCTATGTTGGTTTGGAGTGTCACATCCTGATCTTTCATTGCTTTGATGATAAAAGCCCCAGAGCAGCATTTTGCTGCAGCAAAAACTGAGCTTTTACTAGTGTTATATTTTCTATCTTGGAAATAGCTTTGCTTTCAAATTGCCACTCAGTCTGATGGCCACCACCACCCCAAGCGGTGCTTCTACAGGCACTGATTTTGGGTTTACCAGCAATAATTGCATTAGAATAATTTCACTCAAGGGTATGAATACAACACTTGTTGCCAGTTGAAGCAAGTTTTACTCAGTCTGAAMAACAGTGCCTTTTAGGCTAAATATGTTATGTTCTGGGCTGATGTACTACAGTGCATTATTCTACTAAAATTTAAGGTATTTACTGAAACACATTCCAACTCTGAGATTAGCCAAAGTAACAAAACTGTCTCATTTCTTTTTCTAGCATCCATTAATCTATCTGGAATTCAATACRATATATTAAAAAACCTTTCAAGCTMATCATASAGCATTGCTGAATATTGCTGTGCTATTGATTACACATATGGATTGCTCCAGAAAAACAGCAAGTAGACAGCAATGCAGTTATGGAGAATTTGGGAATGCCACCAAAATCACCACTGGGYTGCCTTATGAGTATTACTGAAAGATAAGGAGCAGTTACTCCTCCTCAATGTATTTTCTGTTTTCCCTCCTCAAAGTTGTCTCTGTAGCCTTAAGTCCCTCTCTTCTGTTAGCCCAGGACCTCCAAAGGGTATGTCCCCTCCCAGGGCTGAAACTTAGTATTCACTTCTGTAACAATCTTCCTATTGTTATTCTGTATCATTCTTCCTAGTCTCRTATTAATTGAGAAAAGAGGACCTACAACTGTCACAGTTTTGTCACTACAACTGATTTTGAAGTGGTGATTTGTTATGTTCTGGAGACAGGCCAGTAGCAGAAGCAAAACCAACGCCTCAGGCAGAGCAGGGCTTTGTCCCATGCTGGATTCCAAGGACACTTTTCTTTCTGTCAGCCTGCTCCCTGACTGCTGTGCCAAGATGAGCCATGCATGGTGAGCCTGAGGAAGAAGCAGCTGCAGACACCAGGGCTCACAGGGCAGCTGATGGACTTTTCATCTTGTGACTGGAGAACAGCTCATAGCACRGTGGAGCTTCAATAAAACCACGTATCTCATGTTCACTGCCCTATCCCAACTTTCATTTATCTCTGAAAGACAGAACCAAAGGCTTGATGCTTTTGCTTCTCCCTTTTTTCTCCATGTSTGAAACTTGCTGTCCTTGAAACTGCTTTGCCATTAGAGAGAGGTCACAAAATCACAGAACCCACAGGGCCRCAGCTGGGCTGCTGCTGCTCCCCTGGGGCTTGGACTCATCACAGCTGCCCAGGGAGCTCCACACACACAGAGCTCCCTCACTGCTGGAATCTCACTGCTGGGGCTGGGAACAACCCCTGCATCCTCTGAGCACCTCTGGCTTCCACATSAGTTTGCTCAATTAATGAAGACACACCACAGTTTCTGTGTTTTYCAAACAGATAACAGATGATGTTACAAAGTCACAAACACCAAAGACATCASTGAGCTCAACAGATGCAAAACTCAATGCACCAATCCATTTTGAAGATAAAAATGTTAATAATGTAGCGTAAGTAATGAATATAAATTTTCTCCCCCAAAACAATGACAATTCCTGAGTAAAAGTTGTTTGGACTTTCTATCCAAGTTACTGGCATTCTACATTCAGCTGTCACTTACATGAGTGGGTTTATTAAACTTTGGTTTTATTCAGATTCTCTGTTCTAATACTAAAGACAACAAAATTTTCCCATTTCARCAAATGTCTCACTGGGTTTATTACCACAGACATCTTGGAATCTGAAAAATACAGAAAATCTTAAAATAGTTTCAAGAAGGTGTGTTTCATTACCTAAAAGAGAGCAGAGACAGTTTCACCTGTGAGAAATTCTGAACCACCTGGTTAATTCTGCTATGACAATAACTATAAGGCAATATTAYGAATGCAATATAAATGGTTGGTTTTTTCAAAACATCTTTCTTATATTTAGCTCAATGSAACTATGAAGGTAGAAGTTTACTTAAAAGTGTAGTATTTGTACAGGAAGTTTTACAGGAAGTAAAATGAYTAAATTATTACTATATGGGATAAATACTTTGTATTATGTATTAATGCTGAGATAATAAGATTGACAAATACCCAAAACTTAGGTATGTGAATATAAAATAACTTAAATGATGTTTGTGAACCCTCCACCCTCCTTATTAACAACTGAAATCCCATTTTAGGGATCATTAAAGAAAAGAACTTCACCTAAAGAATAGTCTGTAAACTTTGCCTGAACTGCAAAACATTGTAAACATGCATATATAATAAAATTTTCAAGCCTTTATATTTACATTACTGAAATCAATGTTGGCATTGTATCTTTGGAAAGTTCAACAGCAATATATACATCAGCCTTTCCATGGACAACTACCTTATTGCTAARTCCAGAAAACAGCTGTGGACTTATTTAATTTAAAAGCAGTCTTATTGAAAAATAGCATTAAACAGTATATTAGATAAGTACAGCAAAATAAAAAGACCCAAAAGAACAACCCACTTCATTCTGAAAACTCAGCTGTTCTCCTGAYACTGGTAAATCAATGAACTAATGCAGCAATCCCTGTGCCTGCACACAGTTCAAACCCTTCTCTCACTTCCAYGCTCCTTATGTACCACTGAAACCCAGGACAGACCAAAGCAGTGTCTCAGTAACTTCTCACAGAAATAATTTAAATGCACTTCCTACATTACCAGAATAATGACAGTAAGTCAGACTTGTTGACGCATTTTATTGTGAGATGGGGAGTCTGGTAAAAAACTAGAAAATGACCATGATGTAACAAGGAACTTAAAAATGAAGTTTCAGATTTGTAACATACATACATGAATACAGGAACAAATTGGCACAAAAATGTTAAACATTGTTCCCAACACTGTTTTATAAGATTATTCTAATTTGGCTTACTAAGGAAATGAGAGTTTTATGGTTAGACTAATCTCTTAATAAAACTGCAGAGCATCATGCTATTAGTCACACAGTGAATTTCAAAATTTAAGAGCTTTATATTAAAAACTGGGTAAAGGTAAAATGAATTGATTGCAATTGTAAAATTAATACATTCCCATTTTAATTCTTCTGTTCTACAGTCCAAGGCAAGTATAAATGTTAACATAACACTGTTAAATCAAATCTCAATGCAAGAGAACCGATTGCATCTCTACTTTAAATCTTATCAACTTTCCAAATTTTCATACTAAAATATATTATTGTATTAATACAAACTACAGTATTATACACTACACTGTGTAATAAATAAAGAAATATAAAAATAAGACACATAAATATAAAAGTTTTCTAAAACTAAAAAGGTACATATGTCAGTAAGAAGGGTATTAATACTGCCAGGTTTGAAGACATACAGTACAAAATGTTGCACAGATCTATAAACTAAAAGAAATAAAATAATACTGATAGGTAAAAATCAGCTAACATTGTTAATAAATGGGGTCCATAATAACTAACATTTGAAAATACTTATGAGCCAGATAACATGTCATGTATGTGTCTGAAATTAAAGAAAACCAATAAAGCAATAAAGCAGATTAGAAAATTTCCCTTGTAATTATTGTAGAGAAATTCTGCAAGTCAGGTATTAACCCAAAATACCACCAAATAATTAAATAATGAAATATACCAGTGTTCTTACTTCTCTGATGGCTGAGTGTTTTTTTCCCCATGAATAGTTTAGAAGTTTGATACAAATCAACAAATGCTAGTTATTGTAGGCCACACATTGGAGAAAGGCTTCTTAGAGCCTTCGTAATACTGATAAATGGCACTTACAGCACATAGGTCTTGCATAAGGCCAAAGGAGATACAAAGCTTCATATCATATCCTTCATATTGTTACTACATACTCAAAACACAATTACAAACACTGTTTTTGACAACTTTCCTGTCCTTACCAGTATTAACACTGTTAGTCCCTGCAATCAGAACTCAACAACAATCTCTCAACTACATTTTTAACCACATGAGTAAGAAACTTCAGTTCTTCTATCATCTTCTTTCTTAAGGCTAACAATACACTTTAAATGATAATATGCTCTACTACAACATCTAATGTCATAAACTGCTACCTTCTGGGTTGAATTTACAAAGGTAGCCAAGCACTGTTTGCAACTGCATTACWCGTCTCTGCAAAAGGGAATTTTGTAGTGCAGAAGTTCTCACATTGTAAAACATAAGAAAATACTGAAGCGGATTTAGGAAATGTGTTACCATAAAAAAAAATCATATAAATCTCTCCCAATTGTACAGTTTAAAAATTAATCAACTTAAGAATGAAAATTAATACTGATAAAACAAACAATGCCAGATGCTTGTCTAATAATCAGGTTTCCTACAACCTGTTAAATCTTTGCTTCCAGAGTCACTGTATTTTTCTAATCTGCTTCATGTTATAAACTTGTTCCTAACTTTGAAAACTGTGTGAAAAATTACTAAGTTTGAGGTTCAGGCACACCTGGATTTCTTTTTTTTTTTTTTNTTTTTTTTTTTTTCTTTTCATTTTTTTATATATATATTTTTTTACACAGTAGTGAACAGAAACCACAGTATGCAGGCTACTGCGTTTCCATGAAAAGCATGTATAATATAGAAGGAACTTCATTACCAATTTTTTTTTTTTCCTTATAGAAAAAAACCTAGCACGTAAGCTTTATTCGTTATTTTCTTCTGACACCTGCCCATTACTTTGTATAACTTCTGGTTCTGCATTGCTTGCTTGATTTACAGCTTCATCATTCTTGTTACCTTCAGTCTTCCCATCTTCCTCTTCTACTGCTGCTTCTTCTACTGCTGCTTCTTCTACCGCTGCTGCTTCTACCGCTGCTTCTTCTACTGCTGCTTCTTCTACCGCTGCTTCTTCTACCGCTGCTTCTTCTACCGCTGCTTCTTCTACCGCTGCTTCTTCTACCGCTGCCGCCTCTTCTGCATCCCCTACTTCTTGTAGTTCCCTACATTCTTTTTCTTCCTGAAGTCCCTCTATGTCTTTTTCTTCCTCCTCCTCTTCCTCTTTTTCACTGAATTCCTCCTCCTCCCTGGTTAGGCTCTCCCTCTCATCCGAGTCGATCTGGGARGGGGAGACCCTGGGCACGACGTGCTCGATGCTCAGCGCCTCGGGGCCCATCTCCTCGGGCTCGGCGCTGTCGCGCTCCTCCGGCTCCCTTTTGCAGTAGGAGTAGCGATGGTTCATGTGCTGGGAGTAAGACCCCGAGTGTGAAAACCTCTTCCCACACTTGTCACATTGGTAGGGCTTTTCCCCAGAATGCAGCCGCATGTGTTCAATCAAATGGTGTTTGTGTTTAAATGCTTTCGTACAGATTCCACACTCGTGAGGTCTTTTACCTGTAAAATAAAGCAAAAACTGGGTGCCTTGTAGCTGAAGTTTTAAAATGTACACTGCTCTTTTCATTGTCAAATGCTGTTGGTGAACATATTAGCATTGATTAAATTTTATATAACAAGATGTTCTACTCCATGCATTATCAGCCTGAGTTTCTCTCCTGAACCGAAATGATAAAGGTGMAAGGGTACATTGTCACAATCACTACAATGATTTGTGTTTTTAGGAAAACATATCATAGGAGGATAAAGAGATTCTCATATACAATTTTTAGCACAAAAAAAGTGYAAATATAAATGAGAAAAGGAGACTTTTTCTTGCATAAACTATTCAGTTGAAACCATTTCAACTTTTCTATATTGATGGCAATTTMAAATCAACTGAGCTTTTACATTGGTTTTCATGTACAAAGTCCTGCCATGATATAGGTAAAAGGAAAAATCATTCTAAAATCTACGTTGGTTGCTTTATAAAACTTGCTGACTACTCATGTATTGACATGAAAAAAATATGTTTCACTCAGTGTATTTCTGCTGTTTTCCAGATATTACCTTGTTTTTAGAGTCTCTTATAKAAATGTCTCAGGAGCCTAGCAGTGTCATTTTGATTTAAACATTTAAATTGGTTACACAAAAYAATTTTGCAGTCTTAGCTCAGACCTAAAAGGCAAAGACAGTAAGACATCAGGGTTTTGGTCACACTACACAGATGACCAGCACATCCACATCATCTCATGCTAAACAAGCAACAAGGAGGGTGTTGGTCTCTCTTCCCAGGAAACAAGTGATAGGACAAGAGGAAATGGCCTCAAGTTCTGYCAAGGGAGGTTTAGATTGGAAATTAGGAGAAGTTTCTTCACCAGAAGGATTGCCAAGCAGTGGCACAGTCTGCCCAGGGAAGTGGTTGAGTGCCCATAGCTGAAGGTATTTAAAAGACAAGCAGATGTGGCACTCTTGGGACATGGTTTACCAGTGGACTTGGCAGTGCTGGGTTGGAATCAATGATCCTAAAGGTCTTTTTCAACCRAAATGATTCAATGATTTTGAACATTACACTGAACTTAAAACTGGTAGGGGAAGAACAATTATGTTAGRAAAAGGAGTTAAAAGAGGATAGGTATGAAATGAGATACCCTTAATGAATACAACTTGAGAAACTTGATAAAAGAATTTGTTATGCCTTTAATTTTATACGTGAGATAACATTAAAATGTTAATATGGAGAAATATAATTAATATAATAATTCAGCTACTCYGTGAACCAAGAAAGTAGAGCAGCATGAAAGTAGCCAAAGTTCTAAAGAGTTTATTTTATGGATGTGGGGAAAGAGAAGAGCCAGCAAGAAAGAAATATATAATACAAAACCCAATACATATTTGGCACTTAACCAATAAAAAAAGAGAATTTTTCTTTTTAAGACATCAGAGAAGAAACAGGAGAGCAATAGGTATTAAAAAAACCCCCTGAAGATACCAGAACTGGAGCCAAAAGGAACAACTATGAGAAATTAAAAATAAAAATCAAAGCCAAAAGAGTGTTCTTTAGTGGTTAGAKTCTATGTGTAATGAATAGCTGAAGCTGTTAACTTCAGGTCAGTATAAATGTGSCTCAATTTGAAAATTCTTCATGCCAGAAATGCATGCTGCTTTTTATGTACAGTATCACATACATACACAATCCTTTTTTCTCCAATTCTTCTTGTTCATTTTTTTTTTTTAATTTATATTAAAATTTATATTTATACTAGACAAGGTAAATTAGAAGTATTCTATCCTCATTTATGGGCTGCAGCTCACAGATTATTATCCACAAGCCAGATGCAAAAACTCCCCTTTTTCTATTTAGGGTTTAGGTCTAACAAATTTAAAGAAAGACAGAATTGCTGTTCTGTCAAACAAATATACAAAAACAGGGGTTTCTAAAGAAAGCTTAGCACAGGCAGTAAGGACTTCAGCATTTCCCTRCACTGTCTGAGAACTGGATTCCAGTTGAGATTATCAGTTACTACAGAAATAACAATTGGGAAAGTCTTTTCCTGGTACATACCTGTGTGTTCATACTTATGTCTCAATAATGAGCTGCTCTTCTGGAATATTTTGTCACATAAATCACATGCATACATCCCATTTTCTGTCTTTCTCATTTTTTTCTTTGGGGGTGTTGAATCAGAATCGTTCTGATCTTCTATGTTGGATATTCCTTCTGAGCTAGTGTCTTGCCTTTCATCCTTCAGAGAAATGATAAAAAAAGGTTAAGTCCAATAAAAGAAGTCACCCATATAAACTGATGCTGCTATTCTCATTCAATTCCATAAATAGCCAAACAAAATTGTTTAGACTTCCACAGTCAAAAAAAAAATTTTACTGCATTGTTCTGCTTTGCAGTCCCTGCTACCATCCAGATGCAGAATCCTCATTGGGACTGGCTTTAATTAMATCCAAATCTGACTGTTGGCCAGGTCTAAGCTACACTGGCATGCTGTATTTTAGGGCCCATAAAATAAATGCARTATTACAGACCTGTAAAGCACTTCAGTAAGTGGGAAGAGCAAATTTACCACCTAACTGCACTTTTCAGCTAACCTTTTGATGCCTCACAGATTTTATGAAGTTTTTCACAACTGTTTTTGCTGAAGTTGTCACAAAAAAAAAGCTATTGAAGTAACCATTTGAATTTGCATATTTGACTACCCTCTTCCTCATGAAACTACCACAAGAGCTGCTTAACCCAAAATTTAGGGGACTTCAAGCAGTTTCTTAAGTAAATAGTTTCAAAAATATAATTATTGCATTTTCTAAGCATTTTAAGTGCTAAAGCTTCCCTGTAAAAGCACAGTATTTTCTACTGCCATCAGCAGCATCACTATACACATATTTTTATCAGATATTATCAAATGTGAATATGAAAGTGTACATGTTAGCCTCAAACTTTTAAAATAAACAGCCTTGTTACTGTTCAAGGCTCCTCAGTCTCTGGCAATACAGAAGCCTGAATAAAATGCTAGACAGCCAGTTTATAAGATTTAAGTAGAAACACTCAGCCACTTTCGTGTTTTGCCCTGTCCCTACCTTAATGTGCACGGGTGAGTCTCAGGAGGACTGACCCCGATTAGATCGCATCTGGACGTACCCAGGGAGGAACAAGCCAGGATACAGGAATGGCAGATGAAAATAAATAAATCCCTGATTTTCAACTGAGAATATATCTGCATTTTGCWTAAAGTGCCCTTACAGTGCAGGATGAATTCAGCTACTCTGCAAACCAAGGAAGCAGAGTAGCACGGAAAGAGTAGCCAAAAGTTGCAGTTTATTTTCTGAATATGGGGAAAGAGGAGCCAGCAAAAGACAGAAGCCATGGTTTTATTTTGCTTTTTGATCAGGATCATTAGGTAATCCTTAAAATAACGAGCACTAATGTCCTAGAAAATTAAATATGGAGAATAACTGAGTCGTCCATGCACAACAGTTTCTGTTAGTCTGGACTCAAGCTGCCTGAGCTAACTAGCTTTGCAGAGGGCACAACAGTAATATCCATTATCCATTTACAATCAAGTCAAATCAGTACGATAGCTTGTATTTATATTTTTATTTAGTTCACCTTGATAGTTTTCTGTTAGTTCAGCACAGATACAGATTGAATGCATCATGTGGGAATATGGGGACCGAAGTACCTGATTTCCATTGGCTTGGATCTGTTTTGGTGGTGTCTCATGAACTGCAGGACTAACTGTAGTAGAGTATGTATAAGCCACCTGTGGAATCAAAATGGTTTGCTTATTGGCAGCGAGAGCTCTCAAGCAGGGAACACTGTTCTGGTCAGCAATGGCAACAATTGTAGGTAACTGGGCAGTGACTGTAGGTATAGCAATATTTATGGGATTGGCACTTGGTGGGATTACATTTACAATAGGATCAGAGTCTGTAACACTGTTGTCCTTTTGTGGTTCTTTTTTTGCACAAGTTAAATTCAAAGGTTCTTCTTGGACAGAATAAACACTGTTCTGGTAAACACTAGTTATGGTAGATCTTTCCAACAGTTCTCCATGTTGCTTTGGTAGCGAAAGGTCAAGAGGTTCTATTTGTGGCTCTTCTTGTACACCCTCTGCTGTGTACRTGTAACCCTGTGGATTTCTTGATGAGGAAAGGTTTAGTGGTGATGCAGATGGCGTGCTACTGTGTGAACCATTCAGAGCTGAAGCCCCTGGTGAAGTCTGAGATTTCATTGTACTGACAGGATTTTGTGAGTTATTTGTGCTGCTCTGGGGTTCGCTCACATTTGTAGTTGCTGCCTGATCATCATTGTCTGCGGGACTGCTTAATTTAACTTGTTCAGGAGAAGATGGTCCAGAAGACTGCACAGAAATTTGTCCAGCTTGCATTTTTTCAAACCACTTTTTTACCACATCCAGTGGTAGGTTTACGGAATCTGCTATTTTTGAAAGCTCTTCTGCGCTTGGTTGTGCATTTAATGCATAATACGCTTTTAGGAGCGAGAGAAGGTTCTTTAAAGGTGGCTGACCAGGAGACAAGCTGTTCTCCCCGGTTTCTGATGGGACAGGGGACACAGGTTTCTCAGCTTCTGATCCACTGGGCTGGGGAAGCTGAGGAGGGCTTTTTGTTTCATAGTGCTTTARTTCTTGAAGTGCATTAAGATCTCCTGGACAGTCATCACAAAGAAGACAAGTGCTATCGTTGGTCTCTCCTTCAAAGTTCYTATCTTTCTCAGACTTCACTGTGAGATCTTCTGGTAATTTCTCATTTTTGCAACTATTTGCAGGTACAGAGCTTTCTTTTTTTAGATTTTGTGGAACAACCTGAAGCTGACTTGCCTGCTCCAAGCTGTAGTTGATGATAATTTTGGTTGTCCCATCTTGGTCAACCAAAGGAAGACTGATAGCTGAAATGAGGGAATGGCCAGCTTGTTGTATAGATGCATTGTTGATGGTTTCTTGTTCTTTGGACGCAAGATTAGCATGATTGTTTTCCAGTACTTGCCTTATTACATTACCATCCACTGCCACTTTTAGTACATTTTGAATGTCACTTAAATTGATGCTTATGGGAGACACCAGACCTACTGTTGGKAGAACAACAGCTTGCACCACACCCTGAGGAGAACTGGTTGCCTGCAAAGGGCTACCACCACTAAAAACCCCATTCTGCAAAGGGGTTGAACAATTAATTCCTGAAGCAACCACTATGGGCTTGAATTCATAATCCACAGGTTCAGTTTTAATTTGGTTAAGAGGAAGCTGCTCTTGCAAGGGTTTATTTTCTATCTTTTGTCGGATCTGTGGTCTTGCTGGGCTACCTGGTGATGCAGAAAGGGAAGGGGAGGAGCACTGAGACATCTTGAGCCCTGGCCGGGCTCGACCRTTCACGGGCATCAAACCAATACACTTCTTACTGCTTATGTGTGAACTGTATGAACCAGAATGGGAAAAACGTTTCTTGCAGTTTGGGCACTCATATGGCTTCTCTCCTAAAGATAAGGGAAGAAAAAAAAAAAAAGGTATATGCAACAGTTAACCAGGTTACAGTGTAAATTCATCAAACAATAATGACCAGAATGAATACCTCATAATGACCTCTCAAAGACTCCTAGGGAAAAAAAAACAACCTCATCGAGTGATTTGAGCAGTAAGAGTATAGCTCTGAGCCAAGGCTCCATTAATAAGTTTGTTATAGTAGATACAGGATGGAGCCCACATGATCATGTGTCCCAATATTTCTCTATTTGACAATTACAGATTTCACTGAACTCCATTAAGTACCACCACTAACTTCTTATATAATATTTCTTAAAACTTTTCTAATCAATTGTGTCCTGAGCGTACTTTAATATGACTAATCTTGAATGATGACAATTACAGCCACAGGAGGAACACCCAATTCTGATGTCCTGATTATTATCAATCAAAATTCTCTAGCAAGGCTTGTAACACACTGAATGATCTGCAAACATTGAAGAAAAAACAGRCATGTGAAAAGGACCAGAAAGCTGTCCTCATTCCTCCTGTGACAAGTCAAGTTTTCCTTAAGTGTAAGAGATTAAGTTGCAACTGTAAATCCTCTTGAGTTTTTCTACATATTCCCCACACAGAGCTGAAGGCTGCAGCAAGTGCTTGCAGTATTCCAGAAGGGAAAAAATAAGGAAAACACTAGTATTTTAAACTTAGACTTACAAGACTGMTATTACATCAGTTATAAAGAGCAGAAATGGCAACATTAGTACTCAAGTCGATGCTTGATTTATTTACCACTGTGGATTCGTAGGTGCTCCTTTAGGTGATGTTTATATTTAAAAGCTTTTCCACATTCAGTGCACTTGAATTTTCGATTACCGCTGGACTGCGTCACATGTCTCTGTAAGAAAGAAGTCTTAATTATTGTACAGGACAGCATCTTGCAGAAACACCTTGTATTTTCACATTGCAACAGAGGAAATGCAATACAAACCTGAAAAGAATCAACCATAATTGCAAGAGGCTGAAGGTATGGAAAAAGAAACAAATTACAAATCAGGTAAAAACTGAGGCACACATTTCTTCTGAATAAATCTGGTACAGTAAAAAGAAAGAAAACAAACTCAAATTATAGTTGCCYCTTCTCCTAAATCCAGGTGAAATTTACACTGACATGTTAGCAGGAAGTTCCAGGATGAATGCTAATTCTACTTGTGAAAGCAAAACCATAAGGAAAAAYCCCAAGCCCACTACCCACAGAATATTTCATGCAGGACAGAGAAACATTAAAATCTAGAGAAGCCCATTTAAACTTTAACTGATTGACCTGATTTTTCCATTTACATACTTCCAGAGCTTACTCTTGGCATTGGATTCCTCTATATAATGATGCCACAGGATTGCYCAAGAGAAGGAAGCTCAGTGACAATAAAGGTACTCTTAGTCACAATTAATTTAAAAYAAATGTGAGAAACTAAACCAAAACAAAGAAAAATACGGAGGGGTCTCCCAAGTACACAACACCAAGCCTCTTCATGATTTGCACTGAARCTCTGTGATAATTTTGTTAAACTCTKCCTTGTGMGAACACTTATTGTTAAGTTCTAAATTGTTTTTGTCTTTATTGCTATATCAGTTTAAAAAAAGCAAAAGCTAAGGCAGACATGTAAATATATGTAGTATACATGTGACATCTATGTGCAAGACCTGTAATTTTACCACAAACTGTGTAAAGCTATGAACGTGTATTTTTAAACAAAAATTACATGCACTTTTAAAGTTGAAGCAGCTTAATTACCAACAYRAAAYAGAGGAAGTAGGAATTTTTCTGTTCAAACAACTTGTTTAGTAAAAAATCCTTTTAAAATAGAGCTCACTTGGCAAAACAATACTCTGTCAACGTCGGGATGCACTGCAGGTTTTTGGTAACCAGGGAAAGCATTTTCATAAACTCATGAACAGAGCTRTTCATGGACTCTGGGGACAAACATGCTGCCCACCACCACCAGCAGGTGTGGGTCAGCTGCCTCTGGTGTGAAAGCAGGGGGGGAACTCCTACCCCTGCCTCTGGCCTGCTGTGCTCAGGAGGAGATCACTGGGAGCAGATGCTCACTGGGTGCTGGGGCTCTTCCCGAGCACAGACACCACAACTGAGGGCTGAGAACTGTGCTGGAGAAGCAGGAATGGATAAAGCACAGGATGATGGCCCTGCAGTGAGACATGGCTGCAGATCTGAAGAACCTGCAGCTGTGCTGGATAAAAGGCTGAACTCTCTGCTGTGAGATACGCTGTCCAAATTATCAACCCTTCCTGCTCTACTCCCTGTCCTCCTTTAACAGAAGACAAATTGAAATAAGATCATCTAAATTACTTCCACATACTCTAATTCAACAACTCCCTTGGGAGAAGCATTTGGTTAAGCTGCAGAATTTACCTCTCAGCAGATASTGCTCCCACCCTGCTCAGGGTGGGCTGCTTCCTGCCTCTCCCTGGGCTCTGCTGTGAGGTATCCACTCTTGCTTACCCTGATTTTAGCACCTGACCCTCATTCCCAGGTTTGTCAGCTGTCTTTTGCTAGTTCACATGGCTTTCCAGCTCCGTTTAACTAAGGCCCTTGAAGATGATGTTGTAGAAGATTGTGGCTGACTCACTGCATTTCACTTTAATGATCCAGCTGCAATGAATCCAGAGGAGCGTGTCGGGATTTACTTAAGCCTGCTGAGAATCAGTTACTACCCTTKGACTTAAATTACACAAGCTAACAGATCTCAGGATATATACAGTTACTGCAGGTCCTSGAGTACATAAATATTCATACTAAATACCAGTGCATGAATTCAATCTGTCAAAAATATTTCTGCTCCAGTCTTTAAAATCTAATGTTCTCTTTCTAAGGCATGGAAGTCCACACTCCACTATCAAATKTTTAATGAGTTTTCCTGGTCCTAGCTGTAAGGTGCTTTAAGCTTTCTGCTACGTAGTGTTCCYRAATCTATTTTGCCTTACTTCCAYTTGTAACTCTCTGTTCAGCTTTCTTGCTGTCTCTCATAATATTGTTTTATAATTCTGGGACTTCCTCAGAATTGTTTTGAATGATCTTYTTTAAATGTAACTGAGAGATCATAACACTTCTCCAAAGTACCATCTGTAATAYTTTCACCTTCATTTTCTCAGATTCAAATGGTTTTTCCCATCTCAGCACTGCTAAAGCCACATTAGTTTGTGCCTGTGATATATGATATATGTCTAATACACTGTACATAATTACTGTTTTCTGCTCATTAAATAATTAACTGCAACATTCAAAGAACACTCTTCTGCACTCCTTCAAGGACTGAAAGAAGAAACATCAGCATTAAGGTCTGTAACTAGCCACTAATACATCCCTGCACCAAAAGTTTACTGTGCCTAGGACTGAAGCCCACCCCTCTCACACCAGAGTAAAAAATTAATTAATGAGAATCCTCAAAGGACATTTGGAAGATAGAAATTACAGGTATATCAGGGGTTTTTCACAGATGGTTTGACCACAGTTTCCAAGAACTGCCATTTCTCAGCAGTGTGCATGACACTGTGAAATTCTGAAAGACTACCTACAGGTGCTTCATAAATTGACGAGAAAAAAATTAAAACAAATATAAGAAGCACTTTTTCACACTTCAACATCTCTTTTGGAGCTTCACAAGTGAAGGCAGATGACATATGCAGCATCACCTCCTACCAACTGCTAGTGATGTACAAGGGTGCTGTGAGGAGCAWGGGAAGGAGAGAGGGAAGAAGGAGAAGGTGCAGGATGGCTCTCAGCTCTCTGCTGGAGGAGGAGTTTTGCATATCTTCCCCTGGGGCTCAGAAGGAGGCACAGTGTGCAGGTACCCCTTCCACTGCCTTCACTAAGACTTTATCTTTGCTCATTGCTTCTTGGTACAGAACAATTACAAAATTGTCACATGATGGACATTACCAGCTAAGAAAGTTATCCAAATAATCTATGGTCAGGTGAAGTTCTTTAAGAATAAGACATCAAGMTTTAAACATGCAGCTGTTTAAGATCCACAGCCAGGAGATCTATACTTTACTAAGGACAAAAGTTCATTTTCCATTACACAAATGATGTAATCATGTATACCCAGCCAATTTTGAAGACATGACAACTTTGCTATAATAACATAAACAAGTAAGTATTTCAAATTTGCCAAGTATGTAAACTATTGCAGTTTTCATTCTGGCTATGGCTTGAGAGAAAAGAACACATTTAAACGGGTGCAATACTGAGTTCCAGATACTCCACAGAAACAACATTAATCAAATACAATTATGCCTTCAAAAGTATAAATCCATTAAAATATTTTTGTGGGAATACAGTTTAAGCCCCTCTTTTTAGCAATTTTTCTGAGAGTGTTTACTTGGTATTTTTTGTTTTTTCATTCAAACTACATGCCATTATGGGAAAGGCTTCTATTTCCCCCTAACTACTTTATTTTTATGGTTTTAGGCTTGTAACTGAAACGACTGAAAAAAATGTGGTAGCCCACAAGAAAAGCATTATATAAATAGCACTCATAGATTTTATGGTTAGAAATRTAAGATGTAAGTAAGATGAAAGTAACTTTTAAAGTGCAGGCTGAGCCAAAGAGGAAGTGAAACAGAAATTAATTGTTCATGGGAAGCATATYTGAGTAAAAAAGAAGTGCCACACCAGAATATGTTGGTGAGGTTATTCCAAAGCTTGTGAGACATTAAAGTCCTTGCAGCAGGATGGCTGATAATTCTTGTACTGATTTAATTGACCTGTGAATGTGAACACTCAGATATTAAAATGTATAATAAATTTTTAAGCCTGTTAAATTGTTGGACTGGGTGATACTTTGTAGGATGGAGGTTAACAGCCAATGTGTTAACAAAGCATCTCCTTTACTCTKGTTTCCTTAAGTAAAGCATCTTCCTTTACTCTGGGCTACAGCCTATTGGTTTGCTGCTACCAGAAATGTTGGAAGTACCTTTACTTTTACATTCTGTTTTGCATTTTTGTGTTATATTTGTCTCCTATTTTGTTTCTGGAGAGTATCAATCTTTCTAGTTTGTCCTCTGAAGGAAACATCTTCAAGCCTCTAACTTGGTGGTGGGAAATCTGTATTTTTTTGCTCTGGATGATTCCTGACTGTTTCAGTTTTTTCCTGAGCCACACAGTGCCTCTGATAAGGTATGGGATCATGTGCTGGGGATGGATGATGGGACATTGTGGGGATAAAAAGTGAAAAGAAAAAGAGGGGCAGAAGAACAGAGTCTCAGGATCTTCTGTACTGCTCAGATGGGTTAACTCATGGAAGATATTCCAGGGACCCATGCCCTTAGGTCAGCCCATGAACCAGAGAAAACAAGCTCATAACATTCTTAGCCTTTTCTGTTGCTTCATTTAGTACTGAAACACCATATTTTACAAGCTAGTTATTTATATATTGTCTTACAGCACGAATTACATTTAAAAACTGTATCTCACAGTTCAAGTAACACAATGGTTTGTTTCTTAAGGGCAAAAATGCTACAGTAAATTGTGAATTATTAAAGCAGGACTTATGAAAAAAAAAAAGGAAGTGTTTCATTAAAGGCTTGAAATTAGATTTGAGTCATAATTTTTATGCAATGGTAGGCAATGAACAGAAAAAATCAACGAATTACCTATAAATGCACTTCTGAAAACAACCCTACTGCCTAAATGAATGAAATTGAGGAATTGAGATCTCAASCTTTGACAGCTACAGAAAAAGCCTGACTTGAGCAGCAAGCCTGAGTGTGTGCTGTGGGAGTGGACCATCAGCACGCAGAGATGATCTGATGAACAGTTCACGCATTTCTGCCCACACAACAAACCAGTGCTGCTACAGAGGACAAGAACCCTTCATTCCAACGCCACTCACTGGGTCTCTCCCTGACTTGTGTGATGTCATGTGGCGGTCGAGCTGCGTTCTGTAGGCGAAGGTGTAACTGCACAAGGAGCAGCTGAAGTTATCCTCGTTCTTCTCATGGCGGTATTTGATGTGCTCCTTCAGGGAGGTGAAGCGCTTGTAGCCGCGGTCGCAGTACGGGCACGTGAGCAGCTGCGAGAACGCGTCGGGCGTTCCTGCAGCAGAGACAAYGCACCACACTTAAATAAACAGCCACCAAACTTACCACCAGCAACAAACAGCATTGACATTTACACCTATCACTGTAAGAAAATATGCAGCTGCTGCAAGCTCCAGTTGTTTTGGAGAAGGACTAGTGATAATTTAGATTTTTCTCCCACAGGTATTATGCAACCTCCCACACTGTGGTGTGGTTGTCCCAATGTACCTTGGACAGTGTCAGCACAATATGCTGGTAGGACAAGGGGGAATGGTTTAAAACCAAGAGAGAGTAGATATAAAGAAGAAATGTTTCATGATGAGGGTAGTAAAATACTTCAACAGGTTGCCTAGAGAGGTGGCAAATGTCCCATTCCTGGAAATGTTCAAGACCAGCTTGGACAACTGGATATCTGAGCAACACGATAAAGTTGAAGATGCCCCCAGCTCATTTCAGGGGGGTTGGACCTAGATGGCCTTTAAAAGTCCAAAACCCATTCTATGATTCACAGATATGTATGTGTTAGTAGGACATACTGTCTGCAGGACAGAAAGTAAAGAGATCAAATGTGAGGCCATCTATATGAGTACAATATGATCTATGGAATCTATTTTGTTGGGTTTCATAAAGTACTTCTATATTAGCACAGGGAAAAGTGAAACAAGACTGAAACTAAATATTAATTTCACAAGTCTATTTCAAGAAGTCACCATTTATGAAGTTTAACTCCATCCCTTTTTACCAGCATATGTTTAGCCCTCCACATAGTAACTCATTCTGTCCTTGAAAAATAAATTTTTTAAAGAACCATAAAAAAAATTCTCCATAAATTGATAAAGGTATGTTCAAATAAATGTAGGCTTGCTGTATTTGATCAAACCATCAATTTATAGCTGTGATATCCTCCAATAACTATGTTACTGTTCTTTGCCTCAAGACACACAGGAAGCAAATGCTGCAAGGATGCACCTATGCACTGTGCTGAGCATGAGAAAGGTGGAAGGTCTTTACTGATTAACATTTCATGCTCTGACGTACAAGGGGCACATTTGTACACGCTGTCATTTTAAGTTTCAGAACAGTAAGAATTATTAATATTCATAAAATGAACCAGTACTTTAGAAAGTACTTCTGAATTATTTACCTTCATGACCTCTTCCAGCAGTCATCACCACAGATTGATTATATGTTCTACAAAGCAGCAATTCCTTCTGCTACTGTGGAATTTACTAACTTAATTTTTACTGAATGTGCCACTGATCTTGCAACAGTGAAAAGCAATCAGACTGCTTTTCCTTGATTATTAACAATCACCATTTTTTCTGTCATATGGGTTATTTTACACTTGTTGTAGTAACAATAATAGTAATGCCTACCCACAGAGATTTTTTTGTTGCTCTATTCATTTCTGCTTTTCCTGGTTTAGCCGAGTTGTTCAAAAATAAAGCCATCCCCAGATGTGTAGGCCAACTTCCTTTAAATTTTCTATTTACCACCTATAATTCAACTAATCTGAAGTAAAGAATACTCCATTTCAGCACAAACACAACTCAGTCTAAATGTCAGAAGCACGTTAACTTAAACTGTATTTCCATTGGAGGAAATGGAGTTTCCCAAAGTCACTAAAAACTCTGATTCTGTCACTTCTCTTGCCTACTTTCCCAGTTTGGAGGCATGCATCTTTACCAAATGTAACTACATTTTTGGCATTTTCTGTTCTGTTCCAAAATGATTAAAACACTAAACACTATTATTCAGCATTGTGATCTTCACAATACTTCTCAGTGAAGTTACTGGGATAAATCCTATTTAAATGATTAATACAAATGTGTATTTTTAATGATTACATGGAAATCATTTGGCAAGTCTGTAAAACTAACTTGACAATATGTGCCACTGCAACCACATATTAAAATCTCTAATTAATGAATGCACTTTTTAAAGTAAAATCTGCAATAGCATAAAATCTTTGGAGGAGCTGAACAAAAAGGTTATCTTTACTTCTTTCACTGCTCTCCCTTAGACTCCAGTACAGTACTACAGCTACAATGACATTTACCTGTTCAGTTGTATTAATTTCTTAAAACAACTAGAACACAACTCCTAACCATTTATATAGCCTGTTACATTTTCTTGAAAAATCATAAATACTCCAACTGTCACAAGCTATCTGAGCTGAACACTTGAGAAAACACATAGAATGCAAACCCAATCTCAACAGTATTCATCTTCAAATATTTCATGAAGAAGAAATGAACAAAGAGTAACTTAAGCATGAAACTTCCTCAGAGAAAAAAAAACCCTGTATCTATTTAAAAATACCAACAGGTCTTTATTTTTTCACATAAACATCTTTGTATATACAATGCTTTTTTTTTTCCTTTGCTGCTATCCTTTCTGGCAAAAAACCCCAAAAGCTTGTCACAGACTGGCTATTCACTAGAAGAAATTCTATCTAATAGATCCTTTTGAGAGCTTTGTTTAGAAATATAAAAAAGGAAAGAAACATGTTATATATAACTTTCCTTAAGTTATTCTTATATAAAACGGTACTATTTTCCTATTCTTCTATTATATTTAATAAAAGTTTATCCTATTCTTTCATATAATTATGTTGAATGGATTTATGAAAGCTTGAACTTTTCTTTTCAATGACTTGAGGTTATAATTTAGGTACTCATACAAATGAATCCCAGTGGATGTCTTGTTTCACAAAATCAAGTGGCAATGTGTTTTGCATGATGATCCTCTTACAATTATTTAGCTAAGGGTTTTTTCCCTTTACAGTTACATGTATATGCACTGCTGTCTTCCTAAGCACAGCAGCAGTTTTGGGTCAGTGAGTACAACTAATTTTGTAAGAACTGAACTGATGACATATTTACCATTTTCATCCTGACCACTAACTTCTGGCGTGCCTTGTCTCTGGTCCTCCTCAGGTGCTTCAGGATAGATAACAGCTGTATCTTCTTGTTGAAGGAATTCTTCAACATTAGGGTCATGGTTTTGCTCATTTTCTGCATCAGAATCACATTCATCTTCTTTTACTAGGTGTGAAAAACAAGACACAAGATACAAAATTAAGTTTAAAAAGAACCTGAATGAGATTCAGTAATTCACATTGCCAAATCTCCCTCTAGCCAAGAAGTTAAAAACTCTTTACAGCTACTAGTGCAGGTCAATCCCTTTAAGATGGCAGATTCTGCCATGTTTTAAAAAATCTGGTAGCATAACTATATTTAAAAACTTGACTGAACACAGTTTGCCTCTTTAACTGAGTGCATTTTTATCATTTCAGATTTAGCTGTTCTTCTCAATTTTGTGAAAAATCTTAAATGCAACATTAATTATGATTTGGGCCTTGTAGTTAGAAGGCCAGTTTACAATCTTGGCTCCTGTGTTCGCATTTGTTGCTTTAAAGACACAATTTTTAATGTTATTTATAACTGTTCATTAGCACAAACTCAGAAGATATTTAAATTCAGTATGCCAGATACATGCATCAAACTTGAACTCTAACTGGCTTTTGCTCTGGGGTTGGAAATGGCTACCAAAAAGGCGTCAGATATAGTTAACAACCTTCAACATTTTCCAGTTAGAAACCTAAGAGAAAAACCCAATGAAAAACTGTATTGCAAAATTAGCAAATAATAAATTAAATATTTTACTTAATGCTTGTACAATAAATATTTGATTCCAAGTATTTGCTTAAATAGTGTTTATTTTTACCATGGTGGAACATTCTGTGAAAGTTCCTGCTGCCTGCAGCACCCTAAATCATGATAGATGCTCTCCACTATTAATGTGAGCTATATTTTTAATAGGAAAGAGAAGTTTTATGATTCATCTCTCAGTGTGAAGTCACATACTCAATTTACAATTTGACACAATCTTTTTATGACATGAGGCAGTCTCTCACATGCAGACTGGAATGCCATGAATAATACAGCTCTCCATACTTCTGTGGAGAGAACTGACTCCATAGGAACTGAAAAGAATGTGTGAAGCTAGAGTTTAAAACTTATCAAAGTTTAGATGAGGGTTTGTTTTAAAAAAAGACTTACTCTGGTATTATCTACCTATCTAGTAAGGGCATTAAATAAACTCCCCAAAACTTTAAAAGTTGGATGGGATATATATTAATCTTCTGTCAAGCAGAGAAATGGATAAAATAACAAACTATCTGGTTTAGTTTGAGTCTGAAACTGAAGTACACATTTTATTTTGCCTTCTGTGTAATCAGTACAAACAGAGGAGTCATCAATAGCATATAGTATTAGCTTAAGCCTATTTCTGTGTATTTCTTCATAGTTTAAAACACTACCTGTTGACACCTACATGTAAGATCATTGCTATTTCTTGTTTTGCCCTTTGGAGCTGTGTGGTCAGTCCTTGGGAGGGAGGGCTGCTCTGTGTCATTGGTCACCTACACCTCTGGACCCTGGACACCAAAAGATGCCCAGACTTTTTTCCTCAGCTAAAACAGTGTTTACAGTTTAAGACCTCTAGCATGGAAAAGCGAAGCATTTTTATAAGCAGAGGTGGGAGAATTCTAAAGATTTCAGAATTATATTAACCTAACCAAAATTCAAAGTACTTTATGACTAAGGGACTCAGAATAACAAAGAAATACCTGTACATCCAATTTCATTTGTCTGAGCTTCAGGCCCCAGGATTTCCTTTCTTTCTTTTCCAGCTGAAATAGCACATTTCACAAAAAGAATGAATATTTAAAGAAAACCCCACAAAACAACAAAAGCCACATGGCACACCAATAACTTAATATACTTGAGTTATTTCTTCAGCAGTGTCTTCCATTTCTGTATTGTCTAGAAGTGCATTTAAACATAATGTTCTTTCAAAAATATGGATGGCACATTATATCAGCAGTGTGTGATCAGTTGAACCACAAAGATATTTCATACTTAAGGAAACCAAAGCTTAAAAGGAAGCAATACTAAACACTGACCATTATGTGAGGAAAGGTGAAGACATGGATAGTGTGTTTCACCAGCAAACAGAGAGTCAGCTACTTAAATGACCCCATCTAGAAGTCCAGCCATCTGATACACTGGAATATTATTTCCAGAAATCAGAGCATCACAGAACAAATGCAGTTATGTTATTTTCTCCAATTAGCGGTTTTCAGAAATGATTGATAATTTGCTGGTAATGTCTGCAAACAGCAACCTAATGTGTTCTCTTTCTGGCAAATCATCTGGAAACCACTTAAGGCTGTGATTGCTTAAACAAAAAAAGGATTTTAAACACGTGCTCCCCCTTCAGAAGAGCTATCAATTCCAAGGCTCAGTATGAGTCTGCAGAAGCAACACTGCAGAGCCAACCTGCTGCCCCAGCTCTGCTGAGCTGCAGCCCTCAAGGATGCAGCATGTAAGTTTAAACTCACTACAGCTTGTTGGTTCAAATCAACAAATGGCCAAGCTGTTCTTCATTTTGGTTCACTGGTTAGCAAGGACTGGGAAGTTCCCACAGGAAAAGCCACTGCTGATATTTCCATCAGTACTTAGCTTATGGCAGGAGCACATAGGAAAGCTCTGTTTGCTCTTTATCAGTACTGTGCTACGCTAACAGATGTGAAATCAAAGTGTTATTTCAGAGTTTCATTATGGAAACCTTGGATGCTTCAGACCTACACTCTAGAAAAAGCTTTCTAGGTGATGCAGAAGGTTGGAGCACACAGCTGCTCTGACCTGAAATGGCAGCTCTTATACTTCCATTTACCTTACTTCACTCTACTTCAGTGCAGGAAAAAATCCTTTAGTTTGGCAAGTCAAAAGCCCAGAACATTCCAGCTTTTGAATTACAGAAGTCAACTTCTCCTTTATGTAGAAGATGAGAAATCCTAGGAGAACTTTTAAGTTCTCAAATAGTACCAGCTTCCTCAAAGGAAAAGCTTCTTAATTCTGCCTACTTTGACCAAAGCCCACAGACCCCAAGTATCTGCAAAGAGTGACAACTGAAACACATTTCTCGCTTTAAACAAGAAATGTGTTTAAGAGGAAACTGCAGCTCTTAAATCTTATCTTCATTTCAACTGACATCTAAAAAAAACCTTCAAAAAATCCCAACAAACTCAAACAGTCTGTATAATATTGGTCAGTTCTGGATTGTGGACTAATTACATTTTTGGCTCATGGAACCAGACTTGGTTCAGAGTTTGTGAGATGGATGACTGGACACAAGGCAAATTTAAACCCAAAATTCAATTCTTAAAATGAAACATGATACAAACTCACTGTTCTCCTCTAAGGAGGTTGTAATTTTTCTCCATTATGAAATAAGAGCTACAAGGGGGGCGGGGGGATATCAGTAAGTTATTACTTTGGAAATTTAAATTACGGTGTCTCCAGTAAATTCCAGTAAATTTAAAGCATAAAATAAAAGTTATGCTTCCCAAGGGAATGTCAAGGAATTTATGGAATTACAGATTAATCTAGTGAAGTTAAACCCCTTCTCAATTCTAACAATCATAACCTGTGCTTGGTACTGTCTCTTCCCAATAGCTAAAAGTAGTGTATAAGACAGGGAGAAACCCTTTCCCCTACAGGGAAATGCTGTAGAAATAAGTAATAATTTGAAAAATATTAAGTAGATATACATCTTTATAGCTATGTATGGTCCTCAAAAAAAGGCAACATTTCAATCCTGCCCTCAGAAGCCCAGTTATCACACAGCTGGGAAGCAACACAACGGGATGTGATGATGGGGAACAGATCTTAAGACACTGTTCCACCAAGCAGAAGTCACAGCTCTGAGTTCCAGAGGAAATTCAAGCTACCTGCTAAATGACAGCTTAAATAGAGGTCTCCACAAATAGCATTGAGGTCATGAATATCCATCCTGATATTACAGCTGGACATACCAGATAGCTGTAAAACAGGTTCTTGGACTTCTACATCTCATCACTGCTTATGAGCTACTGCTTGGAGACACAGTGCAGCTTCCCAGGGTTAAATGCTGATGATTTTCAGATGACAGGGAACAGTGTTAACTAGCAGCAAAGATGCCTGACAACTACTGACATTGGCCGACAGTAAAGATCTCTGCATGGCTAAGATAACTGATCAAATTGAAACCACTAACAAAGAGGAAATTTTGGCTGTAGGCAGAAAGACAAATTTCACTGAAATTTCCCCTCCAGTCTTTCTCTGCAGAGAAGAGAATAAATTCCAAAGCCCATCAAGAGAGTTTCTAATTTAAATTCTTCAGAGCTCATTTTCTGATACTCATGTAGCAAGCACTATTTAGAGCTTGCAGTATTGACTGGTTGGTTGCTTTTTGATCAAAAAGACGCCACACAACCCACCAAATGTCAGAACACACCTTTGAGCGCAAAATTTGATTACATAAAGGAATTCTTGAATTTCAGAAAGAGCTTAAACATAAAACATAACTTTCCTCATTTTTGAAGGTTATTTCAAAGTCTGGATTTTTTTTTT
>CADDXX010000540.1:0-38404 GCA_902810485.1 Alauda arvensis
TCCTGGTGGGAAATGCCGCTGTGTCCTGCAGAGCATCGGGGAACTGGAGCCAGCCCCGCCCTCGCTGTGAAGGTGAGGCTGGGCTCTCTTTGTCCCTCGGGGGACAAACTCTCAGTGTGTGGCTCTGAGCACCCTCTCCATTGCACACAGATCCTTCCAGAGGGTTTAACTCCATGTAAAGTGCATCATGGAATCAATTAATGTCCAGCCTTCCTATGGCTGGGGAGGTTTGTGTGGACATCACGCTGATTTTGTTGTTGCTGCATTACCAGCCTGTGCTTTTGTGTTTTCTTTTGCTCCGACCCCTCCTGCACGCCCTCACTTCCAGGCACTGTCTGCATCAATCCAATCGTAGCCAATGCCAGGCAAYTCGGTGGCCACGGACTTCTCTCAGCACCCGGGCAAACGGTGACATTTCAGTGCCACGAGGGCTACAGCCTGCAGGGCAGTGCCAGCCTGTCCTGCCAGGAKGATGGCAGCTGGCAGCCCCCTGCTCCTGTGTGTGACAGGGCACTGCCTCGCCACAACTCCTCCACCAGGTCTCCAGGTAGGTGACATAACTGCCTCGGGGCACACTGCTGTTTTATGGCCCCTAATCCTGTTTAAAAAATGCTGTTAAACCCTTTGAGGGGAAGGTTTAAGCCTATGCTGGGAATAAGAACCTAATCCTCTGCAACCCTTTGGGGAAATGTGTTTATTAATGGCTACATAATCCAAAATAAACCCCTTTCCTCCTCGCAGGGCTCTTTGTGTGCCTGCCCTCGATGTGCCTGTCCTGCCTGGTTCTCACATCTCTYTTCTCTCTCAATAGGTGCTTGTGATGCTCCCACAAGGTTACAGTTTGCTGAGCTAAATGAGGAGCATAGGAATGCCATTGATTTTTCTGTTGGGAAGACTGTGCAGTACACTTGCCTCCCTGGATATGCTAAAGTGCCAGGAATGTCACCTACTGTTACATGCCTTGAGAGTGGAGTGTGGTCAGAAGCACTCGAGTTCTGTAAAAGTGAATAGCTCCTTGATTTGGTGTCCATTGTGCAGGAGGAACAGGTCCCAGGTTCTGTCCATGCTGCCAAAACCTTGATGTTATTCTRAATATGTGACTAGTAAAGCCATGTAATTCCTTGAAATTGGAAACCTGTGCTGGGGGGGAACTGGGAATGTGGGMAGGGGACTGGAGGAATCATTGCATATTTTGTGCTGTGGTGCAGAGAGACAGGAGCCTAAAATAAGGGTGTTTTCCTTCCCCAGGGAAACAGTGCAGTCACCCTGGTGTGCCTCTGAATGGCAGGATTATTTCCCTGACAGATCTCCAGTTYGGGTCTACAGTGGTTTACGGCTGTGAGGAAGGGTAAGTGCTGGTTTGGAGGTGGATTAGGTAAGTGTCTCCCTTTTTTAACCCCTGTTCATTCCCTCCCAGTGAACGGATTCTGTGCAGAAGCTCCAGTACTGGGTTCTGTAGCTATAGAGCACATGAGGTGCTCACTATTGTGCCTATACACCATAGTGTGTATAAATAAATAAATAAATAAATATATCCCCTATAAATACTGGGAAATGGGTCAGACAGAGCAAGGAGGGAACCTCCCCTTCAGGGCCACAGCTCTGCTGCCAGCAGGGCTGATCCCACATCCCAGGTGGTGGGSAGGAGCAATAACTCCATCTGAGATGGCTTGGGATGAATGACCAATYCTTTTAACATCAGGCACAGGTTAATTGGAAAATCCAGCAGACGCTGTGAGATCTCTGGGGGACATGTKGCATGGAGTGATGACATTCCCCTCTGTCAGCGTGAGTAGCTCATGGCTCTGGGGGTTTGCATGCATCTGGGAAATATTTGCCACTAGAGGCTGCCACATCTTTCCAATCAAAGCTTTCACAGGCAATTTCTCCGCTCTGTGGGCAGGAAAATGATCAGAAGGTTTGGAAGTCATAAGAAAGCAGTCTGGGAAAAAGGTACAAGATCCCAGAGCTTAAGGGATTATGGAAAGCAACACCTCAGCTGGAGCTTTTCCAGCAGTGCTTGAGKATCCTGCTGCTGACTGGCACCATGAGCCCATTGCAGTGGAGGAAGGGAACACATGTTCAGCTTAGGGATTGTTTTGTCAGACCCAGGAGACCAAGGGGCAGTCCTAGAGAGACAGAGCATTGAGCCAGGGCCAGCAGTGAGTCCCCAAATCCCAGACTGTGGGCTTGCTCCCACCCTCCAAACACTGTGAGTGCCCAAGAGCTGCTGTGCTGCTCCTCAGCAATTCCACCCGGGGTTTTCTCTGCTGATCAAGTAGTGTGGCTGCTCAGGGGACAGTTTCATACCAAGAAAGAAACATTTGCTGGTACATTCTGGGGTTTTAAAGCATTTCCCAGATTCTCCAGGTAGGTGTGAAGCCCAGGTGACACACAGACTGTGCCTGTTTCACATTTGGCACCAGGATTTGGCACAAGTGATGCCAAACAAGTGTTTCATTTCTTATTTCTTAAGAAGCTGAAAATGCAAAGCATGCAGGCGTTTCCTCCACAGAGCTCTGATTACCTCTCTGCTTTCTACGTGCCAGGGGGGTGGGATCCTGTTGCCAACAGGATTGGTGGGATCCAAGCTCTCACGTGGGAGCTCACCTCATTCCATCTTTACAAGAGACGGAGGGATTTCGGGTGCTTTGGTGCTGCTGTTAACTGAGAAGCTTTGTTGTGCACCTCTGCAGGCATCCCCTGTGAGCCACCCCCGGATATTCCCAACGGGAAGCACACGGGCCGGCTGCTGAGCGAGTTCCACTACGGCACCGCCGTCACCTACAGCTGCAACYCCGGCTTCCCTCTGCACGGGGAGCCCTCCATCCACTGCACCAGCCGGGACGGCCAGAACGGCGTGTGGAGCGAGCCCCTGCCGGCCTGCGGAGGTGCGGCTGGGCTGGGCTGCTGCAGGCACCCCCAGAAACCCTCCCAGCACTGCTGCTCCGCCTTGGGGAACTCCAGGCAGCTGGAATTCTCACCCCGGCATTTTTAAGGGCTGAGGAGCAGCTGAGACCAGGCAGAGCAGGGGAGGCTGGAGGGCTGCCCCAGGATCCCCTTCCCCCTTGGAGATGTTTGATAGTGCAGGATGCAGGCACAACATCATCTCCAGGAAAATTATTTTCAGGCTCGTGGCTTAAAATTGCAGCTTCACAGCTGCACAGCTCTGCTTGAGGGCCTGTTTTGAGCACCTGCACCTCTTTTGTTTTGTTTTTTTTTTCCAGTGCCGAGTTGTCCTGTCCCACAGATCCAGAATGGGAGGATCGTGGCTCTCAGGTCTGCCTACTCTCACAAGGACACCGTGACCTTTGAATGTGACCCAGGCTATGCCATTCGTGGCCACAGAGAGATCCAGTGCCAAGCAAACAAAACCTGGGAGCCGCCTGTGCCRGTCTGCGAGCAGGGCAAGTGTCCCAACAGGGCTTTAACCTTCCCCTGCCCTCCCAAATCCAGCTTTTCTGGCTCTTGAACTGCTTCTCTCTCCTGGCAGCTGGCTGCAGAGCCCCCGCCAGGCTGGGCTTTGCCGAGCTGAAGGAGCCCTACAGGAACCAGACGYTGTTTCCCGAGGGGAGCAGGGTGGAATACGTGTGCCTGCCTGGCTACATGCAGCTCCCAGGGGTGTCACCAGCCACCACCTGCCTCAGGAACCAGTCGTGGTCTGCAGCGCTGGAGTTCTGTAAAAGTACGTGCTAGAAGYGCTGAAAACCTCAAGTGTGAGGCTTGGCTGATTTCCCACGGTTTCCCAGCTTTGTGGTTTCCCTGCTCTCTGTGGTGACAGCCCTGGCTGGGATGTGGGCACAGCTGAGGGCTGATGGAGGTGGCATTCCCTTCCAGGGAAGCAGTGTCCCAGCCCAGAGCACCCAGCAAATGGCAGAGTTGTCCTGACAGATCTCCTCTTCGGCTCCAAAATTAACTACACTTGTGACAAAGGGTGAGTCTCGCCCTGCTGAGAGTGAAGTGGATTTTCAGCTTTACACAACCCAGCTCCCAAGGCAGAACTCTTGGCTGCCACTTGCAAGGGCTGTAAAGAAATCCCAAGGCAAAAATCTTGCTGTTAAATTAACTGCTCCTTCTGTATGGTCCAGGTACAAGTTGGTTGGAGGCTCCCAGAGGATTTGTGAGGTCTCTGGCACACTTGTCTCGTGGAGTGGGGATCCTCCTGTCTGCCAGCGTAAGTAGGCCACCACAACAGGGAYGTGGAGATGGCTTACAAGATAAAGTGGAACTTCTTTCAAGCCAAAGGTTTTRTTGTGAAAGATTTCTTGAGYCACTGAATGTGTAAAATATTTCCTGTTTCTTTTCATTTTGTTTYGGATATGCTTCTGAAAAGGTTTCAAAGGTCTTTTATTTAATCTGCTCCAAACTGGGAAGAAACATTAATACTTTAAGCTCCCTGTTAGTGGGTAAGTATTTCTCACTGGGCATGTGCAAGGAAAGGTGTGGCCAGTGTGTGACACTGGTGACTGACTCTGTGTCACCAGCGGTTATGGAAAGGGAGGTAAGAATTTTCCCAGCACCTCCAGACACGGGCAGCAAGGAAGTGACTCACAGGAGGGCACTGATTTTCCTTCCCACGTGTGATTTTTTTCCATGCAAAGCTTGTTCCTGGAGAACTGGGGTCACTGTGTCACTGCTGAGGTGGTTTTCTCTCCAGCAGTGCCCTTCCTGGGCAGTGCTGACTGTCCCCTTGTCCTGCCCACAGGCATCACCTGTGCTCCTCCTCCGGCCATCCCCCAGGGGACACACARCGGCGGCTCCAGGGACACCTTCTCCTTCGGGGACGTGGTCACCTACACCTGTGCCTCGGGGCTGGCCCTGGCTGGGGACGCCTCCCTGTCCTGCAGCTCTGTGGATGGGGAGCGTGGCACGTGGAGTGGGGCAGTGCCACGGTGCCAAGGTACAGCTCAGGGTGTGCCAGCTCTGCCTGGCACAGGGGACAACCATGGCTGGGGCGACAGCTCTCATGACTGGTTTTATTTATTCACAGCAGTAAATGTCAGTGTTCAAAACAACTCGGAGTTTTTAAAATCATTTTTCTATGCGTAAAATGCTTGTTTGAGTAGTGCTTTAGTGTAACAGCTCTTTCTTTTGATGCTGATAGGGAAGTACTGTTATTGCTTCAATACAATTTAATTTGATGTATTCTGAAAAAGCTCTAAAAACCACGATGTTGGTCTCTGGTGGAGAAAAKAGCTAAGGAAAGCTCCTGGAAAAGTTACACATCACCTTGCCCTGACTGACTGCACTTGTGTTGTCCMCCTCCTTTGCTTTCAGAAGGTTGGATTTTTGGTGGTTTTCTTGCCCTGCCCCTTTTCTCACCTGCCTTTCCTTGTCCCGGCAGAGGTGAGGTGCCCTGCCCCGCCCAGCATTGCCAACGGAAAGCACAGTGCCAGCCCCGGGGCCAGGCACAGCCCGGGCTCSGTGGTGCTCTACTCCTGCATCGAGGGCTACTCCCTGGTGGGGAACGCCTCCATCCGCTGCAGCGCCAAGGGCACCTGGAGCCGGCCCCAGCCCCGCTGCCAAGGTGTGTTTGTCTGCCTTCCCCTGCCTTCCCCCGGGCTCTTTCCTCCTTCCTGGCTCTTGGTTTAATCTCTGCAACCAAATCCCCAGGGAGAGGCAGAGACCAGAGGTCCCATGGGCAGGAGGAGCCCCAGGTGCCTCTCTGGGTTTCCCTTTCTGTTCCCACTGAGTCCAAATGCTCAGGGACAGCTGAATAACCATGTTTTGTGTAAGAACAGAGTCAGGAATGTTGAAATGGCAAGGCCCAGCAGCAGATGCTGTCCCTTCCACAGCCAGGAGGGGTTTCACATCCCCAGCTCTTCACATCCTCGTGCTCTTCCCTTCCAGCAATTGGCTGCACCAGGCCAGAGATCAAGAATGGAAATGTGTCGGGCTTGGAGACCACCTACAGCCTGGAGGACACAGTTTTCTTCGAGTGCAACCTTGGTTATGCCTTGAAGGGCTCTCAAGAGTCTCAGTGCCAGTTTGGGGGCAAGTGGCACCCTCCTGTCCCCASCTGTGAGAAGTGTAAGTGCCAATGAGGGGCAGCGTGGAAGCTGATTTCTGAAATTAAATTTCTCTCTGTGTGAGGGGGGGGTTTGTGGTACCAGCTCTTGGCTAGCTGGGACTTTTTCCCCTCCTTGCAGTGCCTCCATGTCCTTCCCCTCCAAGTATCAGAAACGGCCAGCCCGACAGCAAGGGTGTGACAGAGTTCATCCCTGGCATGTCAGTGAAGTACCACTGTGACCCAGGGTACGCCCTCACCGGGAAAACCACGGTGTCCTGTCTGCCTTCGGGACTCTGGAGCATCCCTTACCCCCGGTGTGAAGGTGAGCTGGAAATGCTGTTACCCACAGAGGAGAGGGAGAGCACTGYGCTCACACAGCCTCCCAAAACCAGAGGAGGAGCTCTCAGCTCTAGCAGCCGCTCCCCCAGCCCGAGCTCTGCCACTTTTCCCTCCCAGAGATCATCTGCAGCAGCCCCAGCATCAAGGACGGAGAGGTGGCTGAGGGCCAGAGGGCTGTGTACCACCCTGGGGACAACGTCACCTTCCAGTGCCACYCAGGCTTCGTGCTGAAGGGCAGCCCTGGGGCCACGTGCCAGCCCGACAGCCGCTGGGTGCCTGCTGTCCCCACCTGCCAGCCAGGTGAGCCAGCTGSGAGGGGCTTTGCTGTGGTGGCAGTGCTCCACCTCTGGGTAAAACCCCTAAAGCTCTGCTCTCTGCTCCTGCCCTGGCAGTGCTGCTGTGCCCTCCGCCCCCCGTCATCGCCCACGCCACACTCAGCGCCCAGCCGGGGATGAACTTCACCAGTGGCACCTCCGTGAGCTACAGCTGCCAGCCCGGCTTCTCCCTGCTCGGGGAGCCCTCGCTCCTCTGCACGGCCTGGGGCAACTGGAGCCGTCCCTACCCACGCTGTGCAGGTGAGGCTGGCTCAGCATCCATCCCGTGCCAGGCTCAGCGTCCATCCTGTGCCAGGCTCAGCATCCATCCCTGTGCCAGGCTCAGTGTCCATCCCGTGCCAGGCTCAGCCTCCATCCTGTACCAGGCTGAGCATCCTTCCTGTGCCAGGCTCAGCCTCCATCCCATGCCAGGCTCAGCATCCATCCCTGTGCCAGGCTCAGCATCCATCCCTGTGCCAGGCTCAGTGTCCATCCCATGTCAGGCTCAGCATCCATCCTGTGCCAGGCTCAGCATCCATCCCGTGCCAGGCTCAGCATCCATCCCACACCAGGCCCAGCATCCATCCCGTGCCAGGCTGAGCCTCCATCCCGTGCCAGCTCACCCTGGCTAAGGCAAACCTGCCAACCTGCAGGATTGCATGATGTAGGGGGAACAACAAAGGAGCTGTGCTCACTTTGGTGGCACTGGGAGAAAGCTGGTGGCATTGCTCAAGTGTCTCAAAAGGAGACAGGTTTGGGTGTTCTAATGCTGAAATTAAAGATTTCTGCACTCTACAGCCTGGTGTCATGTGAAGACACCACACTGGGAAAACTATTTTTTGGGCATTGTTTTATCTTGTTTTTTAAAGAGCATATAAATTAGGTGCCTGTGTCCTTACATGCTGAGCATTATTTAATGCACACAAATGCCAGACTACATGGAAGATGCATTAATAACTCGAGGTTTAACAGTGCCTATCAATGCACCTGTTTCTCTTTAGCTGCATTTCACAGCCAAGGACATATTTCTCATGCCTGTTTTGTTTCTTGGCAGCTGGTTGTGGCACACCAACACCATTGCTATTTGCTGAGCTTAGCGAGGAATATGAAAATCAGACTGAGTTTCCTGTTGGGATGACTGTGAACTACACGTGTCGGCCTGGATATGTGGAACAGCCACAGATATCACCAACTGTCACATGYCTTGAAAATCTAACATGGTCTGAAGCCCAGGAGTTTTGCAAAAGTAAGTTTTGCAGCTGCTTCTAATTTGTTTAAATTGTTGTGCGCTGAAGCCTTGTGATTYCTCCTTTACCACTCCCTTCTTTGGAGGGTTTGGGCAGACTCCTGTGAATAGTGATTCTTTTCCTATGACACAGAGGTAAAGAAGCTTAAAATCAGCTCATCTCAATCTCTGCCATGAGCAGGGACACCTTTCACTATCCCAGGGTGCTCCAAGCCCTCTCCAGCCTGGCCTTGGACACTTCCAGGCTCTGGGCACCCTGTGTCAGGACCTCCCCACCCTGACAGGGATGAATTCCTTCCCAACATCCCATCTAACCCTGCTCTCTGGCATGGGAAGCCATTCCTGTCACTCCTTCCCTTGTCCCCAGTCCCCCTCCAGCTCTCTTGGAACCCCTTTAGGCACCAGAAGAAGCTCTAAGGTCTCCCTGAAGCCTTTTCTTCAGGCTGAACAACCCCAGCTTCCCCAGCCTGTCCCAGCATCACRGCCCTGCCCTTGCCTCAGTTTTGTTTTCTCCTCTCTCTTCAGTGCTGCAATGCCCTTCACCTCCAAATATTGCCAAAGGAAACCACAACAGCCAGGGCATGGAGGTTTTTCCCACTGGGATGGTTGTGAACTACAGCTGTGACCCTGGCTACAGCCTCCTGGGAGAGGCMTCCATCTACTGCACTGACTCTGGCAACTGGAGCCTCCCTCTCCCTCAGTGTTCAGGTACATTGTGGCTCTAAGCTTGGAGTTATGGGTAGCCTGGGAGCTCCTGCCTGTAGGACTCATCCTCACCCTTCCCAAAATTCTAAATCCTTTACCCTCCCTTTTTTTCCACCCATTTTGCGCAATGATTTTAAGCCGCACGAACTCAAAACACATTTTAAAACAACTTTTGTAGTTGACACCCCCGTTTCTCCCTATGCTTTCTCCCCTGACAGGTGGCTGTGGTGCACCTCCAAACTTCACCTTTGCTGAGCTAAGCAGGGAATACAGAAATCAGCTGGAATTTGCTGCTGGGGACACTGTGCGCTACAGCTGCCGGCCGGGATACTCGAGGCGCCCCAGAGTGCCCCAAACCCTGACTTGCCTCCAAAACCACACGTGGTCTGAAGCCCTAGAGTTCTGTAAAAGTGAATAGCTCCATCAGTTTGCTGTTGGTCGTTGGAAATTGTCTGTTTTGCGGGTTTCTTAGAGCAATTTTGGAAGGAAAGGTTCATACATGGCTTTACTAGTCACATGGTCTGGGCCGCTTTGGGCCTTTTCAAACTCTTTATTGGTGTCAGAGCTTGGACAGAACCTTAAGATACCTTCTCACAGTGTGTTACACAACYTGGAGAGAGGAGTTTAAACTCAGCCTTGTTCTTTCCCAGGGAAGCAGTGTAAATACCCAGAAACCCCCAGGAATGGCAGAGTTGTTGTTCTGACAGATCTCCTTTTYGGGTCAATCGTGAGCCACGCGTGTGATGAAGGGTGAGTCCCACACTGCCTTTCCTGGCTCCGTGTCTGAGTTTGGTGTTGGGTAAAGGATCAGAGCCCACTCCTCTGCACAGCATACCAGGATTTTGGTTCAAATTTTGCAGTAGTTGCCTGCTCCAGAAAGCGAGAATTGTCCCATTCTCCCCTTCTGTGCTCAATAATTTGCAAACCAGTTTCAGTTTTCCTTCTCAGATGGCCTTGAGCAGGAGGTAAGAGTGGGAGCAAGCCCATGCTGCAAAGGAGGCTCCAGCCCTCTGGAAATCAGCTGGGTCCTGATTTAGCACCTGACCAGTCTAAACCAGAGTTTCTGGGGTCAGTGCTGCTCCTCTTGGACATGGGAAGAAGGAACTTGGTGTCCTTCATTCCCACACCTCAAACCAGCAGAGAGACCTTGGTGATCAGCTGGAATCAGGAKGCTGCAGAAGGAAACCTCTGGGGAGGGCAAAATCTGAGGTGAAGGACTTGGTTTGAGCTGATATTTCTCTCTCTGTACCTCCAGGTACAGACTGGTTGGGCAGTCCCACAGGAGGTGTGAGATTTTGGGACGAGATGTTGCCTGGTCTGGTCTGCCTCCCACCTGTGAGAGTAAGTAGGTCACCACTAGATCAGGGCCACAGTTGCCATATTAAGTCTTTAAAATTAATAAGCATTTCATTTAAATAAATAGAGTTAAAGGTATAAGACTGTTAAAGCATAATATTCTTCTGGGATAGAGGATATTTAGTTTCTTCTAAAAATCTTCCAGATGTAAGCTTTTGATCTGTCACAGTAATGCAGACTGAAGAGTTGTGAGATGCCTACAGGGACTTGTCCCTTTTGTTTCACAACAACAAATAAGAAATCAAGTAAAAATCTGTGTTTTGTAGTAGAAGAGTGGTATTTTGAGTACGACTGAAATGGAATTTTCCAAATCCTGTACTGGTCTCCACAGCACTGGGAAGTTTTGCAGGGGTTGATCATTGCRATTAGTCTTTTCTTCAGATGGAATTGCTTTGGAAGGCACGAGRTTGGGACAGCAAAGCATTCATGAGAAGGAGARTACTGACAGATTTCTACCCCATTTCACACATTTATTAGAATATATTCACACTATTCTGTTTATGGGCACAAAAYTATTTTTATACACATAATACTGTGGTACCCTTAAGGTACCTAAAAGAACTAAACCCCCTCAATTCTTGAAATTATTCTTATATAAGAGTAATACATATTCTTATATATGTGAGTCTCTGAGTCCAACCTGTGAAACTCCTCTGRGCACACTGAGGGTGGACTTTAGGMTGTGTTCATCAGAGCTCACACACAGCTTTGTGTCCCTAAACAGGAATTTCCCTCTCAGGGGTGGTGTGCCCAGCRCCCCGGATCCGGAATGGGAGGGTGGCTGTCCCCAAGCCCCGCTACASCCACGGGGACTCTGTCACCTTTCAGTGCCACAGAGGCTTCACCCTGCGAGGCCACGCCACGTCCCAGTGCCGAGGGGACGGGAGGTGGCACCCACCCGTACCTGTGTGTGAGCAGGGTAAGAAATCAGCTCCTGGCCTTGTGGGGAYTGCACATTCCTCCTGATTTCTCCTTCCCACTCATGGCAAAGTGGGTTTTATTCCTCCTGTTTGCTCCAACTGCTTTAAGGAGAACCCAGAATTTTTTCCTTTCGTTTATGCTTCTCTCTGCACTCAGGAGATGAGCCAGGGCTTGGGTGCTGCTGTAAGTATTGGCATGATTTGCACTTTCTCACACTGCTTGTTTCAATCCATAATCCACATTCTCTCCCCTGAAATGAGGAATTTGGTAGCTGCAGGGAACTGACTATCAGAGAGCAGTGAATTTTTTCCTGGAAATGTATCACCAGGATGATGGGCAATGAAGGTAAATTTGTTCATTTTATTTGCTCAACCATGTTTTTAACCTCTTAATGCTGCATTTAGATGGAATGCAAGAACGTTATCACCACCCTGATACCACAACAAAGCCAGGTAGGTCTCTKGCCTGGAGAGGCAAGATTTGATTTACTAATTACTAACTGCTCCTCCCAATCTGTCCYGCTTTTTTGAGGGAACTTTGCAGAGGGKTGGGCAGGGCTGTTGGAGTCAKGGCTGTGAGAGAGAGCGTTCAGCCTTCCCCACCTGCTCAGAAGTTTTCCCTCTTGCCTCTCTGAGCTCCGTTTTGATCTGCACATCTCTGTTTTCAGTGCTGCACTGCTCCAAGCCTGCAGATATCACCCACGGGTCTTTCCATGGCCCAGCAAAAGCAGTTTTTACTCCAGGAACATCTGTAAACTACATCTGTGAGCCTGGCTTCTCTCTCCTGGGGACAGCAACCCTTTATTGCACAGCATCTGGAGCCTGGAGCCATCCCCCTCCCATCTGTCAAGGTGTGTTTTGGCTGCAGAGAGAGAACAAAGGACATTTAATGAGTCCTTCCTTAGGGGAAGGTTTGTAGAAGGTCTAAATCTGAGTACAGAGTGTGTGCTAAGAAGTTTTTAGCCTTTCTGAAGCCTGCTGGAGTTACAGGGGTCTAGGCTGTTGARTCCAGGGAAAGAAATTCAAAGGGAACAGTGCCTCAGTCACTCCCTGGCCACMCTTCAGCATCCTGTTGTTTGTCTCTCCCTGACTTTCCAGCTGCCAAGTGTCTGCAGCCTCCAAACATCGCCAATGGGAGGCTCAAAGGCAACACCTCAGCCGCCTTTCCCCCGGGAGCYGCAGTATCCTACAGCTGCAATCCTGGTTACTCACTGGTTGGGAATGCTTTCATCAACTGCTCTGCCTCGGGATCCTGGAGCCAGCCCCTCCCGCAGTGCAAAGGTGAGTTTGTGCTTCCTCTGTTCCTTGGAATCCCATGTGGGACTGAGGCACTTTCCCAGTTCTGCAGCCACAAAGAAAGGAATTACCCTGCAGAAYGAGAATTAATTCCTGGCGACACTCAGAAGGAGTTCAAGAGCAATGCCCTAAATAACCCACAGCTGTGTTTCTCATGTTTTGTGTTCCCGCTAAACGTCCTCTYTTTACTGCTTCCGATTTCAGAGATCAGATGTGAATTCCCGGATGTCCAAGGTGTTAAAAAAGCCATTAAAGGAAATACTTATCGYTCTGGGACTAACATCACTCTTGAATGTGATGATGGTTACATGCTGGACGGCATCAGTCACACCCAGTGCCAAGAAGATTTCAGCTGGGACCCTCCCGTGCCAGCCTGCAAACTGAGTGAGCGGAATGTGAAAGAATCMAAGATCAAACACAGCATGCAAATGCATTTTAAACATGCAAATGTCTGTCTGTATTATTTGGAAAAGGAAGTATACAAGGGTGTGGTTTTAAGACATCTGGTGTCGTATTTCTCAGTCTGGTATGGGGAAGCTGTGGCTGCCCCTGGCAGTGTCCAAGGCCAGGCTGGACAGGGCTTGGAGCACCCTGGGACAGTGGGAGGTGTCCCTGGATGAGTTTTAAGGTCCCTTCAACCCAAACCATTCTATAATTCTAAAAGGTTTATTGGTATTGATTAAGTACAGTTGAGAAACGCTGTATTTTGGTAGAACAGTTTGCTGATTTTCCTTTTTTTCCTTCCCTCCAGCGTCCCCCAAGGCCGGGTCAGTAGGCCTAGGTAAGCAGCTTACAAACATTTATGTCCCCAACTCAGTGGCACAGCCTCCCTCTGCTTACTTGGCAGATACACCCTGTTGTGCATTTCGCGTTCTTTACAACTCACAGTGGGAATAACCCGGGTTCTTCTCCCTCAGGAGTGGCAGCTGCAGCAGTTCTGCTGCTCCTGGGGGCAGGCGTTGTCTGGAAAATCATTTCCAAGCAGAAGGAAGGGTAAGGCAGCTCTGGCTGGTCGTTCCTGCCCCTTGGTGCCARGTCCCAAGCTTTATACACTTGATACACTTGAAATRTTTGCCTCAGTGTGTCCGGGCCTTGTAATTTTGTACCTTCAGCTCAGGCTTGTAAATGATACAACCTGGAATCCATGRTGTGGTTATGTCATTTTATTTCAAGCCTCTCTTTCTTAAAGGAAACCAAACCAASTGTTCTTTTACAAGGCAATTCATAGGGTTTTTTTTTCTTTTTCATGTAGCTATTATCGTACATATGAAAACTATAATTACAGAACACCCCTGAACCCAGCAAGTGAACACAAAGGCCTGTGTCTGCCATAGGAGGTATGGATTTATATTCCTCAGCACAAAACAGCAGTTAGAGCTGCAATAACTACACTGTCATCTGTTTATATTGYTGACTGCATTGTCTCCTTGAATGACTATCTTCCTAATGCAACCATTCAAGCAGAAACCTCTCTCCCTTTCATCTTTTTCATATTTTCTCTTGCTAGGGTTTTAAAAATCCTATTTTTCTTTCTGACACCACCCTCAAAGTATGTCTTTCCTTTTCTACAATCTGAATGGTTGATGTACACAGCTCAGACTTCCAGACCAGTCCTTGCTTCTGACTTAAAGCTGCTTTTAATTTGTAYAGACTATGAAAAAACTGAAAAACTGCCTCAGCCATAGGAGAGTCAGAAAAGGACACTGAACTTGGTTGCTGGGTTTTTTTATTGCTTTCACACTTGCTACAATGGTATTTTTACTTGCAAGTGAATCTACTTTCTGTAGTGGATGTATTGCAGCCAACAGTGAATTTTCACTGTCAGCAGCACTCCACCTACAAAGTGGGACATGTAAACAATATCAGTACKGAGTTGTTTTCTTTGGTTTGGGTGATTCCTTTGAAACAAAGCAKTTCCCAGAAATYCCCTCCTCCCTCTCCGGGTGGCGATGGAATCTCTCTGCTCATCAGCAGGAAAACAGGAAAGCTCCGATTTCAACACCAGGTTATCATCTCTTTCCCAGGCTGGGCATCCACGCTGCTGCTAACCAGGCACCGGGCACCTTCCCCACAGCGAGGAAGCGCTGCTCATGTGGAGACTGGAATTCCGTGGCAAAAAAAAAAAGGGACATTTACTGTAAATCTTTAATGCTCTTCTGCTCTCAGTAGTTACTGTAAGGATCTAATGAGGCTCAGACTGCACACAGCTACCTTGGGGGAGATTCTGTGCGCTGCTCCTGATGAAGAATATTTCCTTTATCCCCAAAATACTGGATAACTAAGTGGATAACCCCAAGCTTTGGCAGGGAGAAACAGTGAATAAAGAACTGGTCATAGCCCCCATTCCCTGTCTCCCTGTGCAAGGGTGGGCAYAACCATGTTAATTAATTTCTTAATTACAAGCTGTGTTTACATCTTTATTTCCTTCCAGCAACGCTTACGTGCAGTGTTCCTCTATCAATGCTTAAMCTAATAAAAGCTGATGATGACAATTCTGTGTTTTCTTTTAGGTCTACCTAGCACTTTAAGTCTTTTCTGGTTTGTTTTTTATTTTTTCGGCTGTTCTATTTTAATACTACTCTGCCACACATGGCAGACTTCCAAAGGCGAGCAGCACTGCACAGGGGTGTCCACTCTGAGCTGGCTCTTATTTTCAGTTAATCACTGCTGGTGTTCAAAATGTGGCAGCTGAACAACTAAATAGAAAGAGGAAAAACTTTTATTTTTTTCCTCTTTCCTTGATCTGCCCAGGAAAGGGTTCGATCTCCTCACACCCAGGGCTTTAATGAGCCAAAATTTGCTGCAAAATTTGTAGTATGTCAAGATTACTCTGTTGCAAAATTTGGAGCATGTCAAGATTACTCTAAATCAGGGCGTTCTTTGGTGGAAGATCTTTTGTATACTTGCAATCCTAATCCATAAAAAAGGAGAGCTGATGAGTGGAGCGGGCAGGAGCATCCCTTAGTGAAGGGCATCTCCGAATGAACCAGCTTTAAGGATGGAGTAAATCAAGGCAAAATACTCTCATTCTCGAGTTGAGCAGCGGTTATTACGCTGCTAATAATCACACTTTCTGCTCAAACAGAGCCTTCCCTGAGCATGCGTTTAACCGAGCCAGCATTGCGTCATTAGCGTGGAGATTAACTCATCACAACAGARCGGCCCGGAAACCGAGCTAACCCCGCAGAGCCGTGCGTGACCCGGGCTCCGGGAGCAGCAGTGCCGGTACAGCAGCGGCGATCCCGCTGATTTTTGGCAAACAGCAGCCCGTTCTCTCCCCACACCGTCCCCGCGGCTCTGAGGGAGGGCCCGGCCATGGCGGCGCCGCGCTGAGGGCGGGCGGGGCGGGGCGGGCCGCGCATGCGCAGCCGGGCCCGCGCTGCGTCTCCGCCGCTGCCGGGAGGGAGCGGAGCGGCCGCGGCTGCGGCCCCGCTGCGGGGATGGGGCAGCGCTCGGTGCCGCTCCCGCTCTCGGTGGTGGTGCTGCTGCTGTGGCGACACAGCGGAGCTCAGGCTCAGGGTGAGCTGCTCGCTTTTTGCTGCCCCGGGCGGGCGGTGCCGGTGGGGAAGGGGCGCTGGGAGCGGCGGGCGCGGCGCGGAGCTCCCGCGGGGGCCGCGGCCGTGAGGAGGGATGGGGATGGTGCCCTGCTCCGCGCTCCGATCCCCGCTCTGATCCCCGCTCTGATCCCCGCTCTGATCTCCGCTCCGATCCCCGCTCCGATCCCCGCTCCGATCCCCGCTCCGATCTCCGCTCCGGTCCCCGCTCCGATCTCCGCTCCGGTCCCCGCTCCCCGCTCCTGTCCCCGCTCCGTTCTCTGCTCCCCTCTCCAGTCCCCGCTCCTCTCCCCGTTCCCCGGTCCCCGCTCCGGTGCCCGTGGTGCTGAGGGTGCCCTCGGGCCCTGCCCGCGGGGGCTCGGGGGGAGGCAGGAAGGAAATGGCTTTAGGGCGGCGGTGGAACCACGAGGGTTTGGGCGGGTTTGAGTCACAGAACCGTGGGATTGTTTGGGCTGGGAGGGAGCTCAGAGCCCATCSCGTTCCACCCCTGCCTGGGCAGGGACACCTGCCGCTGGAGCAGCTGCTGAAACCTCTGTCCAGTCTGGCCTTGGAGCGGATTTTAAACTCTGCTTTCCGCCCTTTAGACCCGCTTTCCTTTTTGCTTAAGAAAGGACAATGAGCTCCGTGAGCGGGGCTGGCTTGTTTGTTTTTCATGCAGCGAACGAAACGGGTGTACGGTGAATTCAGCCGTGTGTTTAATTACAAAAAAAAAATAAAAAAAGGCAAACAGACAAAAACTAGCATCTGGAAGGAAGTGCATTGTCTGGGTAGAATGACTAAAGAACTTGAAAAAACAATGAGCAACGTGCCCTATGCACGGGCAGAGCCGGATGCAGTTAAAACCTAAATTAAAAAAAATTGAGAACGACTTAAACACACCCGTCAAAGCTCCTGGATTATTCTGCCTCCTGTGCTGTTACACCTCGGTGTGTTTCTCTCCTCGTTGCTAAGGTGCTGTGCTGCTTTTTTTCCTTCCTCTCCCAGGCGAGTGTCCCCGGCCAGACCGGCTGCAATATGCAGAGCCCGACCCACCCTTGGAGGAAAACCAGAATTTTCCTGTTGGGACCCAAATCTCCTTCGTCTGCCGGCCAGGATACACGAAGGTCCCAGAGATGTCACTGACCTGGACGTGTGGTGATGACTTGCAGTGGTCTCCCAAAGGCGCGTTCTGTACAGGTGATTTTTTTGTACCCCTTTTGTTTTTTCCCCACTGGTGTTTAACAGTTTTGGTTGGTTTGCATGTGGGAATTAGTGGCGTGTTTTAAATGAAGCTTGGGAAATGCTGGTGTGGGTAAGAGCAATAAGTGCCAAAGGTTTTGTCTTTGTAGGTAACTAGAAAAATGTGGATTTTTTATTTTAATTTTTTTTCCCCTTCCCCCAGCAAGAAAATGTAGGTACCCAGGACCCTTGGAAAATGGTTATTTTGATGCAACAGATCTTACATTTGGTTCAAAGTTGACATTTTCTTGTAATGAAGGGTAAGTGTTTTGGTGGAGTTAATGAATCCCTTTTCTTTATTTTTATGTTTACACCAGATTTGAACCAAACCCAAACTTTCTATACCAGTTCTGGCCTGAAATCTGAATTCTACCTGTAGCAAATGAAATTACAGCTACATTTAATTTGGTTCCCTGGTTTAATTACTGTTTGCAGCAAGCCTAAGCTTTTTAGTGAGATTCTGCAGAACTAGAGTGTTACCTCTAGTGACTTCTTTTAATGCTCCTGTGGCAGAGGGAGTAAATATATATTCATCATCCTTCATTATTGAATAATTAAGTCAAAAACACCAAGGAGGCTTTTTCTCCTTTTCCTTGAGTATTGGTAATTTTAGAACTTTAATACTAGAGGGTATTTCTGAAAATGGTGAGGCTTCCACAGTTCCTTAGTGATGCCTCTTTTGTTTCTGTTTTGCTTTCAAAGTGAGACTGGCAGCAAAACAAACAAGATTCTGTTCTCATTACAACAAAACCTTGGTGTGTTACATCCCCATAATGACAGAACAGAATTAATTGTAAGAAGCAGTTTTTTATGTGCTTGTTGGAGAAATGAGAAATTTAAGTTTTGCTTCAAAATTTTTCCTTATCTAGATACAGATTACGGGGTAATGAAGAGATTACCTGTAGTCTCAAGAGTGGAAGTGTTGACTGGAGTGGACCTCTGCCTTACTGTGAAAGTAAGTAAATCACTGCTGTGTCTGATTTTTCCCTTCAGAGGGGGCTAGCTCATTTACAAACAGCTTGTGCCACCAACTTTCCAGTATAAAAAATGATGGGAAAACAGCACTGATTTTGTTCTTACCTACTTGGGTTGTGCCTGAGGAACAACCCCTGAAAAATGTCAGTTTTTGTGGTRATGATCTCATACTAAAATCAACCTCTTGATGAAGCTGAGGTTCTGTAGCGTGACTTGGAGTAGCTGTGTCTCATTTTCAGTGGAATGACTTGAAAATCAAGGCTTGCTCTTTGAGATGAACCAGCTGGCACAGCAAAACCTATTTTTGTGCTTCCTTTACAGAAATCCCCTGTGAGCCACCTCCCAAAATAGCCAACGGGGAGTACGATGAGAGAGAGAGCTACGTGTACCAGAGCTCCGTGACCTACAGGTGTCACAAGGTCCCCAAGGGCGATGACCCCTTCTCCCTCATTGGCCCTGACACCATTTACTGCACATCTGATGCASACTCCAATGGGGTTTGGAGTGGACCACCTCCAGAATGTCGAGGTTGTTGGCATTTTTCATTTTTTATTGCWCTGCCTGTCCCTTTCTTTGGAAGCGGGGTGGGGAGAATGGACTTTGCCTCTAGGAAGGAAGAAGTGCTGTGGTGCAAAGTTTGGTACCATATCAGCTTGGGGGATATTGATGGATTGTGATATAAAATATGACTGAAATTGAAGTTAAGGCTTGAAAAATTCCTTTTTGAGTGTCTTCTTGGTAGAAGTGACAAGGCTGAAGTGAAGGAATTGTGAGACCATAAATCCTGCAGAAAAATTGTGCCAAGGGCAAGGATGTGGGGGCTGGATTAGGAATTGTAAAAAGCTAAGGAAGAATCCTTTTCCTAAAAGCACGGCCACTATGGAAGTGCAGGAATCAATGTTTTTACAAAGTTTCTYCAAAACAACTTGGGGAAATCAGCACCTAGGGAAAGGATGTTGTGTTTGGTGCAATGTTTGTGTTAACAAATGTTTCCAGGCTTTGTTTTTGTTTGTTAACAAATGTCTCTGTTAACAAATGTCTCTGATAACAAATATTTTGCCTCTTTCAGTGGTCAAATGTGAAGACCCCAGAGTTAAAAATGGGAGAAAAATATCTGGATTTGGACCTTCCTACAGGTACAAGGACTCTGTTGTGTTTGAGTGTGTTCAAGGCTATTTCATGGTTGGAGCAGATGTGATTACCTGTGAAGGAAACAGCACCTGGGTTCCTCCACAACCAACTTGTGARAAAAGTAAGATTTTCTGTTAGGTTCTGATTTCTCTTGTGTGTTGARAGTGCTTTAGCTAAAACAGAGCATCATGGTGTTCTGGTGATTTCATGGGTGAAGGCAGGAGAAAAGAGGTGGAATACAGGAGAAAATATTTGATACAGAGAATTCGGGGGATGCACAGTGAGGAAAGCTGTAGAATCCTTCTAGAGTAGTTGAAATCTTTGTGTGTGTGTTTTTTTCTGTGCAGCTCTTCAGCTCYTACTTGATAGAAATTATTCTAGTGCTCAGAGAAGTAATGAGCCAGAATGTATTTCTGAGCTGCCACATCATAGGATTGTGTTRCCTTAATGAATAGCTACAGTGATGTTTAAGTTTTCTTAAGAGAATATTTGTACTTCAGATTGGTGTAAAGTTAAACTTCTGCCGTGCGCTGAGCTGTTTTCCTTATACGAAGTCAACTTGTGTTTGTGCAATGAGTCACTGAGTTATGAAACAAACTCCATTCTCACTAAACTTGTTTTAAATTCCTGTATCAGTTACAGCAGAGATGTGTCCTGCCCCAAAGATCCCCAATGGGGTGCTGATCCCAGGCAAAGCTGCCTATGGCAAAGGAGAGTCTGTCCTGATCAGGTGCAATGCTGGCTGCTCCTTCCCTGATGGCTCTGCAGAGGTGACAGTGACCTGCCAAGAGCAGAGCTCCTGGGGTGCTTTACAGCACTGTGCCTGTGAGTAAAGCTGCTAAAATCAGGAGCACACTGATAAGTTTTAAATATCTGATGTAATAATACATTTTTAAATTATTTTTTTTCCTCCCCCTCTTTTCTTTCCAGGCGAGTCTGAAGGTTCTGGCTCCACACCAGTCATAAGTCATGGCAGAGTGACAGCTGGACAGAAACCTTCCTACTCTGTGGGGGATGTGATCACCATTGAGTGCTACACGGGGTACACCCTGCAGGGGGAGGCTCAGATTCAGTACATTGGAAACAACCAGTGGGCTCCTGCAGTGCCAAGCTGCCAGCTCAGTAAGTATGGACTGCAAAAACCCCTCTGGCATGAAAATACACCCAAGRGARCACTCCTGTTATATTCAGGAGAAATCATTTAATGCAGCTTCCTTCTTCATTTTGGTGTGAAAAATAAGGTTTGATAAAATTGATTAAAATATTCATATTTAAGTTAAATAAATATTATTATTTAAATTAGTCTGCTTCAAAGATTGTGCTGCTAGAAGTGCTTGACTTGAAATAGCTCTGTGAATATTTTTGTAATAATGTTTGAGTAAGAAGCATCTGTGTTCCTCKTGTGATACTGATTCCTTCTGTTTTTAGGTGGATATATTATAGCCATCATCTGTGGTAAGTATTTTCTAAGACCTAAAAATAAATACAACACAAATTACATTTTTTATGTGAAAATCTATTTTTCATTCACCTGGGACTGCAGTAGGGTGATTTTGGAGTTTTAGTTTAAGCTGCATGATTAAAAAAAAAAAAAAGATTGCTTTTTTTAAACTATTTTTTTTAAACTATTACAGTTTAATTCAGTGTGAAATTTGTATTTTCCTCACATTTCAAAGACAATTTGCAGCATCTTGGCCACTTAGATAAATTTCAGAGCTTGTGTTTACTGGGGGTGTGAGTAAATAACTCTGCCAGTGAAAATCAGTGTTCTGTCCACCCTCTGGCCTTGCTTTTGGTATCCAGATTTGTATAAACTTGTGAAAAGTAACTTTAGGGCCCTGTCATTCCTGTTTTAGTGTTTCTGAGCTGGTGAGGTTTTGCCATCTTGGTGGTTACTGGTTCTGTCTTGCAGAATTTTGAGTACAGAATCAAATATTTAATTTACATAGTTCATTCCATGAATAGGTTGGGTTGTGGGGTTTGTGGGGGAGGTAGAGTAGATGAAAACAAAGCTATTCCTGCAAAACTTTTGATGCTTTTTTGTGAGCTGGAGATGATCCTTATCACTCTAAGCCTTTTTCTTTTTCATTTTAATTCTTCCTAAAGTGATTGTGATCGTTGTGGTGCTCCTGGCAGCCTTCTGGATCTACAAGAAATTCTTCTCACAGAATGGGTGAGTGAGCTCCCTTTTTATTCATACTGCAAATTTCCAAGTGACTGAGCCAAAGCTGTGCTGATGTTTAAGTTCCTTTGAGCTTCGTGTGCCCTTTCTTTTTCAAATGTCTGATTTTTGTGTGAGCTCCTCCCAGCAGCTGATGGAAGCTAAAGCCTAACCATGAGTTTGACTTTGGTTTTGGATCTGCTGTTCAGCTAAGCTGCTAATTAACACTTGCACTAATTTCAAGGGAGGAAAAACCCTGTTCTTAAGCTTGTGCTTGGCAGTGTCCACTTGCCAAGGGAAGTATTTTGTCCATCTGCTTCAGACATGTCAGTTTATCTCCTAAAGCCAGGGSGAGTCTTGCTTGTGTGGGCTTGTGCTGCCAGAMGGTTTTCRGGTTTTTAGGTTTTTCTTCTCCTCCTGCAGCCCCAATGTTGGTGTCCCTGTGTTAAAGATTTGCAAAAATCAACTGTGAAATATTAGATTTGGGCATAAGCAATTAGTGTTCTGTTTTTAATGAGACATGCAGGGTGTTTTAAACTTTATCTTCAAAACAACTGGGGTTTGTGTGTGGTTTTTTATGGAGGGGCAGGAGACTTAAATTCCTCTTTTTGCATTGCTTTTTGCTGTGATGTCTGATTTTATCTTATGGGAAAAAAAAAACCCTTTTTGTCAGAGAAATATTTTGTAAAATGCAGAACACTGACAGTRCAGAGCAGGTTAGGTGGTACACATGGAATGTCAGGGTAAACATCAAAACTCTGTTGTCTTTTTCCACAGTCTGTTGGGATTTATCTGCAGTACATGGAAACAAAGGAAGGGATGCTTTAAATCAAACCAGAGGGAATATTCCTGTGGTTCATATTTGTAATGAAGTACACACAGAGGACTTGACAGAGCCCTGGGGGTGGTTCATAACCAGTGAGGTTTTTGTCTTTTAAATAGGCAGTGCAGTATCAATCCGAGGGCCAGAGTGTGCTGCTGAGACATTTGGTGCTTTTGAGCCACTGTTTTTATTCAGTGCTGGGATATTCTGCAGCCTGGATGGGCCAGAGAACAGCTCCTGGCACTTCAGGGCAGCATTTGGCTGCCTTCATCTGTGGAGAGGCTTCTCAGGGTGTAGAAAGCAGGAGGGATCTGAAGCAGCATCATCAAAAATTAAAAGATGTGACATTCCTGAATGTCTGACAGCATGAAAAGCCTTACTGTGCCCAGTGCTTCCCTTCATCTTCTTCTCTCTGAGCTTCTGACTGTGAAAGCTCTTTCTTGTCTGAAAACCCTGATCTAATCTCCTTTTAATTAAGGCCTCCATCTCCCTGCTGAGTGTCCTGACTTCCTGATGCCTCTGTGAGCTGTTGTGCTTCCAGCCCCTGATCCTTGCTGGTTTGTAGCCTCCAAMTGACAGCAGATCTTTCCTTGGCCTCTCTTTCTTGTGTGTTTGAGATGCACTTGGATGGGACATTCAATTGGCCCTTTCTCCCCTTCTGCTGTTCAGCTCGTACACAGTTGATGAGAGTTGCAAGGAAACTTGTATTTTAAAAACTAATGTCCCAGCTGAGATGGAAGAAACTGCAYAAATGAATTAATGAAAAGGTATCACTTTCCACTTCATTTGGACTTTTTTGCAATGCAGCATTAAGTGTATTTTTTTTATTATGGTTTGCTTGGAATTTCAGGAGTGTGGAATCCATCTAGCTGGGAAGCTTGGCTTCCTGTAGGAAAGGATATCCTAACCTTTCATTCCTTTTGGGAGAACAGGATATAATGTGTAAAGAATTACCATTTAGCAGTGTCARTAAGAGCTTCCAGTGATTGTAAATCACATTTCTTGGTGCTGTGTCTGAAGAATGAGTGGCATATTGCCTGCAATACTCAGCAGAATGGCTGCACCCATCCCAGCTGTGGGTTACTTTTCTTAGCTAATAGTTTAATTCTCTGTAATTAGAAGCTGGAAACCACTTTGGGCACTAAAACTCTAAAAGTAGTTGTGCTTYCCTTCAGAGAAAACCAGATCACAAGTATTGATTCATCTGCATTTTTTCTTTCTAGAAGAGAATAAATGAAGGGTCTGACAAGATCTTTGGAAACCTTCTTATGAAAAGGTGATTTCTTTTTCCAAATTYAGAGCTCTGTAGCCCTAAAAAGGATCAAAACACAGCTGCTTGTTTGCAGCTGATGTCCTCTCCTGTATTTTAACCTAATGCTCAGTCCAGTGAGATGCTTGTGATAAGAGTTGGGGTTCCTCCTGCACTTGTGTAGGGTCAAAGCAGCTCTTCCAAAATCTGCCTCTTCAAWCCTTGTTGGAGCAGAGCACTTTGCAGACAGCTCAGCTCAGTTGGACTGTTCCTTGCCAATATTTTGTCATTGCTATCTCAGCAGAGCTGGAACTACAAGTATTTTTTTTCAACCAGCATCTTCTTTTTCCTTTTGTTGCTTTCCTCCATTGCACAAATTCTGAGGAGGTGGTGGGTTCTCTTATTCCAGCTTAATGCAAAGGTCTTTTCAYGTGCATAGTCTTGATTTTATTGACTTGTAAAGAAAAGTGAATTTTCAGTGTTTTTGGTGGGTTTTTATATGAAGATTAAGCTTGGAGTTAGGTCCAAAGTAATGTAGAGATTAAGGAATATCACCTTCACTCTGAAGAAAAATGTTTCTAATTAAGATAGGATTTGTTTTCTGGGTTAATTTGGCTTATTTTTGGAAAGAAAAAAGGAATCAGGAGCTAGACTAGAATTYTTCATTCCAATCTTACCTTTACACATGAGAAGAGAAATTACTGGCCTGGTGTGTCAAAACACTGGCAGTTCTGGAGGTTTTCTTGTAGAATGTGGAACTCCTTAGAGACTTGGAGTAATAGCACTGAGCTTTGGTATGGGGTGGCTTTTTAGTGAAAGCAAAACAGGAGTTATTCAAGAACATATATAAGAATGTCATTGTGAATTTTAATTATGTTTGAGCATTGTGAAGTTGCTGTTAGTGGGCTGCAGGATCAAAATCCACACAAACTAATATTTCATTTCTGGTTAGAAAATATATACTAAACACACTAATTAAAATGAGTTTCAGGATGCACCTGGTGCAGTTGTGGGAATCCTATCACTGTTCTGGTGTTAGTTTTTGGTAATATCAGTCATCACTTGAAATGATTCCTTTGGATCAAAGGCTTTGCTGTCATTCCTGACAGTTCAGTAGCTGAACGAAGCCAAAATCTCCTCAGTCCAGCAGTTGCTTGGTAAAGAGAGCCTAAAGAGTGACCCAGTTTGTGACTTKACCTGTGGCTTTAATGCTAAAAGCAAGGATGTGCTTTCAGTGTAAATGTGAAACCTCTTGCCATGTAAAMCCTCTGATCTGCCTTGTTTTTTTGTTTGTAGGAAACGTGACAGCACTCGCAGCTCTGCCGAATATAAGATGTATAAAGCATGACTGACCTTTTTGGGGGGTGGGAGGGACTTTGGGCTGAAATACCCCTGTCAGAGCTGGAAAATGATTGATTGCCCTTGCACTGGGTTGCTGTCCATGAGTYCCCTTTGTTGCTGTGTCTTGGTCTGCTGATGGACTGGAGGAGGAGATGCTTGCTAGGATAAAAAGCGTGTGTGCACGTAGATCACAGAGCTAGATCCTGCTTTGCCTTCTGGGCCCCTCCCTGTCCTCCTGTGCTGGGGGAAAGGCAATCCCTGTRGCATGCCAGAGCCTGTGGGAGTGCTGCAATGTCACTGTCCCAGTGCCAGCTGCTGCTGCCTGCTGCCTTCAGTGCCACCTCTTTGCTTACTGAAGATGCCCAGTATGCTCCTCTCCCTCACTGCTCACTCAAACCTGGTTGTCCTTCCTGTCCCTTTTTGCCCAGTTGAGGTGGTGTCAATGGTTCTGTTGGTTCCTTTGTACTCTGAAATGTGTTTTTTACTCATTCCCTGAAGAGTCTGGTGCCCTTGAAGGTGATGTCTTTTTGGTAACTATCACAGTTAATATCTTATATACTCTACCTCTTTGTCTGCCAAAGTTGGTTGCTGTATATATAATGAATTAAAGTGTGCCTTGAAATCAGAGTTTTAGAGCTTTTCCTTTGCTTTTAAGAAGGAAAAAAGCCATATATATTTGTGATTCTTTGCTATAATCCCCCAAAGATTGCAGTGGATTTGCTGGAACTGAAAGCTGAAGCATTCTGTAGCAAAGGCATCCCCTGCCTGTTGACAGGAGGTCCCTCACTAAAGGAGCTGCTGAGAGCTCAGTGGTGGCCGTGTCCTGTCATGAGCACTGTGGAAATTCCTTGGGGTGCTTGATTTTAGTGAGCCTTGATGTCAGTTCTGGAGATCTTCTGTTGCTTTCAGGGATAGAAACGGGTGCTCTGTGTTCCACCTTCCTTGCTTTTTTTACTTGAAGTCACATACTCCACGTTTCTAACCTCTGGCTGCAGACTGRGATGTTAAATCAAGCTCTGAAAAGCTGGATTTAGCATCAGATTCCTGTTTAGAAGCAGAAGCTTTTCCCTGTCACTCACTTGTCATGTTAAAGGCAAACCAAAGCAGCTCAGCTGTGTGAGTGCTGGTGGATGTGGTGTTCTCTTGCTTGCTGCTTGTTCCCCAAATSTTTTAGTCCAGATTCTGACTCCAGGAGCTCCCACCACGGTGTTTATCATTAGCTGAGACTCACTGCTACTCCTAATTCCTCAGCAAACCCCAAACCTTATCTAGAACAGGTTTTAGCTCCATGAATCTCACTCTCAGCATGCAGGCAGCTTCTGATTTCCACAGAGAACCCAAACAGCCTCGCTTCAGATGCCTGAGGCAGCCCTGGAAACTGCTCTGCCTTGTCTGTGGCTGCTTGGCACTRCTCTCCCTGTCATCAACACATTGCTGGAGTGGCACACAACTGTTCAGGGCTTTATAGGGCTTTTTGGGACAATCCCAGCAGTCGTATTGTTCGRGTTTATAATAGGCTGTGGTTATTAGAAAGGGGCTTTGGCTCTGCAGAAGGATGTGCTGGCTGATAGCTCAGTTTGAGAGCTGTTTGTAAACACTGCCTGTGTGACTGGGGCTGAGTGTGGTGGTGGTCAGGAGCTCAGCTTGCTTTGTGTGGCATCTGCAATGTGCTGAAATACACTGGAATGTATTTAATGGGGAAGTGGAATCACTGTAAAAAGTGGCCGTATTTTAACTCTTCTGCCTGGATGTAAAGATTAGCCATRATTTGTAATATTCCAAATAAAATTGTTAAATTATTTAGCAAGTAAGTGTTTGTCTTTCATTCATCATTGTGCTGAGCAGCTCTTTTCCCATTGTTATCCAGATGATTTTTCATGTCCCAGACATCAGGTGGAAACTGCTGAGGCTGAAGTTTGCAGTTTGTGCACAGAGTTACTCAGTGGTAGTGTAGGGGATGGGTTTTAATTTGCTGAGYAGCTTTTGGGGTTGCCTTTTAGAATTGCGGAGAATTTCCCAGAACCTCTAAAATTTTACAGTGTTGACTCCTGAAAAAAATTGGTGAGAAGTTGATGGAGAAGGGGAAGTTTATCTTGGGGCTGTTCTGGTGGAACACATGAGGCAAAGCCCAGAGGGTGTTTTGACCATTTTGTCCAGTTTTGACAAATGCAATCCTTAGGGAAATACAGCTCTGGTGGGTTTAGGTGACCTGTGAAGGAGAGTGGATTTAGGAATTGTATGAGTTTCACACTTGAATTGTGCTGAACTTCTGTGGCACAGCTGCCTGATGGAGTGAAGCCTTTCAGAGGGTGGAATAGAAAATCTCATGTACTGCATTTCTTTCCCAGTGTGTGGTTGTGATGCTCAGAAGTGAGTTGGTGTTGAAATGATGGCAGACTGCACAATTTACACTGTGGAGTTTGGGTTTGCAGTGAGCACTGATGGGATAAGCAGAGTTTCTGGAGGAAGGTGCCCATGGGCATGGAATGGGATGATCTTTAAGGCCCCTTCCAACCCAAACCATTCTGGGATTCTGCTCTGTCATTCTGTGAATCTGACTTCAGCACTACAAATTAATTTGGCCTAATTGTCATGAGTCCTGTGCTGTTTTTTTTTTTCTAGAACTCAGTGCTGCGTGAATTATTTCATTTTGGAGTCTGGAACTGATAATTAAAGAGACGTGAGCTCTGTGCTAAGGGARAGGCTGCATGGAATAAAAACGTGTTGTTGCCATCTGCTGGTGGCAGGGGCAGTGGGAGTAACAAAACAGGTCCAGAGTTACCTGGTTTAGGGTTAAATGGGAAGTGACAGTGGCTGGTGGGTTCTCTGTCACATTTAAAATCAGTATTAATTAAACCCTGCCTGTGGCAGTGGTTGGAACTGGATGTTTTTAAGGYCCCTTTTAAGCCAAACCATTCTGATTCTCTGAATCTGATTACTTCTGAGGGTGGTGAAAATGGAGCTGGGGGCTGAAATGAAGAGACTTGCAGCACTTGGGTGTTGTCCAGCAGGGAATCAGGTGATCTCTCTACCTGAGACAGAGCCCAGGAGCATAGAGCACACAATTTTATTTAAAAGGAAAAAAAAAATCTGTGTAAAGAACAGGTTAAGGCAAACAAACAGCACATGGAGCAGAAGTGTTCAGAAGGTTGGGTGGCTGTGTGGTCACACCCAAGCCCTGGCTTGCTTGAGTTGAAGAAGCTGAGTTATGTTTGAAGAGATGCTTCTCTGTGTCTGGGAGCATCCCCTCCTCACGTGAAGGGGATGCTGAGTGTCCTCCTTTTGTGCAGCATGTTCAGCCTGTGGGGGGAACTCCAGGTCAGAGAATAGCAAAGCAGAGGTGTTTGGGAGGCCAAGGTGCTGCTCTGGATGGTGTTTTGTTTGTGGCTTGGGGGGTGAGGGAAGGAAGTTTCCCATTACTGTTGCTTTTCCCCCTACATCATAACCGATTTCAAATGGTGCTAGACAAAAACTGAGACTCTGAACACCAAGAGAAATCGGTCAGCCTGTGTAAGAGACGTTTTCCTGGCTCAGAGAAGGATCCTCTTGTAGATGGCAGCTATGCATTCTTTAGAGATGACTACTCAGTGCTCTGATCAAACCTTCATCCACACTGGGATCGGCTTTTCCGTGTCTGGGAACACGCTGGACATCAGGGAGGGCAAAAAAGAGTTCAGCTCCTTTCTAGTGGTTGGGGTGCAGGGCTGGAGGAGTGAARTATTGCYAGGAGGTACCAGCAGCAAACTGGARAATGATTCTAGAAAAAGGAGTGGGTTCTGTGTGTGCTGGAAAATTATTTTAGATAAAGAAGTGGATTCTGTGCTGGAGAATGATTCTGGAAAAGGGAGTAGGTGCTGTGTGTGCTGTAAAAATACTCTAGGTAAAGAAGTGGGTTCTGTGTATGCTGGCAAAATTATTCTAGCTAAAGAAGTGGGTTCTGTGTGTGCTGTGTGGCATCTTCGTGATGCCCATGGCAGGGGGTTGGARCAGGATGAATTTTAAGGTCCCTTCCAGCCCAAACCAGTCTGGRGTTCTGGGGTGGCTGAAGGGCACTTCTGTGTTTGACTGCTGAGGCCAAATTGTTGGAGGGAATTTCTGTGTTTGCAGAGCTATGGAATGAGAAGCCTGTGGTGATGGAGTCCCCAAGCAGAGGGTGGAAATCCTTTTGCTCTGAGGCAGTAAATTAAAGGTTGATCCCAGTTTTTTGGGGATGAAATACTCTGCCTGCCAAGGTACAAGGGGTGCCAGGTTGGTTTTCATGCAACTTGCGGATCACTTTACTCTGGACAACTTGAACTCATATCCATCATTTATTGAGCAGAAGTACACGGGCAGGAGGCTGTGCTGCTGTGGCCCTGCCTTGGGAGGGTGCATACAGTGGTTGGAGAAGTGTCTAGAAATCAGATGATGTTACAAAAGTGGATGGCTGGCAAAAAAAAAAAAAAAAGAACCTTTGGAGAAGGGGCTGATTTGAGGAGCAGAGGATGGTGTTGAAGTGAGCAGGTGCTTGGTCTCCTCCCACGCTGTAATTCTTGCTCCTAGAACACTGATTTCAAATGGTGCTAGATACAAAGTGGGAAAATCTAAGCCACCATGTGAAACCAGCTTCCAGAGGAAGACACATCTTGTGCATGGCTGCAGGCTGAGGGAGAAAATCCTTCATCTCCACCGTACCTAGAGAAAAATTCATGGATTTAATTTTATTAGACAGCAAGACAGATACCTTGGGCTTAGCTACTTTATGGATCCACTTTTTATTGTGGCATCTTGTGGATGSTTGAGGCTGGTGTAGGAGAAGTTAAATATGTGGTGAGGAAAGCCCCCAGSCTGGCAGTGAGTGTTGTTTCCTGCCCTAGCCAGGTGGAATGCACTCAAGTTCTCCCCAGCAAGKGATGATCAAGGTTTTATTTCTTGCTAGTGCAGAGCACTGTGCTGATGGGGAGAGTGTGGGAAGTTTGTGTGGTACAGGAACACTTTTTCCATTTCACTGCAGATTGAAAGCAGGCTCTAAACATCATTCTGTCCAAGACAGAGAACGTTCTGGCTTTCTGTCACTCACTGACCAGAGTGTCCAGGACAGATCAGATGCTTTTTGTGGCAGGGAAAGGAAATCTGAGTGTCCTGATGGAACTCCCTCTATCAGCAGTCCCTGTGCTTTAAATCAGCAAGGACTTGCAGATTTTTGTGAGGCAACTTTTAAATTCTACAGGCAGAATGAAAATAAATTGGGTTGAAAGTACTTGGAGTGTGGGTCAGAACAAGAAGGAAGCGTTCATAAATTGAACTGCAGATGGTTCAGTGGAAGTTGTTGAGGAAGAGTGTGAAAATGAGTGGCTGATGGTTCCTGGAACTGCAGCAGTGCACTTAACCTGCAGTGTCCACAGCTCAGAGCAGAGGGAATAGAGGGGGTGTTGAGAAGCCTCTGAACTGCTCCACACATGCATAATTCAGGAGCTRTCAACCCCTGGATAAGTGTCTGACCTGTGCTGGAGCAGAGGCCAATGTGAAATGGAGCAAAGCACAACTGGAGGCAGCAGGTTCACTTATTGATGCCCTGGATTTTTTGGCAACTCTGTGTATTCCTGTTGTAACCACATCCAAAAATCTGCTCCASTGCCTCCATCCTAATGCACACCCCCAGGCAGCAGAGGAGAAGCTCAGAGACAGGAGCTTGTCCTTCCAAGAAAGAGGGATGGAGGAAGGGGAAATAACTGGACTAGATTCCTGTGTCTGGATATTTACTGTCGTTTCTAAATCCATTATCTGGGGCAACAGGGTGAAAGAYGAGTGGAAAGCAGGTTCCCTCCCCAGTGCCTGCTGTGCTGGCACAGTTATTTATGAGGCASTCTCTATTTCAGGTGAGATTTACTCCTGAAAAGCTGCAGCAGGAGTTGCTGCTGAGGAGAGGCAGGTGCAGCACAGATCACAGAATCAGGCTCACAGCAAGGCTTGCTTTGGTTTTTCCTTGCCTCAGTAGYAAGCATTACAAAGAAACCTTAATTAGGGTTTGCAAAAATAGTTGGAAAAAAAATAGTCACTTGATTTTGGGCTGGTCAAAATGGGAACTTGTGTCAAAGTAGGAGACTTAGAAGGCCTGAACACCTCTGCACATCTTCCCCTCTGCAAAGGAGACCARCCTTTCCAGAAATATCATGCAGCAGATGAAGAGCAACGGCTCATTTATTATTTATAGTTTTGATAAAACCAGGTTTCACTTCAGCATAATTAAGATGCTTGCTGCCCCTCCTCCAGGCTACCTGGAGTTTGTCCTGTTGCTTTCACAAGCTCCCYAGAAGGTGTCAGCCCTTCTTGGCAAGGTGCAGGTGCACATTTTGGGAAGGGTAAATCTGTCTGTGCTCTCCTTTCCAGGCTCCCAGTGTGTCTGGGCAGGAGAARGGAGCAGTTCAGGATGCTGGGATCCACAGCATCCCTCTGGGAATGTGCACATGGGCAGGAAAACAGGAGYACAGCATGCTTKGGRTTGGAAGRGACCTTAAAGCTCACCCATKGCCACCCCTGCCATGGGCAGGGACACCTCCCARTGTCCCAGGGTGCTCCAAGCTGGCCTTGGGCACTCCCAGGGATGGGGCAGCCACAGCTTCTCTGGGAATTCCCTCCCAACCCCTCCTCACCCTCACAGGGAAGAAAATGAAGCAGGGGTGGTCTCAAACATTGGCTGTGTGGAGACCAGCAAATGCTGTCACCTGTCCTTAGCTTTGTCACAGTGGTCTGGACTTTTCCAGTAAATAATAGTAGGGAAATTACAGTATCATTCTGTGGTTTTCCTCCTTTTCAGATGTTTTAGTGGCAGTGCTGTTCTGTAGCTTCTTTCAGAGGAACAACTCAAAGCCTTTCATGGATTTCATGGTGCTTTATACATTCCATAGGAGACAAAGACAAAAAGGGAATCCCTGCTTTCCCTGTGAAAGGGAACTTCCTCTCTACCCTGAGACCTTCAGTCTGCAGGAACAAGGCAAGCCTGGATGTCAAGACCTGATTTTTCACAACCTACACCTTCTGTAGAAAGGCAGTTCTGTGGCTTTTACAGAGAGCAAAACYGATCTCAGTGTGCACCATAAATTTCCCCCTCCATTTTCCACATCACAGGGTGAAACTCGTGGTTCATCCAGGCTCTGGAGAAAATAATCCCTGTTTTACATGCTGAGAATCTGAGCTTGATGCATCATCCTGCCAGTGAAGGAATGAATCAGCCCARGGCCAGGTGCAGGACAAGGGGTGTGACAGTACAAGTGGTGACCTGTAAGGGGAATGGAAATGAGTGAACTTCTAAGGTTTCAAAAAAAGCCTCCTCAGCGTGGGGAGCCTGTAACTGCATCTCTTTGTTGTGCAGGTCTGCTGCTGCGTGGGTCAGCTGTGGACAAATGTGCTCTGACTTGCACTGGGAGCCAGTCCTGGGTCTGGGACACTTGGTGTGCCTGCAGCACCAGCCTGGGCTGAGGGAAAGGCAGGGCAGGGGCTGCACTGCTTGGGAAAATTGGGATTTGTGCCTAGGAGATGGCTCTGGAGATGCCACTACTGTTATGGGCAGCAAAACCAGGTACTTCCTTCATGAGTTTAAAGCATAAGGGAGATATTTTTTTCCTTTATTTAGACCACAAYAAAAACTCCACATTACAATCCTGAGTTGAATGCAGCCTGTTCCTTCAGTCCTACTCTTACAACTGCAGTRCAAATGGAGTTAAAAGCCAGACACTCTGTGTCTGAAACCCCCCAAAACCCCAAGGCAGGCTGAACACTGGGCCAGGATGGGGGTAAAAGCCTGTGGAGCTTTGTGTCTCTTTTAACTGTGAGCAATGGGACAGTCAGGCCTGCTTGATTTGAGTCACTGATTTCAATTCCTGTCAAGGGGAATCACTCAGAGCACTCTGCAGTGTCTGTTTTAGCATGGTGACCATTAGAGCTGTGCTTAGATAGCRGTGCTGTAGTTCCCCATCTTGTGATTCCCCCCCTGCTCATCTGAAATGGCTTTGACTTGCCTGGAGTCATTCAGTTTTCCTCCAGCTTTGCTCTCAGGAGAGATCCTGGCCAAACCCCCAGCCTGTTTGGTGGGCACAGGAACTGCTGAACCCCTGGATGCTGTGGAGGATTCCAGGTTTCACAGGGAACAGCGAGGTGAAGCCAGGCAAACCCACAGAGGGGAAGAAAAGCACTTGCACTTCCATGCCTGAGGTCAGGGAAGGGCAGCAGGAACGAGAACTCATCAAATTTAGCCCTCCACAAAGCCTGAGTGAGCAGCACATTGCAAAAGTCCCTCCACTCAAACAAATGATCCACCTAAGCAGCTGCAACCAGAAAGGCCATTTTCTATTCCTAACTCCTGTACCTAAGCATCACTTTAGAATGTAAAGTACTGATTGCAGGGCTTGAAAGCTCTCACAGGGAGATGATTGTTGTGATTTGTACAGTCAGTTCAGGAACATGGTGTTCCCCCAACAGCACCCCTCCAGCTCCTCCAGGTAATGGCAAGGGGAGCCATATTTTTCTTTTGTGTCATTCAAGAGACAAAAGAATGTCCTRTGCCAGGGAGGAGCATAAGGAAACAAACCCAGCCAGATGTTCACTGAAGTATAACCTGCCTTGAAACCTTCTGAAAACAAGGCTTTAGTTTAACTCTGCCTGCAGTACATGGACCTGGCAAAAAAGCTGGAGAAAGGCACTGAGCAAGCACTCCTGGCTGACTCCCCCAAGCACACGAGCTGCTGGTCTGTCCCTGTTCCCAGCATTTCCATCATCCCATCCCTGAAAYACCACCAAGAGCCACTGTCAGTGTTTCAGAAGCATTTGAGCTGGGTATCCAAATGCAAACCCAGTGGCTGCTGTTGGAGTCCTGAGTGCTGTGAGTGTTTGTGGGGGGAGCTGGAGGGATGAGCTCCACTCAGAAATAGCTCTTCCTTGGAAAGCTGGAGGGCTGAATCACAGTGTGTTGGCTCAGTTTTTAGCAGACGAGCCATCACATCTGCCTCCCTGTGGGCGAGGAGTCGTCACTGGCGTGGGGATTGGCAGCCAGGCTCTGTCCCTTTGGAAACCAGGGAATGGTGATGGGGAGAGTGAAGGCTCGTGGTGAGCAGGGTCAGGCTGCCCGGGGCTGGGGGATTGGCAGCCAGGCTCTGTCCCTTTGGAAACCAGGGAATGGTGATGGGGAGAGTGAAGGCTTGGGGGTCAGGCTGCCTGGGGCTGGCAGCTCTGGGAGCAGGAGGGGGTCTGCTCGTGGCCCTGCTTGGCCTGCACTGCTCCCCCTGTCCCTCTCTGCCCACAGAATGTGCCCCCACGTTGAACTTTGGGGACTAAATAAATTATTTTGCTCAGAGGCTTTAACCACTCCTCTGCTGCCTGGGAGGCTGAGACAACCCGAGCCAACCCTGAGCATATCCACAACAAAGTACGAGTGAGATGGGCAAATAGGAACACCAGGGAAAAATGGGGAAACCTGGGAGGGGACAAGACAGCTCCTGAGCTGAGGTATCTGAAACTGAAAGCACCTGAGAGACGCCCCTGGCTTGACAGGCTCTGGGGAGCYTGCAGAGTCCACCTGATAGCTACAGAAATGCAAATATACACAGAGGTTTTCTTCCTAGAACAGARTGTGAGTCCTTAAATACACATCACTCCTGGTTCCCAGCAGTCCAGAGGAAGTCTTGGGGGACAAGGGGATGAGGGAACTAGTGGAAGGTTTTTGGAGCTAGCAAAGGAAACACATTACAGATATGGATTTTAAAATCTTTTAGAGACACGGGATTTTTTTGGAGCTGCAATTTTGGGCTCAGTGCCCCCACTACTTCAGTAATGTTAATTTTCAAGCCTCCCCTCCAGGTTCAGGCATGGGCACAGTTGCAAGAGAAGTAGATTGGGAGTTCCTGAACCAACTGGTTGCTGACCATGAGTCAGGGGAATGACCTTGCAGCAGGCGGCTCGCGGTGCCGCTCGGAGCCGTGCCAGGATAAACGGCACTGGCATCTCTGAGTGCTGGTGGAACCATTTTGTGACATTCCAGCTTGGCCTTTTCTACTGCTGCTTTTGCACCCGGAATTGTCTGGGTGGATGGGAGTGGGATAGAGCATTCCCTTTTTTTCTCACAGCCTGGGCTTGGGACTGTCTGTATACAGAGATAAGGGAGGATATGGACAACTCCTATCTCTTGCCTACATCCTTGTCCATTAACATCAGCATTACAGAGATTTAACCAAATTAAATCTTACTCTCCCCCCCAGCCATACCCGTATTAAACTGTAAGAAAACACCAYGATAAAAGTTTTACAAATCCTGCGCAGCAGCACTGAATTTTCTGGATAGGTCTGGGAGAGATTTGTCAGAGGAGAGAGGGTAGAACACTCGGCATTTAGACGTTTTAATGAGTGTTCCCAAATAAGAAAAGAAAAACATTTGCTTGTAGACTTTAGGCTTCTCACAGCATCAGAAAGCTCCTGACACAGAGCCCAGTGCTGTATTTGTATAACATGGAAATGAACAGCAGCAGTGCTGCAGGCTCCGAGCCTGCTCTGCGAGCAGCAAAATGGCCAGGGGTGCTGGGGCTCGTCTGAATTCCTTCACCAATTGGGGGGGGTCACTAGGTGGATCTGATACCCCTGACCCTTCAGATGTGGTTGGAACTCTAATATCAATATGAAATGAATGTTTCTAACCATATTCAAGCTTGTGCCCCCATCAGCTCCACTGCCTAAAGCACCGACAGGAACCAACAGCAAAATTCGTCTGCGTCACAGATGTAACATGACCATCAGCAAAACAAGTGCAGGAGGAGATCACGGCTGTCTCGTCCTTCCTTCACTAGCAGACAAGAAGAGGTAATGCTTTTAAATTTATATCATGGGCATGTGAAATCCTGCCCTTCCTTCCCCGAGTGCCGCGGTCCCTGGGCGGTCAGAACGCCCGAGAACGCTGCGCGTGTTCTGTCGGCGTGGAACCGAACGCTGCGTCACGATGCTGCACCAGGGCCAAGGCAGAGCAAACCCCRCTCCCCAGAGCAGGGAAACCCAGATACAGGAAAATGAATCAGCTCCCACAGTGTCTCACACACACACAAGTGTCAGAGGGAGGGAGAAATTGCAGCTCTCCCCAGTCCTTTTGCGGCACTGTGCAGGAAAGGATCATGGAGCATTACCCAGGTACAGCTCACGGTGACAGTGACATCCCTGTGCACACARTCACTGCTGTCCTACAGAAATATGCCGTGTCCCCTTCTTAGCCTTGTTTCCTGCCAGTCCCACAGATTTACCTGCTGACAGTAACCTCAATTCCTGAGTAATGAGATTTACAGCTGGAGTTTAACATTGAAATAACTCCTCTTTTATCCGTCTCCTTACCCTCCCTGCATTTAGGCACAGTGAAACCATCGCTGTGGCCGAAACACGGTGGCAAAAGGAGTGAAACCAAATACATTCCTGCACCGAACACACTCAGCAGCCAGTAGCACCTCCTTGAAAGCYATGAAACASCWCTAGCTTTACAAAGTAAGGGCTTCTCCACCCCACACCTGTGATGGGGAAAACCCCAAAGAGTTGTCCATGCAACGAACACTCGGGAAAACAGACTCAACCCACTAACCATCMACACAACCCGGCATCGTGCCTTAGTCCAGCTCCTGGCCATACAGAACGCCCTCCACAGCTGCCAGGGACTGTTCTGTGTCTGTGTGTGTATTTATGCCTGTCTATCTGGCTGCAGGGACCACCACTGTCGCTGCTGTTCCTGTTGTTGCCCTGCTCTGCGGATCTGGCGCTGCGGGAGGCGAGGATGCTCCGAGGGAGCCAGCTACAGCCAGCGAAGGCAGTGAGTCAGGAGGGGTTGTGATGACTGCAGTAAGAGGCTGAAATTCCCTATGGAATCTGGCAGAAGAGGAGGGGAAGGAGGCAAGATGGAGATGGGGAAGAGGGAGAGAAAGCGGGGAGTGGCACGTGCAGCCTGTTGGGTTCTCGCCTCCCYGTCCCTGCGCCGCACTGCCGTTGGAAATGGCGGCCCTGCGCAAAGGACGGCGTCGCGAAAAATCCGCAGCGCCTGCGGCCTTCACCACCAAACCACCAAAATTCCATCCAGGCTGGTAAATCCAGCCCTTCCCTGTCTCCCTGTCTCCCAGAGCACCCTGCAGAGGCCAGGCTGCAGCCTGGGCGATGGGGACGGCGGCCGTGCGGTGCCTGAGCCGGTGCTGAGCCCGGCGGTTGTTGCTAAACAACCAAGCCTGATGCTGGAGATGTCAGCCAGTGAGTAACAGAGATTAAACACTCCTGCTAGCACATCCTGAAACTTGGGTAAGCCTCAGMATGATGAAAGGCTATGGAATAATGGTCCCTGTTGTATGAGAAAGCAAAGTTACCACTCCACTGCATAATCGGGAGACTTCCTCGGCCAGAGGGACCAAGCTCAAGGCTGGCTGTGTCCTCAGCACTTCCAGGCAGAGCTGCCATCTTCATTGCTGGTCACTTTAAGAAGAGAGGTGAAAAAATAGTATAGTAAATGGTTAAGAGGGAAAAGTGTTCTCCCCTTTACTTTCTCATCCTCTCTCTGGAGCTGTGCTCTGCCCTCRGTCTCCCATTCATCCTTAACCTTCCCAATCCTTCCATCCTTGCTTCCTAACGCTGTTAGTCCTTTGCAAACCTTTACAGACCCATCACTGAGGGCACTCTCCATCTCTCTGGGATGTTCCTGAGCCTGTGGCAAACCCACACTTGTGCAAAAAAAAGCTGAGTTTGGTCAAGAGTTGTTTTCCTTTCTTTAACTATTTCCATGATATAATTTCCAGGTGCAGTCCCTGCCTCAAGCAGCTCACAGTGCTGCCAACACTCCAGCACCTCACAAGGGAGAAGGAAGCAAGRAGAAAAGCCCTGAAACCCCAGTACTTTCCCCTGCACCGTGGGCTGCAGCTCTGACACGTCATGGTCGCGACGGGACGGYGAAACGAGACCTCCTGGGAGCACCCATGGGCGAAGGGCGGCACCCAGCACACCGAGCAGGGAGCAGCTCCTATCCTGCCTGCTGCCCCGGGGACGCCTGGCATCCCGGGATCCCAGGTGGGCACGGAGCGAGCAGCCGGGGGCAGGGAGTGGGCAGGGAGCTGGGAACAGGAGTGGGGAGGGAGCAGTGGGCAGGGAATGGGCAGSAAKYGGGCARGAAGCAGACAGGGAGCAGGACRGGGAATGGGCAGGGAGAAGTTTGGGAAGGGGCAGGGATCAGGAGGAATAGACAGGAACGAGCAGGCAGGCAGTAGGGCAGGGGCAGCTGCTAGTACTCGGAGTGCTGGCATGGGGAGCAGGGAGCAGGGCATTAGGCAGGGGGCAGGAGGAGCCCAGCACTCCCACGGCCACTGACACGAGCAGGGAGCAGGCAGGGATTGGGGAGCAGGGAATTACAGAGGGCAGCCTGGCACTCGCACGGCCACTCTGCTGACACGAACTCCCAGGGAGCAGGCAGGGAATGGGAAGCAGGCAGAGGGCAGTGGGCAGTGGGCAGCCCCTCAGCACGGCCGCTCTGCTGACACCGGTGGGCAGGGAGCAAGCAGGGAGTAGGGAGCAGGCAGGGAATGGGCAGAGGGCAGTTGACACTGAGCAGTGGGGTGGAGGGCAGTGGGCAGCGGACACCGGGCAGAGGCAGAGACACAGGACAGGGGCAGAGACACTGTGCAGRGGCAGAGGGCAGTGGACACTGGGCATGGACAGAGGCAGAGGGCAGGGTCAGAGGCAGAGGGCAGTGGGCAGAGACACCGGGCAGGGGCAGAAGCAGAGGGCAGTGGACAC
>CADDXX010000540.1:59063-71074 GCA_902810485.1 Alauda arvensis
CAACCGGGATTATTTACAATGAGATCTGGGAGAAGCAATTCACACCCAAAGCAAGCAGCCTGGAATGTTTTAATTGCGTTTGAGCCACTCTTGCACCCACCAGAACCAGCCCCCGGTGGTGATGGATGCTGCTGTCACTGCTTTGAGCACTGTACCAGAAAAAACCCTCCTTCCCCTCAGGTGTTCAGCACTGAGAGGAGGTTGGGATGGATTCACTCGTGAGAGSGTAGATCACCTTCAAGGGCCATTTTTGGGCTTGTTTTGGGCGTGGAGGTCGCTGTTGGTGCTCGTGTTGAGCCGCCACCCCTCCTGCTYTGGCACCAGCAGCACGGGGCGGGCACAGTCAGGGCTTTGGCTCCCTAAAAACGTGCTTGGGATGGGGAACAAACCTGCCCTGGCTCGCAGCGAGCTGCCAGGAGCTCCGTGTGGCTTCCCTCGGGAGCAGGATCAGCGCAGAGAGGGGTCAGAGCTGCTCCTGCCCCTGGGATTTGGTACTTCCCAAAGGGAAAACCCCGCTCTTTGTTCATGTCCCTGCTGCTGGTGCAGAGAGAGGAACTGCAGGGCTGGGGTTTGGTCTCCCCCTCATCCCTCTCATGCCCAAATTCCTGCCCCRGACACCCCCAGATCCTCACAGAGCCCTGCCCATTGTTCTCCATCTCACTCCAGGGATAAATTGCTGGCTCTGCCTCTCACAACCCCCAAAGCCTGGCAGGACGAGGCTGGGGAAGGTTTTGTCCTTTAAAAAATAAAAAAAAAAAAAACCACTTAAGGAACACAGTCCTAGTAGAGTTCAAAGAGAAAGAATTTGACATTTCAGCCTTCGATTCCATGTGGAAAGTTTTACAGAGCTTCAGCAAAGTCTGCTGGAGTAGGAAATAGGAGGGGAGYCCTAAGGCACAGGAAGGGGTTAAATGCCTGATGGCCTCAGAAGAGGAAGAAATCCTGCGCTTAAACATAAAGACGAGGTTATAAACAACTCCGTTAACCAAAACTATCTGAAACCTGAGAGGCTTTTGTCACTGCAATCCCGATTTAACTACTGAAGGCAGCCTAACATATTGCTCCCAGAAATGCGGGCTGCTGCGCTCCAACTCCGCCTCTGCTTCAAAGCTGCGGAGGGCTAAGGGCACTTACACTGATCCTGATGTTCCTCTAACAACAAAAGCAGAGAACAGCTGTGAAAATGTCCTGTGTGGTGAGGAGGAGGAGGAGGAGGAGGCAGAGAAGCTGCTCTCTGGCAGCTCTGCCCCTCGCTGTGCTTTAGGCTGGTTTTGGAGTCCTTCACAGAGACAATGACAGCACAGAAGGTCTGCGATCCGCTGCGTGTCCGCAGGGCTGTCCCTCCCTGCCCTGCCCCGTCCCCGGGCTGTCCCCGGGGATGCTSCGGGCTCGGTCACATCTCGGTGTCGGCGGGGCTGTGCTGCCGGCCCGAGTGGCCGTTCTTGGGGACCGCCTGGCCCGTGCCGTTCTCCTGCGTGCCCCCGTTCAGGTTGGGCAGGTTGGGCTTCTCCTGCAGCTCSGCTGGCTCCTGCGAGGGCGTCATCAGCAGCGTGTTCCCCTGGCTCTCSGTGTAGTAGGGGTCCTCAGCCTGCCGGGGACAACAAGGGACAAGGGTSAGCGAGGGGARAAGGCAGCTGGGCTGAGGGCAGGGSCCCCAGCACAAACAGSCACAGGTCAGGGAGCTGCTCTGGCTGACAAGAAGGGGAGCAGAGGGCCTGAAGCTGAGTGGGGCAAGGAAACCACGCAGGAGCTGCGGGTTTTTTTTCCTTCTCCTGCGAGAGAAGCTGTCAGGTTTTGTTGTTTTCTCCTAGGCAGGTTKTGGAGCTGACCTCGCCTTGGGACAGAGCCTCTGCTGGCCGCTTTGGCCAAGGAAGAATCACCACGGAATGGAAATGATGGAAATGGTCTCTTTCCCTTCCCTTCCCCTTCCTTTGAAGTGCAGAGCTCGCTGCCAGGCGCTGCAGAAGTGCAGGACTCCACCTCTGCAGGGCTGGGTGCTGCTCTGGCTGTGAGGAGCCTCCGGAGGATCCAGAGCCTCCCAGAGCTGCCTCCACCCCCTCACAAGGATTCCCCAGGTGTTGTGCAGCCCTGGAATTGGCAGTGGGGATCCCGGGTGGYGATTCCCAGCTGGAATTTCCTCAGCAGCATCCAGCACYSCCCTGGCTGGGGTTCAGTCTCTTTTCCTTGGGTGGGCTGGGCTCACCTGGAACTGGGATTGGCACTGCCAGGGCTGTCCGTGGCACACACGGCCAGGAGGGCAGTGTCCCTGCCCCTGCCCCGGGCATCTCCCAGCTCTGGGCTCTGGGGATGTCCCTTCTGGCCAGGAGATGCCCTGAAGGCCTCCCAGGACACAGCTGCTCACACTGGGCAGTGATGGGGAAATCACGGCCCAGCCTCACTTTTACACAGGGTGATGTCCCCAAAAAGTCACTGGTGGGGAGGAGTCCTCAGGGTCAGCCTGCCTGGAAAAAGGGGGAGAATGGAAATAGGAAATTTCTGCCTCTTTCTTTCTGGATACGTTTTATTACCATGGCTGGCGGGGAGAAATCGCCTTTATTACAGCACGGGCACAGACAGGGGACTCRCACAAGGGTGGAAATGAAAGGGGCGTCACTTTTAATGACAGATTCATAAGGGATCAGTGGCTCTGCAGGGCTCTTGCCGGGTGAGTTCTTACTGCTGAGCAAAAACAAGTGTTAGTACGTGTGGGACAGGGGCCGTGCTCCTGCAGGAACTGCTTTTGGGACAGCAGAGAGCATCCCCCCTCCCCCTGTGCAGTGTCCCTTTGTCCTGTCCAGGCTGTCCCACGCCCTGGGGACACTCAGGGGGTGAGCACAGAGCCTCAGAGGGCGGGGATCCCCCCGAGCTCCCCCCGGGACCCYCCCTGTGCTCCTCTCTAGCTGCGGCTCTGCCACCTGTAAGCACTGACCAGCCTCTCCCCCGCGGGGCTCCAGCTGCGTCTCTTCATCAGGAAGTATCCAGCCAGCCCCAGGAAGGCCAGCAGCAGCCCAGATGTGACCAGGGCGATCAGGGTCTTCTGGGAAGGGTCCTGGCGGCTCCTGGCGCTCTCCTTTTTCAGGGATTCTATTCCAAACTGGAATTAAAAAAAACAACAAAAAACACACAACACCAAAGAGAGCTGGGAGCGGGACAAACAGGAAACGTTTGCATCTGCTGCACAGGCTTCAAACAATGCAGCTCCTCACCTCCTTGGGAAACTGCACGTCAACAGAGCYGGGCTCTGCTGCCCCGGCTCCGGGAGCCCTCACGTCCTCACAGGCTCATTCCCAGCCTGGAGGCTGCTGTGGCACGGGGAATTTCATCCTCTGGAGCACAGCCCGGGGTGCGGAGCACCTGGCTGAGACCCCTCTGAGAGCTGCAGCTCTGCCATTTGTACCCTGAGAGCCACCTGGGGCTCAGCCCCTCGGGGCAGTGGCAGCCTCAGGGGAAAGGAACTCATYGGTGTCAGCCAGAAGCTGAGCGCCAGTTGCATCCTGAGAGTTATTGCTGGGGTCTCACCTTTGCTAAGACAATGCTACAGCGTTTCACAGAGCCTTTTCAGGCATTTCTGCCCCCAGGGGTTGCACTGGTTCTCCCCCGGCCTCGCTGGTGCTTGGCTCCAACCACAGAATCCCAGGTTTGGGTTGGAAGGGAGCTTAAAAATCATCCAGTGCCACCCCTGCCATGCCCAGGGACACCTCCCACCGTCCCAGGGTGCTCCAAGCCCTGCCCAGCCTGGCCTTGGGCACTGCCAGGGATCTCTGTGCTCCTCAGGTACCTCCGAACTGGAGGCAGGTCCAAGCCCAGCCTYAGCTGACCACCTAAAGCTCTCATCCCTCCAGGCATTCTTTTGCAGCCAACTTTTCTCAAGGGATTTACCTTTTCCCAGTGAGACTTCTGGAGCGTGTTCAGRAGTTTGTCAGGATCTGCAGGGTTGAAAACAAGAGAGCAAATCACACACATCACACTCATTGCACACGGTGCATCCCTCCATTCCATCCATCCCTGGCTTACACACTGCACTCAGGGCACACCAAAGAGCCTGGCTGTGCACAGAGCAGCCAGGCTTGCTCCTGGAGGCAGCTCCACAGCTCCAGGGATGCGGCAGGACCCCAGGAGAAAGAGCAGAATTTGCAGAGAGGTTTCTCCTCCCAGGATCTGTCTCACCTTCCCCACAGGGAACCCCCCAGTCCCACTGCCCACACCATTTCCTGTGGGTCACAGCCAAGGAACGACCTCCACTGACCTTTCTCTCCWGTGAGGATGAGGAGCAGACAGTCCCTGTCCAGGCTGGATGGGGTGAGTTTGATCTCGCAGGGSGAGGCCTCGCTGTGGGTTCTGTTTTCACACACTGCACCCCACAAAGCCCATCCCTTCCTCTCTARAAATTGTTCCTGCAAACATTTTCAGAAACAACAGCCATTAAACCAAGCAAACCGAGCAGCTCCCTGCCCCAGCCACGCTGCTGAAGGGTTGTTGCTTTCCCTTTTGAATTTTGGTGGCTCCTCTGTGCTGGGTGTCACTCCCTCCCCTCCCACTGCAGCCCTGCCCAGAGCCCCAGCACCTTGGAGGTGCTCACTTCTCACGTCTTAACGAGAAGAAATTAAATGGAGATATTATTAGCAACTCTTGAAAATGGCATTTAAATACAGCTAAATTTAGGCTCTGGATCTCTCATGGCAAGTGTCCGCAGCTTTTGGGCTGGAACRACTGAAGAGCCCTATTGTTTCAGAGTCCCAGGCAGGGGCTGGGAAAGGAGGGAAATAACAAAGARGCATTCAGCCTTCCTGTTTAGGAAATGTCTTCAGTGTTTTTGCTGATCAAAGGCGAGGTAAAAAACCCGCAAATCTCTCACATTTTGGAGCTGAACTGACGCTGGGSTGGAAGAGGAAGAGGAGTGAGGAGCTGCGGGCCGGTTTGTGGATCAGACAGGATGGGCTTTCTCCTGGGGGCTGTTTCCAGCCACAGCCAGGCTTTGCAGACAGAGCCCGGCCTTGCTAAAACCCTTCTCAGCCTCCCTGCCACCCTCGCAGCTGGGGACAGCCCCAGAGACAGGGACAGCTCCACGGAGCCCTGCCCTGGGGGCTGTGGAAGGGGAGAATCCCCCTTGTCCAGGGCTCAGTGCCCTCAGTGCCCCGGGGCTGCCCCAGCTCGGGTCCCTCCATCCTCGCCAAAAACTCAGCAATTCCTCCACGGGAGAACAACAAACAAATCATTTTCAGCTGTTTCTATAGAGCTTGGCTCGGGGAGGGGAAGGGGGGAGGAAGGCCGAGATGGAACAAGAGACCCAAGTGTGTGTTTTCCTTTCTGCGCTGTGGAAAGAACTCATCGCGGTGTCAGAGTTTCCCCTCGCAATTAGCGGCGCCGGGTGCCAGCTGATTGCTCATTTGCCTCGGGAAAGGCCAGCAGGAGAGAGGGACACGCGGTCCCTCCTGGCTGCTSCCCTCCAGGACTGCTCTTTATCTGGTTCCCAGGTCCTGCCCGAGCTCCTGGTCCCACCCCGGGGCTGCTCAGGGGAGGGCTCTGCTGCAGCCCCCAGAAAACCCCGCTGGGAATTGGGGGTGTTTGGGCTGTTTCACGCGGAGGGAGGGTTGGGGCTGTGCCTGCTGTGACTCCCCAGGATGCTCTGGACGTGCTGCATCCCTCCCTTTGTACCCGCGGGATGCACCAGCCCCGTGCCCGGGCGGGATCCGAGCCCACTAGATGGCATCTGAGATCGGAATCGCGGGCTCCCGCAGGAGTTTCCCGCTGGATTCCTGCTCCAGTGCGAGCCCCTGTAAACAGGAACGAGCCTAAATTGCCATTTCATCACTCATCTGMGGAGGAAAGCCGGGTCAGACTCGCTCATCCCTAGTGGCAGCAGCRTGGCTCGGTGACAAAACTGAAGTTGTGTATTTTATGTGTGTATCACACCCAGGGCATTGTTGTCTCACAAGATCCAGCGCCATCCACCCTCCGGGGCAGCCTGTGCCTCCAGGAAAGGTTTTTTTTGCTCCCACCCTCAGCAGAGCCCCCCTTTGCTGTTAAAAACKCCTCATTTTCGGTGCCCAAGGCCAAGGACGCTCACAGAGACCCCGGGATTCCCTCAGGAGCTGTTGGGGCCACCGAGCAGCTCCTTCCAGTGCCCTGTTTTCTTTCCTAGGGCACTTGGCAAGACAAAAAAGGGCACTTTTGTTCSCAACAGGGAAGAGGAAGAAGAAGAACAAAGGCAACTTCCTGCTGGACGCGGTGGGAGATGCTTTAGAAGCCGAGCTGACCCCGGAGCTCAAAGGAAAAAGGAGGAATTCTGCAGYCGGGAGGTTGAATTTCCCCTGGAACTGCTGCGATCCCTTTGGGAYCCACCCCTGGGAGCATCCCCTGCACCCAGCCCGGCTGCTGGGGGTGCCTGATGGGAGCTCCCCAACCCCAAAATGCCCCACCCAGGGGTGACCCCAGTGCTGCAGCCCCCTCGTGCTGCTCGTCCCACCCCTCGGGGCACTCACGCAGGTGCTGGAGTCGTTGAGCTGCAGGCAGATGGCTCCGGTGTCAGCCTCGTCCCTGGCGCTGTGGCAGCCGATGGCAGGGAGGGGAGGCTGCGRGGAGAACGCCCAGGGGTGGTGTTGTTAGTTCAGATACACACACACACACACATAATTAGAGCTCATTATACATGCAGGTGCTTTTATTGAAGCACGTGGAAACCCGGGGTAAAACCCAAATCAGACTTCAACACTGAATTCAAGATGAACAGGTTTTATACCCTTCTGTTATAGAACTATACATTAATTAATAAACCCATGTTGTTCTGTTGTATGCATTGATTCTATCCAGGCATGAAACTCCCAAAAACCCCCCAAACACCGATGACATCCTCCTCATGCAGGTGCAGTTTTGCATGATCTGGTGAGGACGATCCTTCATGAAAATCATGTTTTGCATGATTTGGTTAAGACAAAGGCTGTACAATAGTAAAGCTAACACTGTTCCCAAGGCCTCGCTGACCAGCAGGTCCAGGCCCCTCCTTTCCAACCTCTCTTTTTAACGACCAACATCCCCTGGTTATAATTTTAGAAATCATTTCAACCCTATTCTTTCCACCCCCCCATGCTTTTATCCCTGATCTCCCAGAATTTAACCCTTGTGCTATCACTGTCAGTGAYAGCATCGCTGCGGGACAGCCCAGCCCCCCCAGGCAGCCCCCTCCTCACCTCGGGGCTGTCCCTGCCCGTGTGCAGGGCTGTGGTGGCCGCTGGCACTGCAGGATGCTCCGGGGTGGCCTCAGAGCTGGTCCTGGCCTCSGTGGAGCCCGAGGTGTCGGTGCCATCCTGGGGCTGTGTCGGGGTTGTGGAGACCCCCGYGCTGCCCTGAGGCCCCGGGGAGGAGGCTGGCAGCGATGTGGGGGCCGGGCTGGGCTGGGGGCTGCTCCTGGGCTGCCCAAAGAGCTCTGGTGATGTCGGGCTGGGGGTCACGGAGCCGCCTGCGGCCTCAGCTTGGAGGAAATGCAGAGGGGAGGACACGGGGGGGAAAGGTTAAACCCTGCAGGATCTGCAGTGAGGGAAGCACAGCATCCCTCTGTGACAGGCAGCAGCAGCACCAGGGCTCTCTGGCTCTCTGAGGAGCTTTCATCAGCCCTGGTCCTGCTGCCTGCTTGATTCACAGCCCTCAGGGTGCACTGGGCTCAGCTCCAGGCCACCACAGCCAAGGTGTCACTGTCCCCCCCTCCCCAGCATCACCCCAGCTCCTCCTTGGCCCCGAGGCTTCCAGATCAGGCTCTGATCCCAAACAGCACCAGGGAAAGGCTCCCTGCATCTTCTCATCCCTTCAGAGCCCTTCAGAGCCTCAGCTGGGCCTCCCACCATGGAATCCCAGACTGGTTTGGGTTGAAGGAACCTTAAAACTCATCTCATCCCACCCCAGCCATGGCAGGGACACCTCCCACTGTCCCAGGCTGCTCCAAGCCCTGCTCAGCCTGGCCTGGGACACTTCCAGGGATCCAGGGACAGCCCCAGCTGCTCTGGGCACCCTGTGCCAGGGCCTGCCCACCCTGCCAGGGAGGAATTCCTTCCCAATATCCCATCCAACCCTGTTCTCTGGCAGTTTAAAGCCATTCTCCCTTGTCCTCTCCTCCCAAGGGGTCTCTTCCAGGTGTCTCTTCCAACACGTGTGGTGAGATAAACATTGCTGAGCTCTCTGTTTTGACCAGGACTGGGCTGAGCTGCCTGGGCTGGGTGTCCCCAGGTGGGATTTTCTGGATGCAATGAAACCTTTTAACCATACCCAGCCCCTTTTCCTGAGAGCACAAACCCTGCCTTACCAGCCCACCCAATAACCCTGACCATTAACACCAGGAGCCACCAGGAATCACAGAGGGAGCAAAGGCAGAGCTTACCCGAGGTCGGTTTGGCGCTGCTGCTGTGTCCCGTGGCTGYGGTGGCAGCGGTGGCAGCGGTGGCAGTGCCACTGCTGCTGTCCCTCGCTGCTGTGCCCGTCGGGGTCGGGGTGTCTGTGGAGCTCCCAGCAGCGCAGCCTGGGGGGAGAGGGAGCTCTCAGGGGCTGCTGSACCCCCAGCCCAGCCCTCAGCCCCTGGGGGAAAGCAGGAAAGGTTCAGCTGCTCTCCAAAATTCGCTTTTTTTCTTGCCCTGAACTGGCAGGGAGCCTTGGGGCACATCTGAGAGATGAAACTTTTCATCTGGGTGAGCAGCAGGCTCTGGTGCAGCCCTGGCAGGGGCTCCAGGGCTCTCAGGAGGAGGAGGAGAGGCTCGTTCCTACCCTCACCCCACCCTCAGCTCACTGGTGGATGCACAAAGCTCTGCACAAAGCTGGATTTCAGAGCAGTTKGGGTTGATAATCCTGGGAGGAAAGAATCAAGCCTTGGAAGAGATCACTTGTGTGCCTCAGGATAGATAAGTTGGATTTACAGTYGCAGGCACGATCTCAAAGTAAATAGAAACATTCCCACTGGCTTGGGATCAGCCCTGACTCATGAGTGAAAACATCTTTGGAGGTAAAGCAGAATGTTTGGAGAGTGGTTTGTTCTAACTTAAAGTTTATATATTGCTTCCTGCTGTGCTACAGRGATGACACTTCCAGCTTTCCCCTCTGAAATGAGCTGTGTGAGTCAGKGAAAATGCATTTCTCCCCATTCCTTCACCTTCTCTCTCCCTAAGATCTATTCCCACTTTTAACAAACAGCTYCAGTCTCTACCCCAGGGCTCTTGGTGTTTAAGATTCTTATCCAGGCACTAAAGAGAAAATCATACAGAATGCGTTGTTTCACTTGTAGCTCTGCCCAGGGGAGCCCCAGCTCCAAGAAAAGTTACTTCATCCTCCCCAGCCACCCTGGGAGATGGAGCAGCTCTGGCAGGTCCCGGGCTGGGGCTGGCTCCGGGCAGGATCAGCTGCCAGGGAAGCAGCTCTGGGCACTGGGCACGGGGATGGGCCTGGCAGGGGCTGCTCTGTGTCACCACCTCAGGGCTTGGCTGGCTCAGCTCCTGAGCCTGCAGCTTTGCCAGGAGCACACCCGAGCTCAGGGGTTGGGCTGTGGGTGGCAGGGGCAGAGCTGCTCTGCTGGTGCTGCTGGGGGAGGCTGGGCCATGGGGGAAATGTGGGGCCTGGACTGGGCCAGAGGGGAAATGTGGGGTCCAGACTGGGCCAGAGGGGCTGCTCGTGCTGTTGCTGCCCATACTGATTCATCCTGTCCATCCTGATCCATCATATCTATCCTATCCATCCCATCCTGATCCATCCTATCCATCCTGATCCATCCTGATCCATCCTGTCCATCCTGATCCACCCTATCCATCCTGATTCATTCCATCCATCCCATCCTGATCCATCCTAATCCAACCCATCCTGATCCATCCTGATCCATCCCATCCATCCTGATCCATCCCATCCTGATCCATCCTATTCATCCTATTCTGATCCATCCTATCCAACCCATCTTATCTATCCTGATCCATCCTATTCTGATCCATCCTGATCATCATATCTATCCTATCCATTCTGTCCATCCCATCCTGATCTATCCTGATCCATCCCATCCCATCCCATCCCATCCCATCCCATCCCATCCCATCCCATCCCATCCCATCCCATCCCATCCCGCAGCTGCTCTGGGGGGGCCCTGCCTGGGGCTCAGTGCAGGTGTCTGGAGCTGGAATCCAGGTTCTGGCACAGCTTTTACTTCAGGGGGGAGAAGTTCCTCCTTCTCCAAGACAGCTCAGTTCCAGCTGGTTGAATCACCGAGCTCTCCTGGTGGCTCTCAGCAAACGAGGAGCAGGAGGGAGGACTGTGAGCCCAGAATCACCGAGTTCTGCTGGTGGCTCTGAGCAAACGAGGAGCAGGAGGCAGGACTGTGTGCCCAGAGCCACGAGCAGCACAGAGCCAGGCTTTACACACAGCTCTGCGTCCTCCTGGCCACCAGGAAACTTCACCTCACCAGAACAATGCAGAGCCTGGGCTTGACCTCCCCGAGTGCCACAGCCACCCAAGCACCTCTGAACTCTTCCAGATGTCTGCAAAGCACSCGGGGTATTTCTAATCAGAGCCTTTTCAGCACTGAATATTGCAGTGGAGGCCTGGCTGTTGCTCRGTGTGATTTGGGAGAGGAGCTGTCACTTTGGATTTCTTTTTCTTGCCTTTCTTGGAGCGTGTGCAGGAGCTTTTTCCACAAAACACRGATGAGGGGGGTTGTTTTTAAATCTTTGGGCTCGTGAGATAAGTAATGATCCAGATGTGGGCTGGATAATCCACGTGGTGCTCAGCTACAGAGGGTTATTTATTGCACCATGCATTTTTAATGGCTTTATTAAACTTTGTCAATTTGTTGGGATTGAGGGTTTAGAGTTTAAGCCAAGCTATTTATTAACCTGGGAGAAATCTTCACCTGGCAATGCAAGCACGTGCAAGAGCAAAACCATGCAGAGATGGGAAAGAAAATTGCACTTCAACAGCACCCATTGTGTTCACCCACCTAGGTTTTAAAAAGTAAGTGGTTTTTTAAAGATATTTTAATAATGGGGCTTTAGGAAGAATCTTAGATTGAATAAAGAAAAGGCAACAATATAAATGTTAAACTTGCTCTGAGACTCATCCTTGAGCACTCAGGCAGGGCCACAAAAAAGCTCTGCAGTGGCAAAGGTTCAGGAAAGAGGAGGGAAATTTCCACCACTGGATCCCAATCCTGTACCACAGCAAAAAAAACCCAGGGAGCTGAATCCCACTGGGAATCTCGGGGCAGGACCTGCACCTCCTGAGCTGATCCTGGCTCAGAGCTCTGGGTTAACCTCTGGCAAAACTTTTGCTCAACTTCTGCCTCATTGGGCACCTGGCACACAAACCCTGGGCCAGGGGAGCTCCTCCAGCTCTGTCCCTGACAGAGTTTGTTCCCTGAGGGCTCCAGGGGCTGCAGGGATGCCCTGAGCTGGCACAGGGGCACTGCTGCTCCCAGGGCTGCAGAGGAGGGTCAGGAACCAGGGGATGCAGGAGAGGAGGGTGCAGAACCACGGGATGGGGGAGAGGAGGGTGAAGGGACCATGGGATGCAGAACAGGAAGATAAAGGGACCATGGGATGCAGGAGAGGAGGGTGAAGGGGCCATGGGATGCAGAACAGGAGGATAAAGGGACCATGGGATGCAGAAGAGAAGTTTTGGAACCACAGGATGTAGAAGAGGAGAGTGCAGAACCGTGGGATGTAGGGGGGGAGAGTGTGGAACCATGGGATGCAGGAGAGGAGCCCTGGAGCTGTGGGATGCAGACCCCTGGGGCTATGGGATGCAGAGCCCTGGATCTGTGGGATATAGAGCTCTGGAGATGTGGGATGCAGAGCCCTGGGGCTGTGGGATGCAGAGCCCTGGAGCTGTGGGATGCAGGAGAGGAGCCCGGGAACCCTGGGATGCAGATCCCTGGGGCTGTGGGATGCAGGAGAGGAGCCCTGGAACTGTGGGATGCAGAGCCCTGGATCTGTGGGATATAGAGCTCTGGAGCTGTGGGATGCAGAGCCCTGGGCTGGAACCCTGGGATGCAGAGC
>CADDXX010000540.1:71689-149690 GCA_902810485.1 Alauda arvensis
GCTTGGGAGGCTCTGGGAACAGCAGCCCACCCTGCAGTGGCTGTGAACCTCTGCCCTGCTCCTTGAAACTCAGCAAGAACCCCAGAGAACCAGGCAGAGGCCAGGAGGAGCGTTCCCGGGGGATTTGCTGTCTTTTGGGGTTGGGTTTTTGGGTTTCCCAGAGGATTTGCTGTCTTTGGGGTTGGGTTTTTGGGTTTCCCAGAGGATTTGCTGTCTTTGGGGTTGGGTTTTTGGGTTTTCCAGGGGATTTATTGTCTTTGGGGTTGGGTTTTTGGGTTTCCCAGAGGATTTGCTGTCTTTTGGGGTTGGGTTTTTGGGTTTCCCAGGGGATTTGCTGTCATTGAGGTTGGGTTTTTGGGTTTCCCAGAGGATTTGCTGTCTTTGGGGTTGGGTTTCCCAGAGGATTTGCTCCTGTAGGGTTGGACCAGATGGTCCCAGAACCCAAACTCCAACCTCCCCACAAACAACACCTGCAGGACTCCTGCCCCTGTCCCAGTGTGGCACAAAATGGATTTTTTTTCCCTATAAAACACGTGGCTTTAGCTGAAGCTGCCCTGGGAGCAGGAGGAGCCCGCTGCTCCCACCCTCAGCAGCGCTGCCAGGAGCAGCTCGAGCCCAAACCCACAGAGTTGGGATTTCCATGGCAGTTGCACAACTGGAGCCTTGGATGGRTTCTCTGGGATTCCCCACGGAGCTGAGGAACAAGCAGAGCCCCAAGGATGAGCTGCCTGGTTTTTTTTTTCCCAGCAGCCACACCGAGGAGAAATCACCCTCCTCCACYTTCCAGCCAGGAATATCCTGCAGGAATGATGGGCATGGGCTGTGCAGGGATGTTTTGCAGCATTAAAGCTTTGTCCTTCCAAAATCCAACCTTTTTTATCACTCCTCCATCACTTTTGTTTTGTACAAGGAGCTCAAGGTTTGGGACTGGAGGTTTGAGGCTCAAGGTTTGCCTCACACCTTTGTCTCACACCTCACTCACAGAAAAATGTCATTTTTCTCAAATAAAATCGGGGTTTTTAAAATCAATTCCTGGAAAATTAGGCTGGAGGGTCAGCCAGCAGCTCAGGTGAGAATTTACCTGGGCAGCCAGGGGAGCACGAAAGGAGCTCTGTGAAACAGGAGAACAAAACCCAGCGAGTTCCTGCACCAGAAACTCATCACTCACATTCGTGTGAGTGAGAAAAAATCACATTTGAGGAGACACCCGCAGGCTCCTGGCTGCTGTCCCAGCACACCAGGCAACACACAGAGTGCTGCTTCACTTTTTTAGTCCTTTTTTTATTACCTCATGGCTCTTGGGYTTGGGACAAAAATGGTAATATTTCCCTAAAATACACCCCTTGAAAAAGCAGCACCTAGAGAAAACCTCGGCGCTGTTACTCATCGCTCCATGTGATGAATATTTGAAGAGCCGCAATAGGAGATTTTAATATTTATGGAGATTCATTTGATTTTTCAGCAAATGTTTAGTTCCAACCACAAAACAAAAGCGCGGCTCRTTTACACCAGCGCGGGCTGAGAGACAACTCCAACTCCTGCTGCACTCCTTGCATTCCCATCCCCTCCTGCTCTCCAGGATTTTGCAGGGAGTTCACATCCCCATTCCTGCCCTTTCCAGAGCAGCAGTAAGTTTTTTTTCTCCCCTCAGCACGAGGGCTGTGGGATGCTGATGCTGTCCCTGTGAAAGTCACCGCAGGGATTTTGGGTGGGACCGAATCCCAAACTCCTGGAGGAGCATCATCCCCCCCACCCCGAGCTGCTGCTCCCAGGTGTGACCCGGGGGTTTTGGGGGATAACTCACCGAGCTCCAGCACGCAGAGGGCGATGATGCAGAGGAGCTGCCTCCACTTCATGGCTGGGAGAGTTCCCAAAAGCGGCGCTCCCYGCTCCCGGTGCAGCGGGATCCGGCCGGGACAGCGCCGGGCTCCTCRGTCCTGCAGCGGCTCTGAGCTCATGCAGCTTGGTTGGAGTTCAAGCCTTTGAGATCACTCGCTSTTGTGGGGTGGGTTTCTCTTCAAGGGGTTGTGCTTGTGGCTCGGGACAAGCGAGGTGGAGTTTGTCCGCTTTGATTTTTTCCCCAGTTTTTATAGAGTTCGTGGCAACCTCACTATCACTTAGGTAATTTTCTCCTCCCCGCTTTCCTGCCAGCAGCTTCAAAACAAACAAAAGATCAGCCCTCTCCCCAGCAAAGGATCCCAAAGGCACGCGGGGATTAACTCTTTCCTGAGAGCTGCTGCTTTCCTGTCCRAGGGAAGGCAGGGGCACAGCCTGATCCAGCTGGATGCAGCCCGAGCCTGCAGCTGAGCTTCCCTGAGAGCAAAGCAAACACAGCCCCGAGCCCCCGGGGATGTGAGGGAGCCCCGGGTCCAGCCCAGCAAACCCCAAGCGTGGTCCTGGCACCGTGGAAAAACAGGGGAATGCTGAGAATGGGCTTCGGGATCGGAAATTTTCTCAGCAAATTAAGCAAGGAACTCAAGGATGTGGAATCAGCGCTGACCTGAAGAGAAGTAACTCCATTAGCTCCACTAAATTGACTCCAGTCAAACAGGGAGTTCGAATGAGACAGGCTAGAGAAGGTCTGGGGCAGAGAAAAACCCACAGGCAAAAAAAACTTGGCCATTAAACCTGGAGCAGGAGCAGGATGGGAGAGCAATCGCTTCCCCCAGCTCGTTAGGGATGTTTTGGGGGAGCCCTGAGAGCAGCACAAAGCTCTGACTGCAGATTTATCACCAAGAGGGAAACTTGGCTCTGGTTCTGCACTGCACACACACGAGGGACCAGCCCAGGAAGGGCAGCACTGGGGATGCTCTGTGGCCTCACATGGGAATGTCCATCCCTGTGACGTTCCAGGCCAGGCTGGATGGGATTTGGAGCAAGTTGGGATTGTGGGAGGTGTCCCTGCACATGGCAGGGGGTGGAATGAGAGGATCCTTAAGATCCCTTCCAACCCAAACCAGTCTGGGAGTCAAGATTTGTCTTTTGGGTATAAAAAAATGGGAGATGAACACTTGGGAAAGTCAACTCCAGTATTAATTCCATCTTCCCTTTTACAGCTGGATGATGAGGTGGTTAAAGGAGTCATTGGGAACAGGAAATTGAAAAATGAGGTGGACAGGAAAAAAAAGCTGTGGAAAGAAGGACGAGGAAGCTCTTACTCAATGCATCATCTTTTTGTGGATGCTCCTGCAACAGTCCCGGAATCACAGAAACTGGTTTGGGTTTTAAAAAACCTAAAAACTCATTCCAAGCCCCTGCCCCGGGCAGGAATGGCCATCATTTAGCTACAACCAGAAAAGGATTAAAAAGACACACGCACACMAAAAAAAAMCCCMAAAAAMCAGGCAGGATGGTGTTACCTACAAAGAAACCCTCAAATAGTATTTCCACATTTATTGTAGGACAAAAAAATTCCAGTAGCTTTTTTGCTTTTAGCATAGTACAGGAGTTGGATGAGATGATGTTTAAATGTCCCTTCCAACTCAAAGCGTTCTGTGATTCCGTGGCAGGAAAATGTTTCTTGGAAGGAAACATCTGTAGCTCAGCAAAGGGCTCCAACATCTATATAAAGATTTCTATTATGTTCAGTAATCTATTACTGACTGACAGACACACACAGCTCTCTTAAAGGCCAAAATATCCCTGTAAAATGTGGTTTAAAACCTGAGTGTGGGCACGGCCCTGCTGACTCCAACAGCTCCCACCAAGAATTTYCCCTTTTYYCCCCCTTTTTTCCTCTTTTTTCCTCCCTCAAACACACAGACACACATTGGGAAGCGCCTGACTCAGTGTGTAACCAGGTTTTTACAATGCATATCAGCCCAGAAAATGAATTCAGAGATGAAATGTGAAAGGCAGAGTGAGACATGAGTCTTATTTAAATAACAGATATGTTTTTGTCTATGAAAGTGRGAATTTGGGCTGAATAACATCGCTAAAAATCACAGTGAGACATCCATAGAGTATGTGGGGTTGAAAAGGACATTMAAAACCTTCCCCTTCCACCCCTGCTGTGGACAGGGACASTTTCCATAGCCCAGGCTGCTCCTGGATGAAGAAACCAACGGGATCCATCCAGGTTTGGCTGCTGGGTTTGTTCCACCTTTCAAAACCAGACCAGAAATAGAGAGCTGGACTAAAAAYAGGTCGTGACCGGGTCTGGCAGACACCAGGCACGGGAAGCTCCTGGGTTTGGCTTCCAGTGGAAGCTGGTTTGGGTTGGAAGGACGTTCCCCGTGTCAGAGATGTGGGATTTCATTCCTATTTGTGTTCAAACCATCCCACAGAGCGCCTTTTGGGCAAATGGCTCAGCTAAGCACAGGGAAATCCAACATTTCCTCAAAGGAAGAGCCACAAACCCACAAAATACGTGATTTATTAAGATTATTCTTTAAACAGAGGGCACCATCCTCAGAAGGTTTCTGTGGACAGATCTAGGGGTGCTTCCATCCATCCACCCACTTGTGTTTTTGAGCCTGACCATTCTTGTGGTGCAGGAATTGCTGTGCTGGACACGTGGCAGGGGTTGGTRGCAGTGGGACCCTGCCTCCCCCCACAAAAAGCTGACCCAGCCCAAACRAGGAGCAGGGCAGGCTTTGTTGTTGGATGTTTCTGTGCACACACCTCCGAGCAGATCCTAAAAATCCCAAATTCCCAGCCGTGGCCAGGCCCTGCAGTGATTTCTGTGCATTCCACGAGTGGGAGCCGCCACCTTTTCCCATGGATGCGACTCCCTCAGCCTTAAAGCAACTCGAGCGTGCTGCGAGCAAATCCCACGGAATTCTCCCCTTCCCCTCCGAGCCCCCAACACGTTTTTATGGCCAGAAACCGAAAGACCACAACGAGGAACATGCCCTTGAATTATCCCCCAGCACTCAGCATCAGCTGTGTCGGGTTAACCACGCCTGAGCCAGCTCCAACCCAACATTTACGGGATCGAGTGTCCAAGTTCCATCCAGCGCTGGGGGCTCGCTCACACGGGCTGGGATTCGGTCCAAGCGTTTAAGGGTGATTTAATTTAATTGTGAATGATGCAATAGGACATATGGCTGGGAAGCTGCATGCCAGGAAACATGGTTTCTATAAGTATTTTAGCAGGCAGATGGCACACAATGGGTTCGGCGCAGTCATTTCCTCACCTCTATCAAGTTACTATTTCGGACAGATGAAATAATCCCATTCCCACCATCCTCCCAAGGCAGTAGCTCTGCTGACCCGGAGGATGTGCAGGGTTTTGAGGGTTATTTCTGTGGAAAATCAAATAAATCTACTTTACACCCACCTCCTCCTTGCCATTCACAGGTTTCAAGGTATTTTAATAACTTTCCCCCTTAAACTGGAGTATTAACTGTCCACAGCACTTCCAGAGGCACATGGAGGTGCTTGGAGCAGGGTCACACCACAGGGAACCCCAAAAAACACGAGTTCTGCATCCCAACCCTCAGCCTGAGCAGCCACTGCCCCATCCCCAAGCAGAGCAGCTCCCCCTGGAAATGGCAGCTCCTCTCCTGCATCCTCATCCCCCCAAAAAACTGCTGCTGGAGGAGGAGGAGATGGTGCAGGAGGAGATCCAGCTTTTGGGAATGATCAGAGCAGAGTATGGAGCTGCAAATATAATGGGATTTAGCAAAGTTTGGGTTGTTTCTCCTAGGAAAACGCTGTTGGGATCCCATCTGCTTTGGTGCAGCACCAAATCCTGGCCAGGGCTGAGCAAGGGCAGCTCCTGWYCCTGCAGAACAMAAACTCTGCYCTGAGCAGRCARTTCCTGAGGGATGGACTGGTGGGATTCAGTTCCYGAGGGATGGACTGGTGGGATTCACCTAAAATAAGGACCAAGAGCTGCCCTGATAGCATCATCCTCATTGTGATTTCCTTAAAATCCGTTTGTTTTACCGTGCTGGGATTTGCGCGGTGGTGTAATTATATTGGAACTCTCAGGGCAGGAAATGTTTCCTTCAGAAACTCCATCCCGAGCCCAGGGCATCCATCCTCTGTGGGGAGGCAGCTCTGGGGAGGATGGTGTCTCAATTTCTGCACCACAGTGTCCTGAAGAGCCCCGGGAGTTCCCTGGGCACAGCCACAGGAGGCTGCTGGGGAGGCTGGGATGAGCCAAAAGCTCTCCCTGAATCCTTCTTTATTTTCTCCTCCAGGCATTCCCAGGACTTCAGTGAGAGCCATTCCCCCCGCAGCTCCAAAAGCACAACCTGAGGGGGTTTTGGGATGAGTTTCAGGGCTGCTGTTGGGATTTTCTTGTTCCCTCAGCGGTGCTTTGTGCTGATGGGGAGATATCACCTCCACGGACCTCCTTCTTCCCGTCCCAAATCCAGGAGGGATTCCTTCCCAGGACAACAAAGGGCTTTATTTAGCCCTGCTGCTGGGGCAGCCTCCGTGGTTTCCTGCCTGTGCTGCTCCAACTATTTCCAGGTCGCTCCAGCGGCTCCGGCCGAGCATCTCCCGGCTCYGAGCCCATCCTGTGCCAAAATTCCTTATTTTTTTTTGTTTTAAATCCCACCCAAACCCCTGTTCCTGCGGCCGGGAAAAGCTTCTCCTCCTCTCAGGCTGCTSGCTTTGCCCCTTCTCGCCTTGTTTTTCCAGGCGATTCCTCCCGGCTCCTTCCACCTCCGGTACTGCTGCTGGGGATATTCCTCTGGGGAAGAGTTTCATGGAAAAACGCTTTAAAGTGCCTGGATTTACATCGCAGCCTGCCCCTTAAAGCGGGATTAAAGACCTGGGAATAGCCCGCAGAGCGCCGAGCACGCAGGAGGCAGCAAATGAGCATTGCCTTGATTAGATTTGAACCAACAGGCTCCGAGTAAAAGTTTGAGGCATCAAACTCCTCGGCAATCTCTGCCAGCAGATGGTTTGCCTGACTGGAGCCGTGTGTGCGCTTCATATTTGCTTTATTATTTGAAGATATTGATTTTAGCAGGACGATCATACCGAGCAATTTGTTTTAATAGAGCGCTTTTATTAACAGTGCGTTAGACTTGCAGCAGCCATGCATCTTTCTTTTATTTTTTTTAGGTTTCCAAGAGCTTTTTGGAATAAAATATATGGTCTGAAGAGCAGAAGTCTGAGATTCTGAAGGGTTTTTGGGGTTTTTTTTTTCAGCTGTTTCTCGCGGAGAAATGATTCTGCTGTGTGTAAGTGGGTGAGTTGTAGCTGTGATAAACACAGAGCAGAGTTAAATGCAGTTGGGAGGGTTATGAAGAGGCAAGAATTTGCTCACGTTAAAAAAAAATAGAGAATATATCTATTTATAAACCATATATATATGGGTTTTAATTCTAAAATCAATATTTTAATTGCTAYCCCATCCCTGGAAGTGTCCAAAGTCAGGTTGGAGAGGGCTTGGAGAATGGAAAATGTCCCTGCCYGTGGCYRGAGTGGAACTGGAGGATTTTTAAGGTTCCTTCCAACCCAGACCAACCTGGAAATTTATAATAATCCCTCGGGAAGAGTAAATGAGTGAATTACCCATCTCTGCAGAGCTCAGCTGTGTCCCYGTGTGCCACCAGATGCACAGAGTGTGATTTTAGGCAGTGTGCGAGATACCCTCAAAATCTGGCATCAACATTTTTTTTTTAATTTTTCTGGAAATCTCCGCACCAAAACGAGTTGAATTTTGGAGCAAGAGGGAGCTGCAGGAATGTGAGAGGGCAGGGCTGGAGCAGTCACRTCCCTGTCCCCATCCATCAGAGCCCCGGGCGGTGCCGAGCCCTCATTAACCCGGTTCCATCGATCGCTTTACACCGCTGCCCCCTCCAAAATATTTAACTATAACAAACAGCAGCGCCGCCAAACACCGATAAAAATCATTAAAGCRTAAGTCTGGTAATTCGGGGCGAAGATTGGCTCCTCCATCCGGATCTGCAGCCTGCTAATTGCAATTTATTCCTGCGCTTTATGGATGTCATAAGAGTTGGATTCATGGCCGGGGCTCTCCATCCATCGCCGGCACGGCAGCGAGTCCATCCTGTGGCTGCAGAATCGGAGATGGATGAGATGTTTAATTCAAAATTTAATTCCGAATAAGCGCTGCTTGAAGTGCTGCTCATTCTAAAATGCCACGATGGGATGGTGGAATGGTTTGGGTTGGAAAAGAGCTTTGAGTCAGACATTCCCCAGCGCTGCCAGTCCCACCCACGGCCCCAGGTGCCACATCCACACATCTTTTAAATCCCTCCGGGGATGGGGACTCCACCCTGGATGCCTTTTCCAATTCTTGACCAACCTTTTGGTGAAAAGACGTCTCCTATTGGCTGCATTTATGCGTTTAATTTATTGTTTTTACAAATATACTTCAAACACAACCACTGATGGGTTCCCTTGTTGTCCCCAAGCTGACACTTGCCAGGAGCTTGGCTGGCTGCTGCTGAGCATCCCCTCTGCCCAGGGAATTAGGAAAATAAAGAATCTCAGTTCCATTGCCTTTGTTTCCAGGGAGATCCCTCTGCTTCCAGATGTAATTAATGCAAAGGAAGCACAGCCTTAAAAAAAAAAGAAAAAAAAAACCAGAAAAACCCACAACAACAACAACAAAACCCCCAACTTTGGTGGTGTTTCTGAGAGAGAAACCAAAACTGTAATTAGCAAATAAAGCAAGGGCTTTGAGCAAGCAGCAGCTCAGTGCCAGGTGTTCCCGGAGCACCAGAGGAGATGTGAAACCCCTGCGTGGCAGCGATGAAAAGGAGCTGGAGCTGCCACCGGCTCCTGTCTCCACCCTGGCAATCGCTGATAATAAASTGCTGCTGTTTTCCACCTGGGAAATGAGGCCCCGCAGGGACCGGGCTTTCCATTTTTTTTTTTTATTTTTTCAAAGGAGGATTTGTTCAAACGCAGGGCTGGGAGCATCCTCGGTCATTACTGGCTCCTGCTGCTCCTGACCCACTGCTCTGGGAACTGCCGGGGTCTGCATTCCAAATCTCCTTTGGTCTGGAGTTCTGAAGTCCTGTCCTTGTTCTTAGAGGGATAAATAAAAAAAAAAAAAAAAAAWAAAAAGAAATAGAAATCTAAGAGCCACTTCTTTGGTTGCCTCCTGAAGAGAAGGATGCAACAGCAAAAACTGTTTTAACTGCAGTGCCAGCTGACCTGAAAAAATGACAGGGCTCTGCCAACAGCTACGAGCTCACAGCTAAATTCAGACACCACTTATTTATTGATGTGTTTGTACAATAGGAGTGGCTGGGAAGGCTGCAGACTCCCAGGTACCTTCTGATGGCTCGTAATAAGCGCAGACAACACAGACCCACGGTGAATAATAGAACAAAAAGCTCCCAGGATCGCTGGGAATCAAAGTGCATATGGAAGTAGATGGTATCCAGTGAAACCTCCTGGGAAGGGGAGAGAGGGGGCAGCTCAGGAGGAGCTGGGGACTCACAGGACAGCCACATTCAATGGGGACATCCCCCAGAATTACCATGGAAAATCAGGGTGCTGTTTGACCCCACAAATCACCCTAGACCTTACACAGGGTCTGAGTGGAGGAGGAGCACTGGGAGCAGGTTTGGATGGGATATTGGGATTTATTTGGGAATAAATCCTTCCCTGTGATGTGGAGAGGCCCTGGCACAGGGTGCCCCATCTCTGGCAGTGTCCAAGGCCAGGCTGGACAGGGCTTGGAGCAGCCTGGGGTGGTGGAAGGTGTCCCTGGATGTCCCATCCCCTGGTGTCCCAGCCCAGGGATGGAATGAGTTTTCATGTCCATTACCACCCTGGCCTTTCTGTCATTCCATAACTCCATGAAAAGGCATCATGGGCACCAGCCCAAACCTTTCTTCTCAGTCCTGTGGTGAAAAGAAAATACATATTTATGAGATAATAAAAAATGCATTAGAAATGACCAAGGTGCAGAACTTCCTGCAGGAACAGAACCAATGCCTGGGTGCTCCCAGAGCAGCTGCAAGGGTTCCAGGCCCAGGGAGATCTTCCCAATTCTCTGGGGTCCCTCTGTCCCCTCCATGCTCAGGGTGGCACCTTGGTGGCCACAGCAGGGTCACGAGTGCTGCTCAGGGTGGCTTTGGGAGGACTGAGGGAATTCCCACGGGGACTTTGGGATGAGGAATGCTCTGAACTGGTTTTCCCCACCTAAAAGGATTTTTCTTCTCCCCACTTAAAAGGACTTTCCCTTGGATCCTGTGGGACAGAGCTGCCCCAGCCCCATCTGTTATCTCAGGGAGGGGCTGGTGATGGGAGCTGAGGCTGCATCACTTACAGAAAGCTCCGGGGTGGCAAAGGCCACACGATCGATGTGGGCAGGCTCAGGCTCCATCACTTACCGGGAACGCTTCAGGGAGAGCCTTGGAAATGCAAACCCCGTCCTGGGACCTCTCCTGGCTGCTTGCAGATTAATTGTTACGGGTTTGCAGGTTTGTTTTCTTGTGAAGGAAAGGAGGTTTGTTTGCTTTTCCTCTCGCTGGAGCTTCACCATCATCGTTTCTCATTAGGAGGGTGGCAGGAGGTCAATGGAGGCTCCTGCCTGGGCCAGATTCCTCCATCATTCGGAAGGGAATTTTCCAGAGCTGCAGTGCCCGGGGCACCTTGCACGGAGTGTTTGAGGGAGAACTCCGGACCGCACAACCCCTTCCCTGACCAGCTCCTTCGTTTAAACACAAAAGCTTTTAAATGACCCAGGAATACGGGATAATTGTGGCTCTGCTGCTCTCCGGGATCACCCCGCCCGTGGAATTTTATTGCCAGGCACAGGAACAAAGGGCAGCAAACCTCCCCAGGCAGGCTTTGCCAGCCTGTCCCACCCCGAGCACAGGTCCAGGGCTGCCTCTCCTCCCTCTGCCTCCTCCTCCTCCCTGCCATCCTTCTTTCTGCTCTCCGACTCCCTTCATTATTTTGGAATCTGGAGGATAATCCGCCGTCAAACCCCGCGGAACAAATCGAACGTCAGGTTTGCAAACCCTCCCGGTGGAGCAGATGGCATCACACGCCCGTGGATCTCCTCCCAACTTCCAGAGCATCCAAAGGCTGACAGATTATCCATTAACGGGCAGATCCACCCGGAGCTGCACGAACAGTGGGAAGGAAAACACAGCCTTTTGTCTCCATAACAGGGAGAAGGAGCTCGCTGGTGTGGACGGGAGAGGAGCWGCTCCAGCCCTGAGGAGCTCCTGGAGCAAAGCCCTGGGCGAGGAGAGGAGCCCAAGCACAGAGCGCTCCAGCCCCTCAGGGACCAGGAGGGGAAAAATAACTTTATACTGCGAAAGGCAGGGCCGATTATTCCAATTCCTGATTGTTTCTCTCCCCTTTCCAGCCTTCCCACTGATCCTCTCCCCGTTCTATTCCCCGCTGGCCATTTTGGCCAACTCTCTTTTGTCCCAACAGCAGCCAGTGCTGCCTCAGCGGCCACCCCGGAGCCAAGTGAAGGATTTTTGGTGTTCCCTGAGCAGGAGGGGCCTCCCCCAGTGCAGCATCAATGCCATCCCCTCCCCTCCCTGCCGCTGATTTGCTTGGCAGGTGTGAAATATTAATTGCCTCACATGGGAGCTTGGCTCACTGTCTGTCGCGTTTGACTGAAATATCATTCTCTGCTGCAAATATAATTACTGGGGGTCTGGATTTTAAAAATAGCCTCTCGCCTGTCTGTTAATTAGGAGCCACGCTTTGCTACACAACGAGATATTTTGGTTAATTATGAAAGAGAAAAGGACAAATTTGTCACGTCTTTTGTTTTYGTTCCGCCGCGTCTCCCGGTGACAGCGCAGGGGAGCCGTGATGGAACTGCTCAGCCGACAGCACCAGATGTCCTCCCCCAAAAAAAAACGGGGAGGGGGCCAGGGCTGCTGGGGGTCTCACAGCTGAGAGGGTGCTGCTGCCTCCCCTCAGCGCAGAGGAGTTYGAACAAAGGGAGGAAAATTCAGTCAAAAGACAGGGCTTGGCTCAAATCCTCCCAGCGATGTTCAGGGAGCCTCATTCAAAACCCGGGTTTATTTTCATGAAATGTTCAAAGTGCTGAGCTGAGGCAGCCAGGGCTGCAGCTCCTGCACCCAGCAGAGCCTCTCCTGCCCATCCCAGGTCACACAGGTCCAGCCTTTCCCCCCCCATCCTTCTCCAATGAAGAAATTTCATCTTCTCCAGATTGCCCACACTGCCCTTCACAGCCATGCCTGGTTTCTTACTTAAAAAGAGAGGGAAAAAAACCCAACCAACCAACCAAAAAAACCCCAAAACCAACCAACCAACCAACCAACCAACCAACCAACCAACCAACTAACCAACCAACGAACCAACCAACCAAAAACCCCAAAAACAGACAAACAAAACCCCACAAACAAACAAAAAAACCCAACAAAAAAACCCCTTTCCAGTGCAGAAGGAGGTGATGGGTTTGGGRATGGCAGCTGAAGGTGCTGACAAACCTCCCCTGGGCCTCGCGCGCTAATTAATCATGTGTTAATAAACCTCCCGGAGATCAAGGGTCAATGGAGGTGCTGCATTCCTGCCAGGCAGCAGCACAGGGGAAGGGAAGGGACAGGAATGGCTTTGCTGGCCATGGGAATCCCATGGAATCCCCAATTCCTGGCTCATCCCAGACACCAGACACCACCCTGGTCACAAAACCCATTTTAGCGCGTGTAAGCTGTGGAAACAACCAGCTCATGCCATGAGTTTAGGGATGTGCAGGGACATGAGGGCACAAGGAGGATGAGGAGGAGCCGACAAACAGTGGGAATTTACAGAAAGCCACCTATTCATGGTSCCAGGGATTCCCTCCTCTGTCCCCAAGTTTTAATGTATAAAATACCAGCAGCTCTGCTTTGCCCTAAAATGCACTGAGAGACTGTTTCCTAATTATTTATGTAATTATCCAGYATTCCGAAGAATCCATGATAACAGCTCAAACTGATGCATTAAACAAGCATAATAATTATTCCARCAATATTGAACGGCTGCTCTGTCAAATAATCATTCCAGCCAGATGAAAAAAGAGAGCTCAGAAATAGCACCATAATTCATGATGCTTCCAGTTCCACATCCTGCTCCTGAAGACAGGCAGAACTTTCTGTATGGAAAATTAAATATGTATACACAGAGCATATATGAAGGTATCATACATCAAACCCAGAAAGAAACAATACAAAGAGAGGGGAGTAAAAAAGAGCATTTTTTTTTTAAGCTGGAATGGTTTTGCAAGGATTTCAGTGCTTCAGACACTTCTGCAGGTGTCAAAGTAATCAGGAATAGAAAATGTTGTCTCTAAAACAACAGCCTGGAGGACATCTCTGGGGCCCAAATTTAATTCCAAGTCTTCCCTCAGTAGCAGGCACTGGAATTATTATTATTATTATTATTATTATTATTATTATTATTATTATTATTATCATCATCATCATCATCATCATCATCATCGCCATCATAATTATCATTATTATTATTTATTTCTTAAAATAATAAAAATTAATAATTAAATAATAATAATAATAATAATAATAATAATAATAATAATAATAATAATAATACTGCAGCAAATCTGCACTTCCCTTCTCCTGCTGATCCTTCAGGAGCACTCACAAAAGTGGCACGAATTTTGTAGCCTTGTGACGAAGACTAAAAAATAAAGCCCAGTAAAAAAACCTCCCTGTGAATTATTGAAAGTGCAGCTCATTAAAATGGGAGAAATGAACCTTTATTTTCAGTAAGTGACACRGGAGCAGAAAAGATGTCAGGATAATGATGCTCAGGCAGAACAATTATTTTTTTGTGATAGAGAAGCRGAAGGTTTATCACTTGGATTACCACCCTGACTGGGGTTTTTGTGTGCCCAGTTCAGAGATCGATAAATCAGGAGGGTTTTTGGGGCGGTGCTGAGGTGCTGGGGCGGGTGCTGCATCCTCACCCTGCACCCTCTGCCCGAATCCCGGAATTTCTCACAGCCCCAGCTCCCTCGTTTCACAACAATCCCACACAAACACTGCGGGCTTGGACAAAAGCTCGGGATTTACAAAGTCCCACCCTTGGCCGTGTCCAAGCTGAGGGCGTGATGCTCTTGGTAATGATCAAAACCAGCTGCTGCKGCAGAGAGGGGAATCTGGGGGCTCYTTCTTGTAGGACAAAGGACAACAAAACCCTGCAGGGGCTCCATCGGGGTGGGCAGCGCTGAGCTGAGCACACCTTGGAGGGGGATCCTCCCCAAGGAGCAGGTGGGAAGAGCCGGGAGCGGTGGCAGCCTCATTCCCTGCTGTTTTCCCTGGCACTCCTCCCCTCTGGCTCTGTTTTGGTGACACTTCCCCCACACTTGTGGCAGCCAGCRCAAGAGTGACGTGACATCGCTTCTATCAAGGGGAAATTTAAGGCTTAAGTGCCTTTAAAACGCTGGCATCAGTCACCGGGCCGTGCTGTCTCTCTCTCYCTGAATATTACACCCATTAGATGTAATTCTTTCTCCTCTTGGAGAAATATTAGCATGTGCTTTTCTCCTCGTCACTCATTTCCTCTGACCTTTGCATCGCCAGCCGCCTTCGAGAGGGTCGCATTTATTCTGAAGCCTCCCTGAGCCTCTGTGGAGGAGCCAGGTGGGAGCAGGATCCTTCTGCTTGAATCAGGAATCTCCCTCCGGGGAATTCGAGGGGTTTCGGACCCGACAGGGAGGCTCCCGTCACCCACCTGAGAAGGGCACACTCGGAGCAGCACACGGAGTTGCTAAAATGTGTTTTTATCCCRTTTATTTCACGGGTTTCTCTCTGCCAGGGCAGCAGCTGGTCCTTGCAGGGTCGTGGCTGTGCTCTGAGGGGCTCCCATCCCATCTGGAGCGGGGTCACGCCTCCAAAATTCAGCCGCGGCTGTCCCCTGCAGGGTCATGGCTCTGTTCCCATGCTCTGAGGGGCTCCCATCCCATCTGGAGCTGGGTCACGTCTCCAAAATTCTCCAAAATTCAGCCCTGGTTGGCCCTGATGGCACAACTCCTGCACTGCAGAGCCTCAGGGCAGCTCAAAGGGCAGATCCACAGCYCCCGAAGAGTTTTGGGGTGAGAGCCATCCCACCGAGTTCGGAAGTTCCCGCCTAATTTTGTCCTTCTCTTCTAAATGGGGCAAAAAACCTGAAAAAAACTGGTTTCTTCCTTAAAAAGAGAGGGAAAAAAAAAACAACTAATCAAACAAAAAAACCCCCAAAACAAAAAAAATACAACAAACAAACAAACAAATAAAAACCCCAAAACAAACAAAGAAAAAACCCACAAACAAACAAAAAAACCCCTTTCCAGTGCAAAAGGGGGTGATGGGTTTGGGGATGTTTAACAAAGCACAGAGCCTTGTCCCCGGGCCAGGGTGACATTCTGAGGACAAGCTTTCAGATTTTAAAGCCAGTCCATTTACAATCCCCTGCATCCACACGCAGGGCAGGAATTTTTAATTTTTTGTTGTTTTGTTCACCATTTGCTCTGCTGCAAAGGAGGATCCGAGCTCCCAGCCGGGCTGGAAGGACAGGACATGGCAGATCATTATTCCAAACCCCTTGTCCTGGAGTTCATCAGGGGCATCTCCCGAGCGGGAGAGCCAGGGCTGACATCATTGTCTGTGTGCCCGGGGTCAGGAGCACTCCCGGGGCACAAACAGGGAAAAGTTGAGCCAAACCATATCAGAAAGTGCTGTAATAAAGCAAACTGATTTAAAGAAATCCGGCGTCGGTCCCCACCCAGCGCAAATCCCTGTGATCCCTCCAAAAGCCCGGTCAGCGCTTCTCTCCTTCCCGGCGGAGTCCACGGGAGCCGCTCCGGGAGCTCATCCAGGGAAAAACAAACGCTGGGAAGCCACCAGATGGCAGCCGGAGCATCCCGAGCGCCTCCTGCATCCCCTGGCACCGGGGACAGTGCCGGCGCCGCTGCCCGGGGTGGGGGGCACGGACCGGGCATCGCCCCCGGGGTCCGGAGCTGTGCCCTGGGCACCCGGGGCCGAGAGAGCTCCGAGYGAATAAACCATCCCTGTGATTACAGCGCAAATTGCGCCGTGTTAATCACTGCAGGACGTTAATTGCTGTGCCCACCGCCCCAGCCCCGGGGGGAGCCCCCCGCCAGCCCCCACACCCCGCGCTTCTGCTGCTGATTTTGAACCCCTGCCCTGTTTTGCCGTGGGGATGTGCGAGGTCCTGCGGCCGGGAGAGCTCCCCAAACACCCGTCATTAACCCTCTGCAGGCCGGTGCTCCCCGGGAAATGCCTGTCCTGCCCTCCCCGGGAGCCGTTTGCTCTAACGAGGCTCTTTTGTGCGCTGCTCCCGTGGTTCTGGGGCCGTCATTGTGCCAGCAGATGCTGGGAGACAGCAATTCCAGTCCGGGAGCTCTGGTCCCGCTCATTACGGCCTCGGTGAGCGGCCACTTGCACCCCAAAGCTGCTGCTTAATGAGCCTCGCTCAGCGGCGAGCATCAATTAATCCTCAAGCGCCTCGGCTCGGGCGTGATGAATGCAAAGCCAAGTGAGTTAAAGCAAAAAAAAAAAAAAAAAAAGAAAAATAAATAAGTGAAGAGCGAACCCTCCCGAAATCCTGCGCAGGGCAGCCGCAACAATCCCGGGCTGTGCCATGGGGTGGAGCGGGTGTTATCCATGAATCCCTGCCCCTGCCTGCTCCGGAGGGTTTGTCCCTGAAACACACGGCGGGCAGGGACYGAAAAGCCCTCGAGGAGCCGAGAACGTTCCTCCCGTCTGGAAACGGGGACCTGGGCGAATGTGCTCRGGAGCTCAGAGCAGCTGTGATGTGCCAAAGCAAGCGGAAAATCGGAGAGATTGTTTTATAAAACGGGCACAGGGCACACGGGGCTGGGCACACGGCTGGGCAGGGCTGGCCCCGGCCCCAGGGTGTCCTCCAGCCCTCGCAGGGTCGGAGCAGCCTTTGCCCGTGCTGCAAGGAGAGGATTTGCGGTGCCTCGGCTCTCAAATCCCCTCTGCCAAAGGCCGCTTTCATCCCCAGAGCAATGAAAGGCAATTGAGGGGGACTGAGCTGAGCTTTGAGCTGCGGGGGAGGTCAYAAAGCACTTGAAAGTCTCCTTCCCTTCTAGGTCAGCGCTTTGCAGACAGGTCAGGGATCCACCCGCACGTTTAACCCCTTTTTGAAGTGAGAGCCCCTCGTTTCCAGGGCTCAGCAGAGGTGGGAAAGCTCAGTGCACTTCAGAGCCCCACACCTGCTGTTTGCAGTGGATTTTTTTGTGCTCAAGAACTCATCCTGCAGCTGAACCGAGTTTGCTGAAGGTGCCACAGGGGTGACCGTGGCAGTGTCACCATGCTCAGGATCGCTGCTGGAGGGCAGCAGCTTCAAAGCKGAGCTGAAGGTGCTGACAGCCACACACCTGGGAGCGGGGCAGGGTCACCTGCCAGGTGAGGCTGGCAGCTCTCAGACACTCCCGAGGTCCTCCAGGGATCTTCTGGCGTTCTTCACCCACCAGGCCTGAAKGTATTTCCTGCTGTGGGTTATAAGAATTCATTCTTACACTCCAATTTAATGAGGTGTCTTAAATGTGGATTTAATCCCGGCATTAAGGTAACAGTCACCGCGTTCAAACCGCGGAGTGCAAACATCTTTCCTTGAGCAGACAGCTYKGCTGCATCCTTATTAATCCWAAAATCATCTCCATATTAATCACTCCGCAGATTATTACTCTGCCCATATCCATYACCAATGGATAATCCCCCAGCTCGGGAGCATTGGCTGCCCACCAGCAGCTCCTCCGTGGATGGAAGGAGGGAATTCTGCCCTGGTTCAGAGGGGCAGCCCTGGGGGATCCCCTCAGAGCTCCCCACTCACGAAAGGCAGCCAATTCATTGGTGTGTGTGTGTAAATGAGGTGTTTGTTTGAGAAGGACAGTGAGACCGCTGAGGTCGCATTTCCTACACACTGAACTCCAGCAGCTCCTGCTCCCAGGGGAATACAGGGAATTCCAGCATCTCCAGAGGGTGATTTGCCTTCTAGAAACACTGATCTCTTCTATTCACCTGCAGCAGGTGAGGTGGATTCCATCCTTTAGCAGCTTCTGGCCAGCACCAGCATTTTGCGACCGTCCCCGCTCCCTTCTGGAAACACCCAGCCATCCTCCTGCTCCTACCTGTGCAGGCAAACAGGCCAGGCCACGCACACAGCGACCCTTTGAGTTCCCTCCCAGAGTGGATTGGAGCATTTCTGGTCCTTGATGTGTTTTTGGTGCTTGCTTTGTTTTTGTTCTCTGTGACTTGCCTTGAGCCGCGCTCCTCCCAGGAAGGGCGCTGGCACGCTGACCCGGCTTTGTCAAAGGCTAAAAATGCGATTTGAGCACGTATAAAATATGCATGAGGTCCATGACCCGGGCTGTAAACCCCTGTACAGCCCGAGGCGATGCCTTTGTGGCGAGCTCAGAGACAGCGCCGGTTCCCGCTGCAAAAATCAAATGAATGTCAAAAGAATCCTTAAAAACGCGTGCAGGAGCGCCTGTCCCCCTGAGATCATCCCCGCACTTCCCTTTGTGAAGGCTGAACGAGGCGAAAAAAAGAGGAACTTTTAAGCATTCCCATCTTCTCCTCAAAGCTCGGCCTAATTGAGTGCGAACAAAAGAGAAAACGCTTTCTCCTCTGCAGGCAGGCGGCGGCTGGAGCGGAATGACAATTCCAGCCGGGAGAGAGACAKCCAGCCCCGGCAGCCCTGGCATCAGGCGGCAGCGTTGCCACCCACTGTCACCTCAGCATGAGGTGTCTGTGTGTCCAGAGCCAGTTCTGGCAGCCCTGGCCATGTCCTGGTGGCTCCTGGACAACCACTGTCCCATCAGCTTGAGGTGTGTGTGTGCCCAGAGCCAGCTCTGGCAGCCCTGGACACATCCTGGTGGCTCCTGGACAACTATTGCCACCTAAACATGAGGTGTCTGTGTGTCCACATACAGTTCTGGCAGCCCTGGCCATGTCCTGGTGGCTTCTGGACAACCACTGTCACCTAAACACGAGGTCTTTGTGTGAACAGAGCCAGCTCTGGCAGCCTTGGACATTTCCTGGTGGCTCCTGGACAACCACTGTCCCATCAGCTTGAGGTGTCTGTGTATCCAGAGTCAGTTCTGGCATCTCTGCCCACATCCTGGTGGCTCCTGGACAACCACTGTCACCTAAACACGAGGTGTCTGTGCCCAGAGCCAGCTCTGCTCAGCATCCCAGGGACCCCAGGCCATCTCCCCACCATGAGGGGTGCGTRTGTGCAGCCCTGCACCCAGCAGGATGAAGGAATGGATGAATCCCTGGTGTTTCTGCAGTGCTGAGGCTCCCAAAATGGAATTAAATCTCCCAACACCCTGGGAGAAATTGTTGCTGCCCCCGGATCACTGGAAGTGCCCAAGGACAGGTTGGAAGGGGCTTGGAGCAGCTTGGGACAGTGGAATGTGTCCCTGCCCATGGCTGGGGTGGCACTGGATGCATTTTAAGATCTTTTCCAGCCCAGCTCATTCTCTGCCATTATTCCTGGTGCTCAGCCCACAGCCAAGCCCATTCCCAGGAGCAATAAAGGCGAGCAGGCATCATAAAACTCCAGTAATCAAATGTGAAAAGAACAGCCCAATTCATTAATAGCCAGACAAGCTGATAGAGACATTCTTAATTATCAAATAATACCAYGGAGTTCATTTTTTACCTGAGTTGTTTAAGCCTGACCATCCTCCTTCCCTTTTCCTACACACGTTGCCCCGGGGCAGCATTGGACATTTGTAATTAGATTCCTTCACTGGAGTTAATTATGAAGTGACAATAAAGCCTGATTGGTTCCTATTTTCCCAAGTATTATTTGGGAGTAAAAACAAACCCTTTGTTTTGGCATCAATATTTGTAATTTTAACATGAACCTCGGGGTTTACTCTTGATCCAAACAGATACAGACATGTTCATGTTGGATTGTGCTGTACATCTATTTTATATTGAGTTTTTATACTTTCACATTATTTTATATCCACTTGCCTGCACAGACCTGTCAATATGCTGGAGCACAGACAAGATTTCTCTTCGGGATGATCTCTAAATTAATTAACGAGTTTTCATCACGTCGATGCCAGACTGGGACAACATCAATATTTTGCAGGTTCCAGGCTGACCTGGCACCTGAGGTAATGTGCTTTATGTTTTATTATTTTTATTACTTTTAAATCTTAATTAAATTATGATTTTTACAGCCCCAGCAGGTGAGGGGGTCCCAAATGTCCCCTGGAATGAGTCAGGAGTTGAGAGGAGGGGATTTAATGTGGGTTTTAGCGACCCTGCTCCATTTTAAGCAGCAAAGTGTCCAATAACACAGAATTAAATTTCCATTACAAATGAGTTGGCCACTTAAATATAACCAGACCCTGCATAAATAAAAAAAAAAAAAAAAGCAGGAGATTTTTGTGGCCTTTATTGCCAGTCTGAGATCACTGTCTGCTCCCATCCAACTCCATGTCACCCTCCAGCGAAGCACTCGCGGAAGGGAAAGGATGCTGAAATTTAAACAGATCCAAATTAATGCCACGACTGTATTTGATAATTGGAAGTGTCACCTCCATTAGCTCGCCCTGATAACCAGGCTGGAAAAGCCAGCACCAGGACGCCCAAAATCTGCTGCACAATCTGCAGGGTGACAGTGATTGAACAACAGGASCAGCCCACACGTTCAGGAGGGGAAGGAAAAGCTGGCCAAGGGCACGCAGGGGGTGGCAGGGACAAACTGGAGGGGAAACTCCAGGATATTTTGCTGCTGTTTCAGGGCTGGGACTCCCAAACTTCCCATGGAAGTCCAAACCTGCTCTTCTCCTGACTCTTTCCAGGCTGTGTCCGTGGCTCTTCGCTCCTCCGTGCTGGATGTGGGGGATGATGAAGGGATCCAAGCCATCTGCATTTTATATAACCTTTATTAAGCATCACTTGACCTTGTCAGTGCCAATAAAGGCCCGTGAAGTGCATGCCAGATAAAATGTAATTTTTAATTGAGTATCCTTATTACATCTATTAACAAGGTGCAGATGAATACAAATGACCCYGCGGTCGATGCTGTCGATTCCTGTTGGAATTCCTTTCTCCTTTGCTGAGCTGAAGGAGTCAATAACCTCCCAAAGGGGTGCACAGGGAGTGGAGATKTTCCTGGCAGCTGCTGTCCTGCCCCCAGGGTCTGTCCTACAGCACAGCATGGCTAAACCAGTACAGGATCTGCATCTCTGAGGGCAAAACACAAAATCCAGCYCCCCCAGCCCTTAGGAAAGCTCTGGGAACCTTAGTTCCAATTTAATTATTTCAATTTAGGTTTACCCAAGGCACAGGTGAAAAGAGTCTCCTCTTTCATTCCCCAATTCACAAATCATGTGAAATCTCCACTCCACACTGTGTGGTCACAGCACTGGAACGGTTCCAGGGCTTCCAGCAGCAGAGCCCATGGGATCTGGGGAGGTTAAAAATCTTCTGGTTTCATGTGGGAGACAGCAGGATGTGGACAAAGTGCCCCTCCCTGAGCTCCGTGTCAGGCTTTGGTCTCAGTTTGAGGGAAATAAGCTGGAATGACCTGCCTGAGGARCAGAGTGCTGCTCTGACAGGATGGATTTGCATTCCCTTCAAACRGGAGCAGCTTCCCATCTCCCCATCAGCCCCGCACCAAAACCAGCAGATTCAGTCTCAAATGTCCATAAAAATCACATCCTGGGTCAGCACTGAACTCCCTGCTGTGACCCACAGAGTGCCAGCCCTTCCCCTTCTGGCTTAGATTAATCCTTTTTAGTACCTAATTTAGAAAGTGAAAAAAAAACCCCAAACAAACCCTTGAGATCCTCCAGAAAAAGCAGTGAGACCTCTTGTTCCATATCCACATGTTTCTCCCTTAACGCTTCCTTAAGGGTCTCCATTTTTCTGTCACTTATCATCATCCAGAGTAATTTTGGGCTGTTAGAGAAAGTTCATTGCTGTAATTGTGACCATATTGGTCATTAAAGTTGACAGACAGCTGCTGGAGAAGCCACTTGCTGATTCCTGCTACTCAGCAGATGCCTCTCAGCGTTTGCTGAGATGTTGGCTTGAATTTATGAAGTGGAAGCAAAAGTGTCTCACCTCAAGGACCGAGCATTTCAGAGAGGGGAAAACACTCAGAGCTCACCCAGGTCTTTTATTAACACACAGGGTTTGCTGCTCCTGCTCCAGCTGGAGTGGAAATAASTGGAATTTCATGCAGGCCCTAAGGCTGCTCCTGCCTGCACGTGTTGGGGATCCCCATCCCAGCTCAGTTTCACCATTCAGGGGTTATTTCCACATTTCCCATCCCTGGAAGTGTCCAAGGCCAGGTTGAAGCAACCTGGGATGGTGGAAGGTGTCCCTGCCCAGGTCCCTTCCATCCCAAACCAGTCTGGGATTTCCACTCACCCATTTCTTGCTGGGATTCAGTCAATAAATGTTCCTCACCCAATAAATGCCACACAGCAGGTACTGGAAAATAAGGAGACACTCAGGAGGGCTTTTTTAACCAGTAAACTTTATTTATATATAACAACAGTACAAAGTGAGTCCTTGGCTTGCAAAATAGGAGTGTTTCATATTTACAATAGGTACACAATAATATATTAGAATAATAACAAAACCCCCTTTTATTTCCTTGGAACATTTTTAAATACTTAAACTTTCTTACATTTGTTTTTGTTTTTTTTTTTTTTTCACAACACTTGTAAAAACAACAAAAAACAGACAATCATCTTAAAAAAAAATATAATACAGAACTCCAGTGTGTCAAGTATAACGGGGAGGGGAGGAGCCAGAGAACGATACAGTGGAATGGGCACAGATACAAATCGATCCCTTGTTCCTGCCAACACACAAATCCCCCCAAACTGCTGGGGGTTGGTCTGTGAGGAGAAGGGGAAGAAGAAATCAGAATCTGTTCCATGGCTGATACCTCTACATTCCGTGACGTTTTTGGGGRCACTCCAGAAGTTTTAGTACCTGTACATTCCCCTTCCCCTCGCTGCCTCTCCCGACGGCCCCCGAGGCGCCATCAACACCAAAACTCAGCGGTAAGAGGAGGACATTTTTTTACTGCACCTTCTGAAGCCATGAAATCACGTGGCAAAACCAGCTCGTTTCCCTCCCCACGCCTCCTCCTGCACCTCGGTGTGCCCAGTCCTGGGGATGGAAACGTCGGCTGGAGAAGCTGTTGCATAAACTTCCAAGCTCACCCMAAAAAGAGAGGTATTAAAAAAATCCCAAAGGAAAGGCCATAACAGGAGATCTCGTGTTTGATTTGGCAGCCTCAGGAGGCCCRGGGAGTTTGGGATATTTGGGATACTGTCCGTGCAATTGGATGGGCCCTGCGGGCCTTTGGAGCGTTGTTCCTCAGCGCTGCAGAAAGGTCRTTTTCTTCAGGATTATATTCCACGGTTACAAAGGAAGGAGAGGGATGGGAAACACRGGGACAAAGGGGGATCTGAAAGAACAAGCACAGAGACACTGCCGTGCTCACGGCACGGCCACAACACCGCTGGGTGCCACCTCAGCAACGCGGGCACAGACGCCCTGGAGGGAGCGGAGTGCCTTTTCCAGCAAGGAAAAAGGCTTTTCCAGCCTTCCACTTCCCCAKCTCTGCCCCTAGCATGGTCTCAGCACRCAGAGGAGCACCCTGGGGTGCAGGRCWCACACCACAGAGCCCCAGTTTTCTTCCAGGAGCCAGGAAGGGTTTTTTCTTCCACCTGGGGCTCCAGCCGCTGTCCCATGGCCTGCCCCAAACAGGACGGGCACCTGGGTCTGAGGGTTTTCAGGGTGAAGGGGCTTTGCACAATGCCTTCCAAACAGCCAAAATTGGTCCAAAGGCTCCCATCCTCTTCCCCTGCAAAACTAAACCAACCAAACTGCGTGGAGATTGCACATTCAGGATTGCTCAGCTCARCATATCCCCGGTGGTGCCTTCACAGCGCACACGGGCATCTTTTACTCCAATTGTTTCCTCACTGAGTGTCTCATCAATAAAACCAAACCACCCTGCCCATGCAGGTGGCCTCAGAGCTGTCCCCAGTGCTTTGCCCTCAGTCCCTGACCCTCTGGTCTCTGGGTTTGGGTCCAGGCTGGGTGTTTTCACTGAAGACGGGACTGTGCTCTGAGCTCTTGCTGACACACAACTTTGTACAATGTCCCAGTTCCCTGCACTATTGCCTTGCAACTCCTGGTACAAATGTGGTGCTGGAATAGGATGGCTGAAGCTCTGTGGCATTTTAATGCATCTTTGCTGTCAGTTGTTTACCCTCCTCGGAACATTTTTTCCTTCTCTCCAGGGCACAGTCACACGTGAGCTCTCCCTGATGGCCCAGCTTATTCGAGTCAGTCTGTTTTAGTTTCATTTAGTTCAGGGAGCTGAGTCCCTGTGACAGGTGAGCTTTGACAGCGCAGGAAACCGGATGGAGAACAGCCAGTGACAGGAGAACGTGGCTGGGCTGCTGCCAGGGAAGGGGCTCGAGGCTCTGGAGCAGCACAGGGACCGTGCCGGGAGCTGCTCTGCYCTGTGCCAACCTGGCCTTCCTCATCCCTGCTGGCTCCTGGGGACTTCTGGGAAYGAGACCTTGTTTGGAGGCTGTGCCCACTGGAGGAGGGGATGCTCTGACCCTTTTTCCACACAGATTTAAACACTAAAACCCCCACAAGGAGCTCAGAGACAGCAGAGTGCAGAATGCAACCCCAGAACCCCAAACCCTCTCGCCTTGGCCCTCCACGCGCCCGCCCAAACTGTTTCCTACATTGGCACATTGTTTTGTGGAGTCCAGTGGAAGGTGGGAGGGAACACTGACATGGGGATGGGCCACCAGGATTTTAAGACAGAGTGTGGAAGGCACTGCTGTGATGAAGGTCTCTGTTGGCACGGCGGCGAGCGGCCGCGCTCASCGTCCCCAGCGTGTCACAGCCCTGAGCCCTGCAGGGAGGCACCGCTGTCCCCACGGCCACCCTTCAGGGATCAACCTGAGCTTCCACACCTGGAATGCTGCTGGGATGCAGCGAGGCCGTGGCAGCAGTTTTGTCTCTCAGCGCTGGTCCCCGCGGCGGCTCCTCACTCAGCYGCAGACAGGATATCCAGGGTTTCCATGGATATCCGTGCTGGATTCCACAGGGCTTCCAGCACTTTGGCCGTGTGCTGATGCCTCCTGCCTGCCTTTAAATCCATCCTTTATGGCAAAGCGTGGACCACTGGCTGTCCACACCCTCTGAGCTTTGGTGGCTGCGGCTCCTGAGCGGGGCTCAGGCGGGGCCAGCCGTGCCCGCCAGCTCCGCTCTCCTGTGTGGGGTTTCAATAAAGGCTTTCAAGGTGGAGAAGCGTTTGATTAGCACCTCGCTCCCCCTCGGAGTGGGTGCTTTGATAGCTCGTGAGCAGAAGATTAAAGGGAATTATTCAAGCGGTGACACCAGGCAGAGAGATTCCGGAAAAGTGACGTCTCCCACTTTGATGTCGGAATACCTGAAACGGAGGGAACTGGAGGCTCCAAACACCGAGCGCCCTTGCAGGAGGAAGGGGGCAATGAGAGGGGACGTGAAATCGTTTCATCTAAGGCAAGTGCCCCCTCCTGACCAAACCTCGAGTCCGGTTTGCTGCAGAGTGCAAAGGAAATGCCATTTTCAGATCTGAAGCTGCCTCTTCCCACAGGAGGAATGGAAATGCCGGATGCAAACAGGGCAAGAGATTCCCAGCGCTCTGCCCCAGGGGGATATGTTGCTTCAATCCATATAATTGCCTGTAAAGATCCATAATTAATGTCAAGCACCATGAGAAGATACTTGGTGATGTATTTCTAGGCCACCCCTCCAGCCAGGACTGTGCTGTTCTCTCTGCCATCCTCCTCTAGCTTTTCCAGATGATGGAAGAGGTGTTTTTGCTGTTTCCTTCAGAATTCAGTCAGAAATAGAAGAGCCTACTGGTTTGCAAAGTGCTCCTGCTGCTTTCCCTKTCTTCTCTCTGCCCAAATCATCCCAAAGCACAGAAGATCAACTCAGTTGTCCCCTCGTCTCCTTAAATGTTCTCCCAGAGAATCCAGGGGGTGCTTGGGGAGCTCCAGTTCTGCTGAGAAAACACAGGGGAGTGGGGAATGACAAAACCTTGGCTTGGAGGGTGCTCCTGGCCAGAGGGGAGAGAGCAGGAGGAGGAAAGCAGGATTAAAAGGGCCAGACCAAAGCCTCTCMAAGAGCTGCAGGGAGGAGCACCACGAGGGCTGTCGGGCAGGGACCCAGCACCAGCCCAGGTGATGCACAGCCAGGCCTTTGCTTTGGGCTGTACTCGTGTTTGGTGAGTCCTGCAGAGATCACTCCCCACACTGATATTTGGAAGTGTTTGGAAATCCTTCAGGAACTTTTTGGAGTGCTCTCTTTGGGTTTCAGAGTACCGTGAGAACTGGGCGAACCCAAGCCAACAACCACAGCTCGAACAGATCTGGAAGTCCCTCACCTAAGCTGTGTGATGGATCACTGTGAACAGCAGGAACAGAACCAGCAGAAATCTGCAGGRTTTCAGAGCCTGACCCTCTGCCATGTCCTGTGGTACCTGCAGCAAAGAGCAGGCCAGGCTGGGGACTGCTCCAGTGACATTCCTGGTGCTGGGCTCCACAGTGCCTGACTTTTAGTAGGACTTTAGCACATTTCTTGCTTTAGAAATGCGTTTCACTGTGCAGGAACAGGATCCCTGGGAAGGGAATTCTTGGATAACACGCAGTAGGAACACTGTTCTGCCTTTCAGTCTCTGTTTCTGCCACTCTCCCCCTGTCTCAGTAAATCCAGTGCTCAGGCTGCTGTAAAATGTCAAAAACTTATTGCACAAGGTTAATTATTATCACCATCAGTATTTTCTGCTTTTCAGAGAGACTCACAGAAGTGGATTACCAAAAGAAAGTGGACTTGGCATGGCTTTTACTGAATGGTAATTAAACCAAGTTTCCTGAGTATTTCTCTACGTGCTCCTCCCCTCCCCTGGTGCTGCAGGACACAGAAAGCCAGCAGCTCTCTGGGAGCCCTGCTGGGCTCCTCCCAGGCAGGATTGGTGGAGGAGGAGGATGGAGATGGAAATGGATTTCCCTTCAACACACACTGGCTGCAAAGGAAGGTCCCAGTCTGGTGTGACACTGCCCGGGCAGACACCAGGAATTATCTTSCTGCCAACACTTGCATTTCCATTAGGCCTCCTCTCCCTGCCCTCCCCACTGCAGCCTGCACACGCATCAATATTTACTACAGAGAGAAATATTTACAGCATTCCTTCCCCTCCTGGCACTCTACAAAGGGACACACATAAGCTTTGGTGTCTTGGAAAGAAATAACACTCACAAACATTTGCCTGTCACTGGCCACAGGAACGTGTGCCACGGGGGCCAGCAAGGAACTGAAGAGAACAACGAGACGCCGACACAGACACGACAGCAGAGCTGGCTGGCACGGKGGGGTGCTGGTTAAGGTTTGCTCTTGCCTGGAGCAGAGATTTCTCTCCCTTTCCCAGTGGAAATGCAAGTCCTGGCCCTGGGTGAGGYGGCAAACGCTGGCGGAGACACCCAAAGGGAGCCTGTGCCAAAGGGCTCCGCACGTCCAGCAGAAAAGCAACAAGGATCTGCTCTCCCAACGTCCAGGCTTTTCAAGTATTGTCACCRTAAACAGCAGAGGGTTTGGGGAGTTTGCTGTGAGAAATCAGAGGTGTCTGCTGGAGACCCCCAAAACCAACCCTGGAGGTGTCAGCCCAGCTCTGCCTTGGCTCACGTGGCACCTGCAGGAACCAGCAGTGGACACTGAATGGATCACTGCCATCCTGAAGACTGCTGGACACTGCTGGACACTGCTGGGTCACCATGACCATCCTGGACACTGATGGATCACCTTGGATATGCTGGACACTCCTAGATCACCGTGGCCATCCTGGACACTGCTGGACACTCCTGGATCACCATGGCCATGCTGGACACTCCTGGATCACCATGGCCATACTGGACACTGCTGGACACTGCTGGACACTCCTGGATCACCAGCAGCCAGCAAGGTGGGATGGGGGGTGTAGAAAAGGGAAAAGCAAAGAAATGTAGATTTTTCCTCATTCGACAGTAAATGGGATTTAAAAAAAAATATTTATATTGACAGTATATAAATACATGGATAAAGCTGGATTTCAAGACAGGTGGGATGATCTGATGGTTTTGCAATTCAGGTGAAGTTCCTTCTAGTGCCTCTAAGTTACTCAGCCACTGGACTATTTTCAGGCATAACTGCTGTTTCGCTCGTGTGAAAAGGTGTGGTGCAAGCTTGTGCTCGTATTTGTTGTAAGAATCCAAAACAAAGACATTTTGGTTTTCCAGACTTCCCAGCTGGTGTGAGAGTCCGTTTGCAGAATGCCTGAGCCATGTCCTCAGAAGGCTCTTGGGGACAGGATTCAGAGCTGATCCTTCTTGCCAGGATTATCTCTATGGYCTCTGTGGTTTTTGCTCTATTGATTTTTTTTTTCCTTTTTCTTCCTTTTTTTTTTTTTAAAAAAAAAAACCCTTTAAATAAAGTTTTGTTTTCTAATATACATTAAACAATTCTCATGCAAAGCAGCAGTCGTGGAGACATCCAGACTTTCCAGGTCCCTTCTTTCCGTGTACACTTGAAAAAATGATCCACCTTGCTTGGACTTTGATTGAGATGCTTCATCTTCTTCCCTTCCTGCCCTTTCAAACCGGATCCTGTATGATGTTTGAACACAGCCAGTCCTTGGGCCAGGCTCTGCTCTCTCCAGAAGAGCCTTTGGGGGGTGTGTCCGGTGCCTTCCTTGCTTGTTCTCCCTCCGAATTCCCGAGAGTCCGTGCGATGCTCTGCCCTTTGCTGTCCGTGACCTTTCTTCAGCTCTCGAARGACATGGCCCCAATGAGTTGCTCTACTTTGTAAGCCAAGCGCTGCCTCCGAGCCTGCTCATCCTGCTCCAGAGCTCCGATGAGCTGCAGGAGCAAACAGGAAAAGGGGGGGAAAAAAAAAAGAATCAGAGAGAGAAATCAGCGTGATGGGGTGGGAGAGATGGGTGGGCAGCGAGATGTGAGCAACTCCAAGTGGGGTGGTGTGAAATCCCAATAAAGAGCAAAGCAACTTGGCTGTTGTTGGTTTGTTGGACCCCTTGATACCCACCCAACAAAACCCACTCTGGTGCCTTGGATTTCCACATTTCTTGTCTCGTTTAGCAGGAAAGTGATGAGATTTTTCAASCCTAATGGGAAAATAGCCGTGGCGTTGTATCACAAATGGCTACACGCAGTTCAATGACAAAACCCTTCCGTTTCACGGACATAATTACAAAATCGGTTCTTCTTGCAGCGAAATGAAGGGGTAGAACAGATGGTGAGAACTTGGTTTCAAGTGATGCATTCATTAAAAAGGAGCTCAGGCTGCCAGGAAGCCTTTGCAAACAGGAGCCAGCRCCACTACAATGGGGATTTGGACCACGCCGTTCCCACAGGACACTGAGGTTTCTGGGGAGCTTTGATGGGTCACGAATATTTTCCTGCACTGGGTGCATGCCAGAGCTGAGGTATCCAGGTGCTCCCACAATATTTTAGCTCTCAGTCCTCCTGGGGAGGATGCTACAAGTGCGGCCAAACCCCTCTGTGCGTGAAGAGAACRGCGGGGCAGGAGCAGTGCCAGCTACAGCCGGGCTGCATCCAGGGAAGGGAGGGCAAGGAAAGGGAGCAGAGGGGTCCCTACACAACCCAGCACTGCATCTGCTGTCCCATGCATGTGCCATGGGGCCCTTTCACCCCAGGGGACACCATGGCCCAGGGGACACCATCACTCCAGGGAATACCATGGTCTCAGGAAACACCAAGGCCCAGGGGAGACCACCATGGCCCAAGGGATACCACCATGGTCTCAGGAAACACCATGGCCCAGGGGATACCACCATGGTCCAGGGGGCACCATTGCCCAGGGGATGCCATCACTCCAGAGAACATCATTGCCCAGGGGACACCATCACCTGGGGGATACCATCACTCCAGGGGACACCGTGGCCAAGGGAACACCATTTCCCAGGGAACATCATCACTCCAGGGGACACCATCATGGTGCAGAGCACACCATCACTCCAGGGCACACCACCATGGCCCAGGGAACACTGCTGCCCAAGGGACACCGTCACTCCAGGGGACACTGCTGCCCAGGGGACACTGTCACTCCAGGGGACAGCACCACAGCCCAGGGGACACTGCTGCCCACACCCACCTCCTCGCTGTACTTGCTGACGTAGGAGTAGATCTCGTTGAGAGCRCTCAGCATGTTGAACTCCACGGCGTGCAGGCGCGACTGCTCGGCGAGGTAGGCGTTCATGTCCTGGTCGCTGATGGCCGGGAGCTTGGCGATGTCCGCGTAATACCTGCAGGGACGAGGGGGAAAATGAGAAACAGGAATGCTCCCACTGTCCCTGTTCCCCCTGGGATTTCAGCTAAGCCCTGCAGGGATAAGAACAGCTTTTTGCTTTGCGTTTACATCCAGCAAAGCAGGATTCTGGGCTGTAAAGAGCTGAAAAACAAGAGCGGCAATGCTTGGCGGGGCTGAGAACCACCCTGCAGCATCACTGATGGTTCCTTGTGCTTCCCTTCCACTCTGGATGTTCTGTTCTGAGATCCACGGGGTTTCAGGCAGGACCAGAGCACCCTGCACCAGCAYTCCCACGTGCTGCCCTCACCTCTCCACCCAGCTCTTGTAGCTGGGGATGTCCTTGGCGTACAGCAGCTTGTTGGAGGGGGAGTCCTTGCCCAGGCGGTGCTCCGAGGTGGAGCAGGAATCCATGAAGGTCTGAGCCACCACGGAGAGGCAGGCGTCCGTGATGCTGCCCTTGTGGATGTCGAACACAAACTGCGGGTTTTTGATCACGTTCACCCAGAAGCGGAGGGGAAGGCTGGGTGGGAAAGCAAGGAACAAAATGAAATGAGAAAACACAAAGGCAAGGAAAAGGCACTTGCTGCAGGTGGTGCTCCCAGGCAGAACAGAAATGGTGGGAAGAATAAGAGTAGAATTTAAACACGAGCTGGGCCATGGCCATCAAGCACCAGTTGGCCCAGTGCTGCCCAGATGGCTGGTGATGGATCCTTGGAGCCGCTCCGGGCTCGGATCCCACACGGAGCAGCGCAGGGGACGAGGGACAGGGCAGAGCTGGGCAGTTTGGGGGAGCATCTGCAGGAGGAGCCCATTAGRAGGAGTTCATTAGAGCAGGGCTGCAGTGTGGGGTGAGCTGGGGCAGCCCCAGTGCTAATCAGCGCTGCCCGGCCGTGCTGTGCTCTGGCACCCACGAGCCAGCAGCAGGAATCACAGGCTTTGTCCCCAAATCCCGGGGCCTTTGCAATCAAAGGGGAATTATTATTCCTTTTTTTCTTYGGCTGTATGGCAGGATCAAAAAAGCAGCTGCTGCTTTCTATTACCTTTCAAGTCGCAGCTCTCTCTGTCTCTCCATGAAGGCTGCAGCCTTAACTCTTGCAGTGCTGCAGGAGAGCAGCTCAGCCCCAGCCACCCCAGCTCCCTCTTCCAAACTTCCATTTGCAGCCTTCTCTCATCTCCCCACCAAAATTCCCTTTCTGGAAATGCTGCAGCTCAGCTGAGATGGGCAGAAGGAAGGGTCCAGGCCTGGTGGGGCCTGATGGCTCTGGCGGACCAAACTCTGGTGGTCACTGCTTTCTTTTTTCTTGTAATTTCTTGTGATCCTACAGCTTTTATCCCAATAACTCCTTCTTCTAAGGCTTTAAATGAATTGTTTTGAGCTTCCCACTGCCTTAGCAGGGAATCAGCTTTTGCAGCCATGATGATTAGAGGCCTTTTAAACCTCGAGGGACTCAGGGGAAAATACARGGTCTTTAGGGAACAACCATTTGTTGTGCTTTTCTTTTTCCTTTCTTGCAGAGGTAAATTTCCAACCCACAGAGGTTTTAATCCCAAAATAGCAGCAGAGGCAGAGATGTGAGAGCCCCCACTGTTTGGAGAGGCTGGACCTGGCTGCAGCCCATGCCTGAGGCATGCAGAGCTGGCTCCTTCTCCACGTGCCACCCCCTGCCGATGCCCAAATGCTCCAGGTTCTTCCCAAAGGAGCTGCCAGACCTTTCTATGGATCACTGCTTCAACAAGAGCACTTCATCTGGACTGCCACCACCCCCCTAACAAACAGGRTGTCAGGTTRTATTCTGACTCTGTCAGGGGTCTTKTTYACTCTTGCATTTATTTTRTCGTTTTCTTATTAAATTGTATTCCGCCTTGGAATTTTTGCTTTCAAACCAGCACGCCCCAGCACCACTGAACACTCGGCTCTGCCTCCCATTACCAGTTGCTCTTCCAGGTGTGCCGCACGTCGGTGTCGTGGATGCCGTGCTTGTCCGCCTGCTCGTCCAGGAAGTCGAACATGTACTTGATGGCCAGGGGCAGGGCGCTGCCGCGGTGCACCGTGCTGAACAGCGTCTCAAACAGGTCATCCACGAACTTCTGCAGCGTGCCCTGAGGGCAGAAYGGCCGATTAGACAACTTCCAACATTTTGTTTTAAAACGTTATTTTATTCAGGGGTTTGCTCGCCTCTGCTCGGGGTGTGCTGGAACCCTGGAGGTTGAAAATTTTTAGGTTTTCTGCGTTAAAAGGTGCTGACCCTCAAGCAAGCACCATATTTGACTGTCCTATTCCACGGCATTTCTAAGTCAGCATTTTCTATCTCAAAGTTTGCATAAAGATGCATACTTCGTGAGCTTTCTGTCAAGCTTTGAGAATTCTCCACAAACCCATTTCCCACAGATTTGAGGCCTTGGGACAAGCTCCCGAGGTTGAGTGACAGCACTGAGATAATGGGTGTGTAGTTTGAATGGTGTCGTGTGATCTCACAGGGTGAAAAACTTAGATCTAAGATTTTATTATACAGTAATGTGTGTGAGCCAAGATGGAGGATTTAAGGCATTGCCTAAGTCCTTCTTTTCATGTTCTTCTTCATGGGTTTAGGTGGTTCTCTGTAACTGGGTGAAAAAGGTCCCCATTGCAGACCTTTAGTGGTCATCACTGGGTCAAAAACATCAATAATAGAGGTGTCATCTCATTATTGAGTAAATAGTGCTTAAGATCTCTGAAAAAGTCAGTAGTGGCCATTTTGCCACATTTTTCTAGCAGCTGGTTAGAGCTCAGGGCTCGTGAGTCTGTAAATAGTCTGTGAATAGATAAGATCTAATAAATCACCAAGTTGTGTTTCCAGTGTATCCTTCACCCAGATCTTGGCAAGAACAAGAAAAGGAACCAGCCCTGTAACAGGGGTGGGGGGAATTGGAGTTTTCCCTTGAAAAGGCTCTGTTTCACTCAGRGTTTGAGAGTTTCTGGGTGAGGCTTTGAGGGCTTCAATCAACAAAAAGGAGATTCCCAGAGCCAGAAGACACAGAGGGGATAAACAGACATTAACAAACACCAGCCTGGCAGCTGAGCATCACCAGGGACTGCACAGGACCCCTGGGTTAGCCTCACCGTGCATCCCCCCCTAAGTGAATTCAGCTCAGTTACCTTCGTAGCCAGGAGCCTGGTCAGGTAGATCTCAGACACCATCTTGCTGCCCCGGTCTCCTTCCTTCTGGTCCCCGTGGTCGTGGTTCTTGACCAGGTGCCAGACCTTGACGCCGCTCTCCAGGTCGGGGGTGATCATGGGCGCGCGGGAGCGCAGGCTGTCGGGGCTCCCGGTGTAGCGGAACGTGGAGTCTGAGCCCGGGGAGAGAGGCTGGTCAGGCTCGCAGCAAACCCCTCAGTGCCCTCACCACGTCTGACAAYGCCCAAATCCTTGGCATTGGGTTTTTTTTTTGGTTTGGTGGGGTTTTTTTGGTGGGGAAGTGAAATGGAAAACCACCGCGTTTTTGCTTTGTGCGTGTTCTTGTTCCGCACAAAATTTGGTGTTTGCCACAAATCTGTGCTGGTCCCCCTTCAACAAAAAACCTCATAATTGAGCTTCTTTTTTTATTTTTCCTCATGGCCTTTCCTGCCCCATTCACAGCCCTTCTTGATGTGAACTCCTCATACTGATCCACACAAAAACCCTCCCTGGGTCACAGCTCACACACATCAACCCCAGGCACTGACTCCTGCAGAAGCAGAGCCCTGATTTCAGGGTTTTGTAAATAATGAGGAGCTGCCCAGCACAGCCAGCACAAAGGGCAGGAGAAACTCCTGGGCTTGTCCTTGAGGCTTTCAGGAGAGCAGTGAGGACTCAAGCTGAGCATCAACAGCAGAGCCTGAGGCCAGTCCTGCACCCTGTGCCACCCCTGGGCTGAGCAAGTCCAGCCTCCTGCTGTCCCTGCTGTCCCTGCAGGGAAAAGGGAGCTCAGAGAGCAGCAGACAGCTTTCCCTTAATTGCTCAGAAACCATGGGGGGATGTGGCACATTTATTTCTATATTTCACTTCCTAAAGAATGTCCCTCCCTGGATCCCCAGCGCCTCCAGGATGAGACACGAGGCTGAGGAGGCCAAATGTGCCTTGCTGGATTTCTCCTCCTGCTGCATTTCTTTGTTCTCTGGGAATTCAATGCATTTTCTCAAGTTTAGCCTTCGATTCACTGCTCACCCTCCTCGTCAGGARTGCAGGGGATCGATCGTAAATCAGCTGAGGGAAATACTCAAGTCATTACCAAAGTAGCTGGATTTTCATCCCTGATTAAGGCTTAGATAAATGAGTGCTCCAACTGATATAATTAAGGAGACAGACAGGGGGACAGCTCAGGAAGCATGCAGTAATTCTATTTTTAAACACATCTCTGTACTGATATATAACAGGGGAAGTAAATAAGTATCTAATTTAAATTCTGCCGGCACAATTAGAAATATTAATCTTAACATGAGCAATGATCGCTCATTTCGGTGCTTTGCAAAAGCTTTTCCAGCTGGCAGAGACTAATGAGCACTGAGGGCTCAGGCTGTGAGACCCAGCTTTGCTTTCTCCATCACCTGGGCTATGGGATGTGTTGGACTTTTGTGGGCCCACACCTTGAAGGGACAAATAAATGCCTTTTCCCCTGGTTTTTACCTAAAGACTCCCCTAGCTTTGGCACCTCGTAACACTTTTAGCTCAAGCTAAAAACCAACATTATTTTGGGAGCTATAAACAAGAGGAGGAGATGGGTTTGTCAGGAGACTTTTTGCTGGTAAAACACTCTGCGAAATGAACGATAATGAAAGATCAGCACTCGAGAGATTTTGCCACCGCTGCCTTTTATGGAAGTCTATTATTACAATTATTGTGGATTTAGTGTTCCAAGAGTGCACCTGGCACCTCGCAGGCTCATTTTCTCAGGCTGCAGCATCTTCAGGGACCCTCTGGAATGTGCTGAGCCCTTCTATTATGCAAATCAGGAATTCCCAGGTGTGCACATCCCTGCACTCTGCACTAAGATTGCCTTTCCCCATTTGTGACCCATTAGCTCAGAGCTCAGGATCCTGCACTTGGGGAGGAAATAGGGAGAGGAATCAGGTTTATCTGTGGTGCAGCCCTGCTCAGGGGCAAGGGGCTCAAACATCCTCTCCTGCATCACCCACCCCCTCTGAGCCCCACTTTCCCAAAGGCTGCTCCTCTGCTTGGCATTTCCTTGTCCCTCCTCTCACCTCCCCTGGTCCTTTTGYTGTTCTCACAGCTGGAAAAACCTTTGCAATCCAAACCAGCAGCCAARGATGTTTTTTCTGTTTGGGATTACGTTCGTTTTGGGTGGTTCTTTGGGGGGAAGAACCCAAAGAACTGCTGCTTTTGCTGCTTTCCCCCCACCTACATCCCGGTGTCCATCCATGAGCCGTCCCTTCCCTTCCCATCTCTCACCGTATCTGCTGATGGATGTCCGGGAGATGCTGGCAGAGGCAGGGATGTTGTAGGAAGAGGTTTGCTTGGGAACCAGAGCCACCACGGAGCGGTCTGACACCTGGGGAGGCAAAGCAGGAAGAGCTCAGGGGGATTCCCTGTCCAGTCTGTGATTCCTGGCTGCTGATCCAGCANGGAGATGCTGGCGGAGGCAGGGATGTTGTAGGAGGAGGTTTGCTTGGGAACCAGAGCCACCACGGAGCGGTCTGACACCTGGGGAGGAAAAGCAGGAAAAGCTCAGGGGGGTTCCCTTTCCCCTTTTCCTTTCAGTCTGTGATCCCTGGCTGCTGATCCAGCAAATCCTGGGCAGGGGAGCCCAGGACACACTCCCAGCCTGGCTGAGCCCTGTGCTGGGTCAGGCTACAGCCAGAGCCTGAAGGAAATGAGGGATAAATCAAAAGACGTGGCGAAGATGCTTTTGGTCGTTCTGATTTAAGATTATGCCTCGCCCAATAAAAATGAGRATCTCAAGAATTGTTGTGATCCAATTAAAGTAACAATGCCGAGGGAATAAAAGGGGCAGTAATAACGTTATGGGCCATAAAACATTCCTATTAAACCATTTTTTATTTTAGCAATTTTTACGAACTTTAAGAGTTTGATTTACGGCGGAGCAAGTCATAAAGCCATCTTTCAGGGTATTTAATTGTTATCCCTTTACTGCTCCAGAGAAGGAATTAAACACTGGGAAGTCAAACTATAAATGAACATTAGCACTAACAAGGTTTTGTTACAGCAGATTTTAGTAGCCATGTTTAATTTTATCCTCCCCATAAATCTGCTAGTCACTGGAAGTTTTCTAACTTATTCCCCTTAATTAAGGATCTCCAGGTTTCCAGGGAATGGGCCTGAGTGGCTTTTAATTTTGAACTTGTGACCTGTGGTGCAGCACAGCGAGGGAGCAGAGAGTCACCACGTCYTGCCAGGGCCCAGCAGATACTTTTTAGAGGCTCAGCACAAAAAAAAAAGCCCCTTCCTGCTGCAGGAATTGCTTTTTGGGGTTAAATCCTGCATTATCTGTCAGGAGTCTCATGATGGACTCAGCACTGACCCTGTGAGCTGAGGTTTTTTGCTCCCCCCAGCAGCTCCAGGGGTTTGTACACTATCAAGGTGAGCTGCACTGTGCTGCCTCCAAGGCTTTGGGCTCCATCCAGATGAAAGGTTTCAYGAAAATCCGAGTAATTATTATTGTTGATGATGGTGGGAAATAACAGTTACTTGTGTTTTGWGGCACAAAAGTGAGATTTTTCTAAGCAAAACACTCCAAACACCTCCATTATTTCCTTTGCTGCTCCTGCCTCACTTCATCCCATTTATTAAGTCGGTGGAAGGAGTGATCAGCACCGATATTATTTTCTTAGGCTGTTATTAGCTGCCACTCCAGCTCCATTTCACCGGGGAGAAACCYGAGCCCAGGGTGCTGCCGTGCCGGATCCATTTCCACCAGGGCTGTGCTTAACTGGGAGAGAGGCACTAAAAATTCCACAMACACACACAYACACAGAGMAGAGCCCTGTCACTCTGTAAATTTGGGGTGGAATGGCTGCTGTCAGCCCAGCCCCAGCAGCTGCAGCSCAGCCTCAGGTGGAGCAGGCGCTCGCTCCCACGGGGCCCGCAGGACGCTGCCTGCCTGCCCGCTGCACGGCTTTATAAATATTCTGATTGCTCTACAAGCTGGGAACACGGGGCACAAAGCACCTTAAAGGCAGGGGAAATAAAATCTGGGGAGGGGGAGAAGGGAGGCCAGGACACAGAGCTGTGTCTGCGTGCGGCAGCGAGAGCGCGATGACAACCCCAGCTCCACAACGCCCTCTCCTCCCAAGCCTCATTTCCCACCCAAACCTTCCCTTTCTCCTTCTAATTTTTCATTTAAAGCAGTTTCCTGGTCTCCTGGCCTCTCCAGACTCGCGGGGGCTGACAGGTACTCATGCTCTGCTGCCTCTGAGTTAACCCTGCGTGAGCCACTGTAAATCATTCGATATTAAATTCAGGGTTTCATTTCTTCCTGAGTGAAACCGCACGGGGTAGGACTCTCCTATGGAGTTTAATAGCCATGAAACCAAAAGGATACGACACAAATGTAACACAATTCCTTGCCRTGTACAACAGCTCCAGAGAATTTAACAAAGAATTACACTTATTTAAGCTACACATCTATTTTTATAAATGAAGAAATAAGCAGGAGGTGCACAGTTCTCTCTGTAATTTCCTGAAGTGGTTCAAAGCTATTAGAAAGGTGAATATTGCCCTTTAATTTGGGTTGTGTACGTGAAGGCTTCCCATGAAAAATGCATTCCATCAGTTCATTGTGCTTTTGTGATTCTAATGTAGAAAACAAAAGCAACCGTGTCAAAACCCAGCATCCAGGTGTGGAGCTGGGAAACCCTTGGGATTAAACCACCACCCTCAGGGCACAGTGAGGGGGAGCAAGGTGGTTTGGAGCCCCGGAGCTGCAGGAATGGGGCTGTGGGGAACGGATCCCGGGAATCAGGAGCAGGGAATTGAGGCCCAGCAGCCTCCTGCAGCCTCCCAGGTGCCAGCACCTGTCCAAGGGACACACCTGGGATGGGAACCTGGGCTGAGCATCTCCCAGCTGCACACCCAGGGATCTCCCTGCCTTCAGAGCAGAATAAAGACAAAACAGCTCTGGATAAAAGATGGGCAGAGCTTTGCAGCTTTCATTTCTCTCCTAGAAATCATCTTGACTACTGCTCTGGAAATCCACATTTATTTTAATGGCCYGAACCACACCTGGTTCATGTGTCACACTCCTGTTAAACACTGAGACAGCAGCACTTGGAACTCCAGTGATTTTACACCCTCTCAAAGCTGGGCTTTTTACCCAGATATTTGTTTTACCGTGTAATCCTGGAACATCTGCATTTTTGATACCTAATAAAAACTTCCATTCCAACAGAAAAACCCCCAAACTGGTAAGAATAAAAAAGAAAAACAATAAAATATATATATTGCTGCGAGTTTTTGGCACTTTTCACCCTGACAAGTGAAAAGAATTTGGCTTCTCTTTAATGACTGAGACAGCTCCGTGGGCTGAGCAGAGCTCGGGCCAGAGCAGGCAGACTCCTGTCACTACCTGGCTGGATGTTTGCCTGCCAACTCCTCCTTTCTTCCAGAGCAAACCTGACATTCAAATGGCAGCAAGAGCTGCAGCATCTCGAGTGCTGCGAGGATTTTGTTTATTTTAAGGGGAAGCTTTTGGCTCGGGTTTTCCCACAGGCACTGGAATGAAAGTGCTCCCTCCCCCAGCATCCTGCACACATCAGACAAGCACAGCTTTCACTTGTGACTTCCTCACGATGACTTTTAAAGATCAAGGCATAATAAAGTCTCGCTGCTTCCCTGCGTGTTGGTTAATCCCTTGCAACTGTCAGGTGAAACAGATTTTTTAGGAACAATGGAATTAATCTGCACAACTCCTCCGACATTTTACGGTAATCTGTGTTTAAATCCTGGGGGCTGCTCGGAAAAGCTGACCCTGGAGGTGCTTTTTAACATGCACTGTGCATATTGATGGCACTCTCCTGCCTCSATTGCAGGGCTCCTGTCAATACTGGCTCCCATTCAAGTCCCCCAGCGTGAGTCAGGCTGATGGACTGGAGATGCTGGATAAACAGGGAGAGATGCCAGATTAAATACTAAACACTTCTGGGGAGGTGGTGATGGACAGGAGTAGGTTACAGGTCCCCATCAATGCAGTTATCCTGTGCTGCAGGCAGGCTGGGAGGGAAAGCCTTTGATTCCCTGCTACCAAACCTTCTTCAGCCCCCTCCTTACCTCTCTTCCCAGCTTCTGCTTTGATTCCCTGCAACCAAACCTTCCTCAGCTCCCTCTCTTCCCCTCTTACACGCTGTAAGGAGCCCTTCTAATGGATCTGCYCTATCCAGAAGCTAAAGATGGCAGGAATTCCTTAGGTCTTCTCACCCACCCTGAGCATCTTCACTGCCTGGCTCCACCTTCCTGTGACTTTCTGCCTSCCCTGCTGCACTCCAGGCTGTCCCAGACCCCCAGACAAAGTCCTGAGCCCCCAGTGCTGCCCTCCCCAGACCCCTCATGCCCAGCAGTGTCAGCTCAGCCCCTGCACTGCTCCCTCTGCCTCTCTCCCACGSCTGGCAGGTTTAATTTAGCCAATTTTCAACTCTGCTGCTTCCTTTGAGCTCCGTGTCAAGGTTGCTTTCCCCCCTAATGCCGGAGCACATGGAACCCTTCTGGTTTATCACACAAACGTGACCTCCCTGTCTGTCTGGGCAGAGGAGGCACGTGGGAATCAGGTTCCTGCTGCTCTTCTCCCTGCCTGGCAGCTTTCTGGGAGCTGTCAGCGTGGGGCTGAGTCCCTCACCTGATAGTGCACCAGGGTGTTGAGGCGCTTCCAGTCCCCCTCGATCTTGGTGGTGATGTCTTCRTCCTGCAGCACCACCCGGGCGATGCGGCCCTGCCGCCACTCTGGGGACAGGGAACAGCCACGGTCAGAGGGGGCCAAGCTCTGCAAACCCCCCAGGAATCACCCCCCCAGCCCCTCTGATCATCCCCCTCCCACTGGGCAGGGCRGCTCCTACCCAGATCCATGTCGACAGCTCGGGGTCTTTGGGAATAGGGGACGTTTTTGTACACGGCGTCCAGGATCTTCTCCTTGACYTGGGTGATGGTGTCGCAGTTGAGCACCTTCACAGGGATCTCTGGGCTGTTCTCGTTGTCTGGGTTCACACAGTTCAGGATCTGCAAGAGAACAACCACACCACGCTCTAAAGGAGAAGTGTCACCACTTGTCACAGCAACCCCCTCCCATGAACAACCCCACTGCAGCCCTAAATGCATCACTGCTGGTGCAGCTGTAATATTTGCAGTTATTGCTGAGGGAGGAGCCCTGGATGTCCATTTTCCCTGCAGGAGGGCAGTGCCCAGAGCACAGGGAGACCAAACATTGCCCTCACACCTGCCTTCCCAAAGCTGCAAAGTGAGGACACAGCCGGCTGGGACACGGCTCTTCATTGCCCAGGATTGCCCACGCCTCAGGCAGCGTCCTGCTCCCTGCTCCAAGGAGGGACAGCAGGATTTGTCACTCACCAGGGTCTTGTACTCGATCTGCTGCCGGATGAGCTTGTCCTCGCTCAGGGAGTACCGCGCCTCTCCCGTGATGGCATCGATGGGGCCCTTCTCCATCTGCTGCTTGATGGCACAGTAGAGCATGAACAGGGGCTCTCCAGCACATTCCTGCACGGGAGGAGGACACCAGAGCTCAGCCGGGGTGAAGGTGCCTCTCCTCCGGGGCTCCCAGCCCCGTCTGGCACAGGATTCCTCCCAGCACAGCCCCACTGACTCAACCCTTAGCACATGTGCTCCGGGCTACCAGCAGCTCCAGAGCACAGCCAAAAAYCCATGAGCTCCACTGCTCCATGGCTGTGTTGTTTTTGGCAGGGCAAATCCCTCCTGCGTCTATATGGCTGTTAAAAAAAAAATGCAATTCGAGATCTCCATCTCACTGTTCACTCCCCTGGAGCAAATTCAGTGGGGCTTCCAAAGCCACAAATTAAGTTAAAAACTATGGAAGCCGAGGCACGGAGACGTGAAAATTTCCCTGAAGTACCAAAGAGGTGCAACAGAGCCTCCTGTACGTGGGGATTACTCCGGGAGAACTGAGGCTTGGGGAAGGCTGTGGAGCAAATTTCCACCTCTGCTTCCTTGCCACTCCATCCTCTGGAAGAGTTTCAGCCCCAGATGCAGCCCGGGGGTGGCAGGAGGGTGAGACAGCAGGGCAGCAGCGGGGTCACCCCCCCAGCCTCTCCTTACCTTGAGGAATCTGTGGAGCAGGAAGGCAAACCAGTTCGTCAGCATCTTCTCGGCCACAGACTCGGTCCTGGGGGAGGCAGGAGGGCGCACATCGCACACGGAGCCCCCAAAGCCGCACCCYGGCTCGGCACCCCGGGCCAGCGGCGTGAGGCCAGCGCTGTCCCCGTCCCTGCGGCGCTGCCAGCGCCCGCCCCAGCTGCCAGCCCGTCCCAGCCCTGATGGGGCTGGTGACAGCCAGCCTGGTGACACTCGGCTCCTCGCACGTGGTGCAAATTACAGCCTGGCTCAGTAAATCACTGGGATTTACRGCAGCTCCTGGCAATCAGGGACAGCCGAGCGACAATGGCAGGGAAATTGCAGCTTTCTCCCCAGTCCCACCCAGTGTCCTCTCCCCGCATTGTGCCCGAGATTATCTCTAATTTAAATACAATGYCTCCTAATGATAGTTTTTAACGCTGCCTCTGCAGGACCCGGAGGYTTTCCTTAAAGCTCCACAGCCCCTTTTCCTGCCATGGGATGGCTCAGATTGGACCCCAGCCCCGTGCAGGGAGGAGCTGCTGTGCTGCAGCCTGGGCACCTGTGACCATGTCCCAGGCCAGCTGTGACCATGTCCCAGGCCAGGTGTGACCATGTCCCAGGCCAGCTGTGACCATGGCTCAGCACCACCAGCCTTCCCCTCATGGCCACCAGGATCTGTTCCAAATTCCAGCAAGGAAAGAGGGAAAAATGCAATTCCCTGCATCCTTTCCGCTGGGGACTGATCCCTCTGCCCTCAGCACAAACGAGRTCACCTCCTCCCCGACCTGGAGAGGGTCACACCTCACTCCAGACCCATTTTCCCCATTCTCCCCCTTGAATGAGGGGCTGCTCCTTGCTGTGAATCCCCACGGAATTCCGGGTGCTTGGAATTACAAGCACACMCCAAAGAAACACAGGGCTTGATTCCAAAGCCAAGCAGATCGAGAATGAACAGGAGCCAGAGATTTCAACAAACAAAAACTGACACCAGTCGGCCAACAGACCTGGGGTCACATCATCCATCATCTCCTAGGATGGCAACATCTGCCAGGAATTCGTGAAAATGTCTGCAGATCCCCGAAGAATTTAAGCCTAAATTGATTAACTGCCTAAAAATTCATCCTACAAATTGACGCACACATCCTTCTCCTGCTTGAAATATTTCAGGCACCCAATTAAAAAGAAGCACCAGCACCCTTCCAAAGAGCTCTAGAAAATGGAGAGGCAGTGACACAAGCCAGAGAAGAGGTGAAAAACTCAGRAAATAATGCATTCAGGACTCCAGGGGGAATATTAATTTAATAAACTACTTTGTTAATAGAATATTAAATGAAGAATTAGCAAGTCTCCCAATTAGCTGCCTCACAGCCCAGGGCCTGGCCTTTCTCCTACACGTGGGGGGGCTCTGCTGAGCCCCCAGATCTGCTGAGCCCCAAAATCTGCTGCCAGCTTTTTGAGCTGCCCCTACCAGCACCGGCCTCTGGATGCTGTTAAAGATCTGCTTCAAAAACAAAAAAATAAGCTCCTGGAGATCACCAGAAGAGAATCCCTAGGCTTGGAGCAAACCCTTCTCATGCTGGCCAAAGAATGGGAGGGCACAGCACGACCCAGAGATGGTTTTCCAAAGGAGCCCAGCCTTGGTTTCCTGAGGCACTGGCAAGAAAACAAACCTAAACAAAACGAGCTGAGAGAACCCAAAAAATAAATATGTATTTTATTAATTCTCCCTGCTCTATGTAGGTCTCCAAACTGCTGTTGCCAGCAACCAGAGCAGCTGTTTGATTTAATGTCAACTTTCTTGCTGTCTCCCGCGAGGGGCAGTCGTGGAAGGAAGAGAGAGGGGAAARCGAGGAAGAAAGAGGGAAAGAACTGAGTGTCAGTTATCAACTGCTGCCACCAGAGAGCTCAAAATGTTTTAAAAAATAGTGTTTCACTTCATGGCTGATCACTTCTTATTAAGTCAGAGCAAGGAGCTCCAGGCTGGGCTGGAATATCCAGGCAAAGGGTTGGGATGGGTCTCCATCCCAAGGTTTGATAGGACCTGGGGTGTCAGGACAAGGAATAAAGCTTTTAAACTAAAAGGGAGTCRATTCAGACTAGATATAAAGCAGGAATTTTTTGTAAGGSTGGTGAAACACTGGCCCAGATTTCCCAGATTGGTGGGAGATGCCCCATCCCTGGGAAGATCCAGGTTCCCTGTGCAATCCTGGTGCAGGACAGACAGCCCAAAGGACAGACAGCCCACGGCCCTGACTCCTTGCTGGCTATGCAGGGAGGAGGGGGGCACAGCTCTTATCACCACCCCTGTGTTTTTTGGAGCTCCAGGAAAAGTCATTATTGATGGCTGAGGCACGAGACGCCTTCCCAGCGACTCGTCAAACCACGGGGGAAATTAAGGCGGCTTCCTTGGCTGAGATGAGTTATTGCCTCCGCAAACACAGCCAGATTTAAAGCAATTTCCTGTCAAGTATATTCATTGTGGCTGCAGGGACCCCTGAAATTTTCCTGGAGCTGTGAAATCCTCCCCTCTCTCCAGTGTGATGCCAGCAGAGCCCCAGCACAGCCGAGGGGCAGCTCTGCCCGAGGCCAGGCTCTGCAGGACCCCCAAGGACGTGGAGAACAGGGGGAGCCTTTTCCTTGTGCCTGCTGATGTGCCCCACATTAATGCACAYGTTTTCTTTATTTTCCTGTTGCTACTTCCCAGCTGTGCCTTGGGTGAGTTGCTCAATCCGCCCTGGAGCTCCTGGCCCAGCTGTGGCACACAAATGCTGCTCTCCAGCCAGGCAGAGCCAGAGGATCAGGTTTGAGACCCTGTGCAGCCTCCCAGAGCAGGGCTAACCCCCCATCCTGGAGACAGGTGAGGAAATGSATGGGAATCCTCCATGGAGAGCAGCAATTCCCTTCCAACACCAGCACCTGCAGAGCCCTCAKACCACAGAATCCTGGTATGAATTACCCTGGAAAACACCTCTGAGAGCATCGAATCCAACCTGAGATCAATCCCCACCTTGCCAACGAGAGCAGACCATTCAGAGACTGCCCCACTGTCACCCTGAACTTCTAAAGCCTTCTGATGTTTTCATTTTTGTAGTGCAGTTTTCTCACAGTTTTGTAAACAGTGAAAATGTTACTGTAACCAACTTCCATGCTTACAAGGAGAAAGAAATGACAGACTCTTGGATTGACTGGTGTGACTGGAGACATGGAGACTTCATTCTCCAATCTCTGGCTGTGTTTAGAATTATATATAAACTGAGGCAGAAAAATAAATCTCTCTCTTTTCTTGCACTTGGAAAACCCAAGCGTGTCATGTCATCTTTTCATGTACCAGGTGTGACACCCTACCTCCCTGGGCAGCCCCTTCCAGCCCTCCCCACGAGGAAAYTCCCCGTGCAAACCCCGCCAGCCCGCGGGGCCCAGCCCCTGCCCGTACCCGGCCTCACCTGCGCAGGAGCAGYTTGGGGTGGTTCTTGTTCTCCAGGTTCTTCTCGATGAGGTCGGAGAGCAGCTGCTTGAGGACGTCAGTGGCGTACTCCAGCTTGCCCTGCAGCCCCGTCATGATGAGCGAGGCCACGTTGCCGCGGTCGCGCATGGAGAAGCTGCGCTGCAGCTCCAGCGTGCGGATGAAGGTCAGCAGGAACACCTTGTTGTTGATCAGCTGAGCAAAGAGCTTCAGGGCCTTCTCCACGCTCTGCTGCCCGTTCCCTTGGACCTGCAGGAGGAGGGCAGGGCCGTCAGGCAGGGCACAGGTGGTGGGAGGGCATCCTGGGGTAACCCTGCCAGCACGGGGTGAATCGCAGGAGCAGGGAACGGTTTGGGTGGGAAGGGACATTAAAAATCATCTCATCACACCCCCTGCCATGGGCAGGGACACCTTCCATTGTCCCAAGGTGTTCCAGCCTGGCCTTGGACATTTCCAGGGATCCAGGGGCAGTCACAGGTTCTCTGGACAGACTGTGGCAGAACCTTCCCACCCTCACAGGGAATAATTTCTTCCCAATATCTCATCTAACCCTGTGCTCTACCAGTCTGAATCCTTTCTCCTTTGTCCTGTCCCTGCAGTTCCTGAGGAACAGTCCCAACTCCAGCTCTCTTGTCACCCTTTCAGACCCTCAAAGGTGCTGGGAGATCTCCACACAACTTTCCCTTCTCCAGACTGAAAATTTCCAACTCTCCCAGCCTGTTCCAGTCCTCTGAGCAACTTCCTGGCCTCCTCTGGACTTGCTCCAGCAGTTTCACGTCCTTCTCATGTTGGGGGGCACCAGAAATGTGCACAGGACGGTTTAACCCTGGCTGCACCCATCCCTCAGGGTCTCAGCATCCCTGGATGTGGTTTCTGGTCCATCYTGAGCAAACCTCCCCCTCCACAGCTCCCCTGAATCCTGGCTGGGAGCTGCACTCTGTGCACGCCATAAAGCACCAGCTTTGAGCCTAATGGCCCCAGAAAYGACACCCAGTTCTGCTTGTTCTGCACAAAAAGTGACACTCTTGTAAGTAAATTAAATACTAATTTAGACTATTGCTTTATTATGGGCCAAGTGTAAAAAATTAATTGAGGCTTTCAGCCAGTTGCAGATTCAAGTAATTCATTACAAGTGAAAATGATGAACTGCATGAAGCAACTCTTTACCAAACATTTTGGAGAGTTATGTATTGGTTTTACTAACGTTACATAATTAAGCAACTGTGTAATTGGCACCACATTTATCACTTCTGCAATTCTGGTTTTCATGAGTGAAAAAAAAAAAAAAAAAGCATTCATATTTGTTTGCTGGAGCATCAGCTTCTCTGGCAACTCCAACAGCAAACATARTGCATGGAGCTGGAAAATTCGGAGCAGGAATGGGCTGGGAGAGGCTGCTCCTGTTTGAGCAACACCACAGCAGCTGCTTRGTGCTGGTGGCCGAGGAAAGGAACCCAAATTAATGCTTTAGTGCTGGGAARTGCCTGCCTGGAAAAGGAATCCAGCCCCAGAGCAAGCAGGACTCCTCCCTCCCACATCCAACCCTGGTCTGTGAGGAGGGAACAGGATTTCAGGATTTACTGGGGCAATCCSTGTCTCTGGAAAGCTGAGCTGAGCCTCTGGACATCCCACATGGAGGATGGCAGCTCCACCCCAGGTGGGAGATGATGTTTGTGAAGCCCATCCTTTTTTTTTTTGGCCCTCTCCCAGGTGAGCACGGTGCCCAGGTGCACCGATGGACACGTTCCCAATTCCTCTGCRTTCCCAGTGAAAGTTTTCAACGCATTTTTACACATCCTGGTGGGAAAACCAGGGAGATGGAGGAGCTTGCTCAGAGGCTGGAATGCCTGGGCATTCTCCTTGCCCTCCTGTGGACACGCGAGGGAACAGCAGCGGGACAGGATGCTCCGGGCAGGATGCTCCGGGCAGGATGCTCCGGGCAGGATGCTCCGGGCACTCAGCCATCCCCTGCCCCACGAGGTGACTTAAGAGAACCTTAAAGCACACCACAGCTTCTCTGCCCTGCTCTGCCGCAGCCCTAGAGTGATATAAACCCCCACAAAACAAAACAAAACCACCAGGGAGGAGAAACCGAAAGCAACCCGGCGATGTGGGAGGAGATAAAACCCCAGGCTCGGAGTTAAAATGAACTCGGGGCTCAGCCTGCTGACCCCAAGGCATCCAAGAACGTTTGGTGTGGAGCCAGCAAGGTGCTGCAGGGCTTCCCCGMGGGCTGGGGGTGGGCTGGGTTACCTCCAGCTCCCGCAGGACGGGGTGGTCCTCGATGCCCGGGAACAGCACCCGCATGGCGTAGGTGCGGTAGTCCAGGTAGGGGATCCCCGAGCGGTCCAGGTCGCTGGTCAGCTCGTTGATGTCCGTCTGCAGCTCTGCAAAAGCTGTTCGGGGTGGGGGGAGAACAGGGAGGGGAGAGCTCAGCTCCGGGAGGCTTTGGGGAAAGGGTTTGGGCAGGGCTGGCTGCCCCGTGGGCTCAGGAAAGGATTCCGAGGAGCCCAGACACCCTTGGAGACTCCCCGCAGCAGCCGAGGGTGGGAGAGCAGGAGCTGCTCAGAGCAGAGACTGAGAACAAAGCTGTGGCTCATTTGTATGCAGTTCACACCTGTGCACACACACCTCAAACACCTCTAAAGGCTGCACGGAGAAACAAGGATCTGTTTTCATAACTTGGTGCCTCCCCTGTTTTCCTTTCTTCTTGTTTTCCTCCTCTATCAACAATTGCCAAGACAATCAAATCTGATGCAGATCAAATCCGAGCTGCTGCAGGGGTCAGGAAGGGATTTATTCTCCCTCTCCTAACACCGTGTTGTACAGCTGGATGTGTCTCCTCGTGTTCCCTCTCCAAAGTGTGACATGCTGGCTCAGGGAAGCCTCTGTACCCCAGCTGGGCTGTGCCAAGCCCAATCTGTGGCTTCTCCTGAATACATCTCATTTTTTGCCTCGTTCTTCCAAGGCTACCCTTGAAATCAGCTGAACAAATCCAATGCAACCCTCTCTCTCCACTATGAAATGTGCAGCTATTAATTTCACTTTGGCTGATTAAGCCCCTTACTAGAGGGGAGGGTGTAGGAAACAACAGCAGCACCCTCCCAAAAATCCACCTTCACCTGCAGGGCGAGGGGGCTCAGCTCCCTCCTTGCAAGGGAGAGGACTTGTCCATGTGGGAATTTGCAAGCAGCTCTGGATACTCCAAATAACACCCAAAATTTTACAGAAGCTTGAGGAGCTTCTTCCTCCCTCCCAACCCGACTCTTCCTGCTCTGGGCTTAGGCTGGAGGAGGGACTGGCCCAGCTTTCCAGCCCTCCTCCTCATGTTTGGGATCCACGCTGTTATCTGGGGGTCTGAGCCCCCTCTGTCCCCCTCTCTCTGTGCCTTTTGGGAAGCCCCTCACTCAAAAGCCATGGGACAAGGGGACACTGAGCAGGGCACCGCAGGGCTCACGGTGATCCTAAGCAGGATYGAGCTCTGATCCCATTCCCTGCACATCAGAGCCGTGTCTGCTGCTCACACACTGCTGGCTGCCACCCTGCTGCGGTGGGGCAGGCATGGGAACCCCACGGGAAAACCCACAAACCCTAAGGAGCACCCACAAAATCCCGAGAAGCACCCTTAAAACCCATGGGGAACCCACAAAACCTCAAGGAGCACCCACAAAATCCCGAGGAGCACCCTTAAAACCCCATGGGAAACACACAAAACCCACGGGAAACACACAAAACCCCAAGGAACATCCACAAAACCCCAGGGAGAACCCACAAAACCCCATGGGAAACCCATAAAACCCTAAGGAGCACCCACAAACCTTTGAGGAACACCCACAAAACCCCACAGGAAACCCACAAAACCTTGAGGAGCACCCACAAACCCCACAGGAAACCCACAAAACCCCAAAGAGCACCCACAAAGCCCATGGGAAACCCACAAAACCCCAAAGAGCACCCACAAAACCCCAAGGAGCATCCACAATACCCCATGGGAAACCCACAAACCCCCGAGGAGCACCCACCCACCTCCCCGCTGCAAACCCCGGGGCACTGGGAGAACTGGGAGCCCATCCCCGGAGCTGCAGCACCCGGAGAGCGCCCGGCCCCCGGGGCAGCACTGACCCTCCTTGCACTCCAGGGCCACRCGGGACTCCAGGTTGTCCATCTGCATCTGCAGCCTCTTGAGGGTGAGGTCGTTCTCRCGGGACTTGCGCTTGTAGGCGATGAGGACGATGATGACGATGATGAGGAGCAGGGAGCCGCCGGCCGCGATGCTGACGATGGCGGGCAGCGTCAGGAGGCTGTCGGACACGATGCTCACGGAGCCGGGGGAGAAGGTGACGCCCCCGACACGCACCTGAGGGGCACAGCACAGGTGGGCAGCAGCTCGGGGTGTGTCCCCATGTCCAAGCCCTGTCCTGTCMCCCCCTCGGGAAGCACTGAGCTGTGGAAATGTGTTTGCATGATTTGGGTCATTTGTGCCAGCCAAACTCCTTGGAATCTCATCAGAACACCTGGAGTTTTGTTATTCGAACCCTCAGGAATTCACCAAGGCCACTGAGGCAAAAGCAGGACTAAAATAAGAATGAAGAGCCTGAGAATCTGACTATCAAAAATGCAAACCTCAGATACAAGTGGGCTCAACGTGATGATGGACTTTGACCAATTTGGTGCCTTGAAAGACAAGACGGAGGATCCAATCAAACAATGTGTGATCATGTGAACATGCATCCTAGAATCTATAACTGTAAACAATAAAGTGTCTGCATAATCACATTGGTTTGCTGTAGAGAACTCCTTTTCTCCTGCACTGAGCCACCCCTGCTCAGGAACAGAAACCTCAACCGCCTTCAAACACAGAGAGGGCTGCTTGTGTGAGCACGGGGAGGCTTCAAGTGATGATAAATGTGCCAGCCCTTCACTATCTGGGCTTTGTTCTTATTATCTGATGGCTCCATTTGACTTTTCATTTTATAAGCTTTCAGCTCCTTTTCGTAAACCACGGACATTAACAAGGCCCTGATCATTCCAGTGACAAGAAACCAGAGTGGCTGCAAGGACAGAGCAGAGAGGGGAGCAGAGAGCCCCACGTGAGGAGCAATCAGGCTGGAGTTAACACCAGGACAGGATTGTCTTGGATGTGCCCTGGCCACAGATGCGAGCAGCTCTCAGCCAGGTTGCGCTTCTGGGAGTCACACTGTGATAATCTGAATATGTTTTGGATGCTGAACTTCAAGGGAAATAAATCACAATTACAATCTCATTTGGGCCGTGCTCAGGCAGTTCAGCAGCTGGGGTTTGGTGTGCGAGGGGAGCAGAGGAAGCAGCGGTGCCCAGAGCCAGAGCAGAGGGAGGCACTGACTGCTCTCCTGGCTGGGGGTGTTGATCCAACCACTCCAGTTCAGATGTTCCTGGCTCCTGCTTCGGGAAAAGGCAAAACCTTTCCATGAGCYTGGCAGGTCAGGGCTGTCTCCGTGGGCTGATTAAATCCCTCCAGCGGGGAGAACACTGGGAATGGTCTCAATTTCATGCAGAGGAAGGATGGCACCCAGTGCCAAAGGCACTGCCAGGAAGATTTGTTCCTTCTAGAAGGCTCTGAGGGGCATTTTTCCTTCTAGAAGGAAGTGGCTCTCAGGGAAGGACAAATCTCTCCGTGCTGATCCACATCAATATTTTAAACTTCTAATTAAACACCCACAAAATCGAAAATTCTGCTGGGGATGGAGAGGAGAGGAGAGGAGAGGAGAGGAGAGGAGAGGAGAGGAGAGGAGAGGAGAGGAGAGGAGAGGAGAGGAGAGGAGAGGAGAGGAGAGGAGAGGAGAGGAGAGGAGAGGAGAGGAGAGGAGAGGAGAGGAGAGGAGAGGAGAGGAGGATGCTGACGGGACAGGCGGCCCCTCACCATCACTTTGTGCTGCCCGGTGAGGGTGGGGGGCTCGCACAGCAGCTGTGTCTCGGACACGGTGACGGCGCACGGCGTCTCCCCGATCAGCACGGTGTAGTTGAGCTTGGCTCCTCCCGGGGCGGGCGGGCACAGGTTCCTGCCCTGCGGACACGGGGACACGACACCGACAAAGATGCAGCAGCTCGTGCAAACAACGGGTTTAGAGCACCCCACCCTCCKCAGCAGGGATAACCACCCCTCCCTGCCTCCCTGCGGGCTTTTTGTGCCCTCCCCAGGGGCTGAGCGAGGCTCTCCTTACCTTCAGGATGATGGGAGAGCCCGGCTTCTGCTCCAGCACGCCGGTGGAGCTCAGCATCTCGAACGTGGGGTTGGGGTAGTAGATGAACTTGGTGTCGTTGTAGACCAGCAGGGACTGGACGTTGTTGAAGATGAAGCCGAACTCGTCCGGGCGCTCCACGGCGTCCAGCCCCGGGCGGTACTCGGCGCTCAGAGGCGGTGCCAGGCAGGCCAGGGCCGTGGCGTTCACCACCTTGCACACCTGGGGAAGGAGGAGCTTCCAGAGMCACGGCAGGGAACGCCCTGCCCCCCGAGCTGGGCTGCCATGGCTGGATTCATGCTCAGCTTGGGAATATTTCATCCAGGTTTGATGCTCCGTGAGCTCAGGGGTGTTTTCCAACCTGACCGATTCCCTGAGGCATTACAGCCGTGGTTTTGGGGGKGGGATTTGCTTCTCCTCCAGCCAGCACGAAGGCGCTGGGATAGTGAACCCAAAATGAGCCGTGTTTTAGTGCAGCTAAAGGCTCGCACAGCAGCTCTTTCTTATTTTAATTTAATATTTTTTCCCCATTTCTTTCCACTTTCCTCCTCTCCAGCTCGGAAGCAGACCCATGGGGAATACCTGCTCCCTGCTGCAAAGGGGTGATYAGAGGCCATTCCCAAATGCCAGCGAGGGAAGGGGATGGAGCATGTGACACTGGTGGGCAGGAGGGAACATGAAGGTCACCTCCTGCTGGGCTGAGGACACCCACAGCTCCTGCAGCCCTCAAAGCAGGGAAATCGCTGATTTATGGGGCTCTTGCCTTGTAAAGCAGCAAGAGCCCAACCATTTGGCCTCCCTCCATGAGTGAAAAGATTTAATTTCGCTCAATTTTGTGTCTTCAGAATTATTTTTGTAGCACTATAACCACAAGTGCTAGCAACAAAATTAGATGTCTTTTTTAGAAAGAGCTCAGATGAAAAAGGTCTTGAGGGGGAGAAAAGGAATAGGAAAAGGCTGTTAAGTGATTTGCCCTTTCCAAGATAATACAGACTCAGCCACAAAGATCACTGCATGGAAACAATGYATTTCGGTTTTACTGGATCAGAATAATTTCTGAAGTCCTGGAGGTACAACTCTTACTTGTAGCACACACAAGAACCTTGCTTAGCCCCCATTTAGCTGGGGGTTCATCKCAGCTTCTCACTCTGGACAGGAGAAGGAGGTAATTTCACATTTTTGTGTGTCMAATTCCCTCTTCCCCAGTGTCCCCAGTTTGGGGGAGTGCAGGAAATGCCCCCAGAGCAGCTTTTGCCACGAGAAACCTCCCCAGGCAGGCAGCCCTGGCACCAGTAACCCATCCAGGGGGATGCAGGATGATGCTCCCAGCCCCTACTCACGTTGACAAACTCCTTCCCGTTGTACTTGACGCGGATCCGGGGCTCCTGGATCACGTCCAGGTTGGTGCCAGTGACAGTCAGGGGCGTGTGTCCGCTGTGGGAAAGCCAGGAGAGGCCTGATCAGTGGGCTGGGCTCACAGAGACAAGATCCCAGTGTGGTTAGGCCAGAGAGGATGAGTGCAGCCCAGCGTGTTCAGCAAAGCCCCCGTGATGTGACAGCAGCAGCCGCCCTGTTCCCTACACTGTGTTTGGATTGACCTCAGCTTTTTCCCTTCTTGGTGGCTGCTGGTTTTGTTGTATCCCAGGACCTCAAGGAGCCTTTCATGAGCAGTTGTGCCCTTCTGCAGCAGGGAGGGGTGAGCTGGGCTTTGGTTGTGCCCCTGCTCTTGGTGCAGGATCTGCTGTCACTGAACACAAGCACTCTGGTCACCCCAGGCCTGAGCTGTGGGAAATGCCCAGAAATGCCCAGTCCTGACCCGTTCAGGGATGTGCCTTTCCAAACAGCCTCTTTTCCGGCCTGGGTGTGTGTGTGCTGAGGAGCCCCGGGGCAGGGGAGAGCCGAGGAGGAGCTGTTACCTGGCGATGCTCCACTCGGGCTCGATGTGCTGCACCTTGGGGTCATCGATGTACTCRAACAGCAAAGTCCTCTCCAGCTGAGCCCTGTCCACGCTGACAGAGACCTGAACAGCGCCCAGGCCGTGGGCTGAGGGCGCTGACACACAAACGATCTCGTTCATGGATCGCCTGCACAAGAGGGGAACGGGGAGCGTTAATGGGGTGGTGGTGWAGGGGCAGGAAAGAGCCTTTGTGCTGTGCTGGGGCAGCTCAGTGAGGGGCTGAGCCATCAGCCAGCCCCACACTGGTACCCGGGAAGCTCCTGAGGTGGGCAGGAAGGAAAGGTATGGGTCTCTGCACCAAGCTCTGCCCACCGTGGGAGCAGCGCAGCCTCCCTGCAAACCCCTCTTTGTGCCAAGCTGCAGCTCCCGCATCCCCCTGAACCCGCTGCCTTCTGCTGGGCGTGTGCAAACAGATGGCTGCCTTTGAAATGGGATGCACRAGCTCAGTGAAAAGCCAAATTCTTCCCCTCCCCAGYCCGGCGCACACRCGAGGCTCCTGTGAGCGGCACAATGGCCCCGTGCAGGCGCTGCCTGGGGAGGGTGACAGCGCTGGTGCCGCTGCCTCGGGCTTTGTGTCCCCACCAGAGCGGGGTGACCTCGGCTCAGGGCTGGCTGGCTGGACACAACAGACCATCTGCTGCCACCAGAGCCCCAGAGAAGGTCGAGGCAGCGGCGCAGTGAGGCACTGTCAGAGCACAAAGGCGCCGGTGGGTGGAGGGATGGAGAAGGGGAAKGAGATCTGAGCATCCAGGACAGAGCTGGGAGGAACCACACGGCTCCTGGGACATCCCTGGCACAGCCACCTGTGATAGTCCTTCCTGCCCAAACCTGCCCTAAGTCAGTGTTTTTTCTGTGGCTCCTTCAGTTTTGGGTTCTCCCAGGGGAGAGGGCAGGCAGGTCTGCAGCACCTCACTGCCAGTCTGGTACTTAAATCAAAACCTGGCACTCCTGGATGGGCAACCTTCACCATCCTCACCATCCTCAYCATCCTCAGGGGCTTGTGGAGGTGCCTGTGGCTGAGGCTCAGGTTCAGCCGTGTCCCTGCTCTGCTGCCAGCAGAGCTCTGAGTCTGTGCCTGGCACGGGGACAATGTGTGGTCCCTTTTCGGGGTCCTTACACACTCCCTGCCCTCTCTAAGGAGCACGGACATTTAGGAGGGTGTGAAACAGCAGGTACCACAATGTTCCCAGCCCACACCTTGGCACTTCCACCCCCCACAACCGATGGGACAGAAACAACCCCCTGAAACACCTCAAACCAATTGCACTCGACCATTTCTGTGGATCCAATAACACAAGCACCCCTTCCTGCCTTGCTCCTTTTCCTTTTCTTATCCTCACTTGGTTTTACCACATCAACCTTGGTTTAATTCAGCCAGAGAGACTTCCTTGTGTGAGCAGTGGGATTCTCCAGCCTCTGTGCTGAGTCTCTGAGTGGTTCTGTGCAGCCTGACGGGCTTCCTGCCCTGCTGCTGCCCTTCCTGCCCTGCTGCTGCCCACCCCGGGCCCTGCTGTGCCTGCCCAGCTCTGGCACGGGGCTCGGAGTGATGCAGAGCTGCTGGCAGAGCGGCTCCCAGCTCCCTGTGATCAGCTAATTAGCTTTCTGTGCTATTATTATGTCGTCATGGTGAATCTACCCACTCCTCCGATCAGAGAGGGGAGAATGGGGGAAGCTGTAATTAGAGGGAATCTCATTAGGAGCCGCTTCATCTCATCAGGCTCCCCCACACCCTTGGGTACAATCGGAGTTCATTGCCTCAGAACAGTCCAAACCAAGTGCACAGCCCGGCCCCACGTGAGGGATGGGGCTGCTCAGCCACTGCTCTCGCCTTGCTGGAAGTTTCTGCTCCCTGCCTCGATTAGAACATCCAGGGAATCCAAAACTCCTCCAGGTTTTGCGGGTCAGGAGCTGCAGGTTGCCTGAACAGGATCAGGTGTTTAAGGGAAGATGTTCCAGGGCTGATCCTGCACTTCTGCTGGTGCTCACGCTGTTCCCTGTCTCCGTCTGAGGGAGGGATTTGGCATCTTTGTTTTGGGGGTGGGAGGAAATACTGATGGCTTGGTTACACTGCTTAACACCTGCAGGACTGAGCTGCACTGGAAGGTTCTGGAAGGCCCTGAGCACCATCCTGGGAAATATTTCTTATAAATGTTCCATAAGCACTGCTGATAACCCAGTGTGCTCCCACGCCTGAGCTCCCACATCCAAGAACCTCTCGGGCTTTTGGATGAGAAATTCACCTCCAGGGATCTCTGCTTCCCCAGAAACTTCCTCAGCTCCTCCAGGGCAGCCTGAGTGAGGATCTGGGAGGCAGAATCCCTTTGGATACCAGGTTGCCACCCAGGCTGTGCCTGCTGCCAGCAGGGTGGGCAGGGCTGTGTACTGATACACACAGATGTAAACCACATGTCTCTTTTTTAACTAAGCCCCAGGAAAACCCATTAAACCCTGCAAATGTCAACGCTGTGTTTACACTGCTTGGTAAAAAGCAAATTTGCCATCGAAATCCCAGCAGAGATTGATGGCTGTGCRAGCTCCTCAGCAGGAGGTGTGAGCAGACCCTGGCCTTGCTCTGCCCTGAGGATCCCAGAACATTTTTAGGAGGTTGAGGTCCCTGCAACAGTGGCTGTAATAAAAGCAATGCAGGTCTGTGAAAAGAGAAAGGAAATATTTCTTAGAAATGTTCCATTTTCCTCAGAGCAGCCAGGCTGGGGGCAGGTACTGATGACCAATATAAGCATATTTCCATCACAGTGGTGTTTCACTGTGATTTTCAGAGCAGTTACCAGTGGAACAGCATTAAAATGAAAAAATGAACAGCACTGACACCGATGAATCCCTCCCTTGCCATGCAAGCCTCCATCACAATAAAAGAGAAGATGGTTTCATGCAATAAAAGAGGGAATGGGAGCCTTAGGGGCTCCCAGATGGATTTTTGCACGTTCAGCTCCAGCAGATCCATGCTGGGAYGGGAGCAGGAGGTGCTGCAGGAGCCTGGGCTGTATCTTACTCATGGAATTCGCAGGTCTGGTTTCCCAGGAGCACGGAGACACGGCTGCCAGCCCCCAGGTAGTGGCCAGAGATGGTCACCTTGGTCCCTCCTGACTCTGGGCCACGGCTGGGGCTCAGGAARCTCACAGCTGGGGTCTGCAGGAAGGAAAGGACAAAGCTCAGTGCTGCTGCTGTGGGTGCCTGTGCCAGGACATCCCTGAGTGTCCAAGGCCAGGCTGGACAGGGCTTGGAGCAGCCTGGGAGAGTGGAAGGTGTCCCTGCCCATGGTGGGGGTGGGATGGGTTTTTGAGGGTCCCTTCCAAGCCAAACCAAGCTATGATTCCATAATCGTTGTTTTGGGGCTGTGAAGCTGCACCCAAACGCTGTGGGAGCCCTGCTTTATTCACAGGGTGAGCTCTCCATCCTGGCAAGCTGGGCTTGTCCACCGGGCCACCACAAACTGTGCAACACACCAGGGGGAAATCCCCAGGGAAAAACCCAGCAATCCCGGGATTATTTTACGGATCTGAGCCCCCTGCAGGTGCCAGGCTCAGCCCCCAGGACACGCGTGCTGGGGCCCGGCAGGACACTCACCACAAACATGTACTGCTGCACTGACTTGGCCGTGAACTCGGGCTTGCACTCTCCGATGCACAGGAGCACTGGGCCGGAGCTGATCCCTGGAAGCGCCTGCCCCATTTCACAGACGATCCTGGAAGCAGAAATGCCGCGGGGAAGCTTTGGCAGGAGGTGCCAGCAGTGCCCTGCACAGCTCCACGCTGCCTTTATTTCTCCTTTCTCTCCCCCTCACCCCCCACCCCTCCTCTTTAACTTTGATATCTGCCTCTTTGGAAGAAGTTAATTACTGAGTCTATTTTTACCCCATGTAGTAATTTAAAGGGAAAAAAAAAATCAAAATTAGACATAATTATTACAAGCTGTAAACTCCAGAGCAAAGCAGAGCACTAATGGCAATATATTAGCCAGTAGCAAAGTGAGTGCGAAGTCCTCAGAGTAACAGATGAGTTCATTAAGGGAACAGCTCACACTGCAGACTCCCAGTTAATCAAAACTGGAGAAACCTGCTGGGGGATGATAGAGACAGGCCCTGGAGAGCAGCTTCTGCTGRGGGGACAGGGCTGGCTGCCACAAACACACCCGTGGTGGTCACTGGAGCTTGTCCCTGTGATCCTGGAGTGGTCCAGCTCAGCCCTGTGGGCAAATCCTGAGGCTGGGAAAGCTGCAGGGCCAGGGAGAGCTGCTGGGGTTAACCACGACTGCTCACTGTGGATGAATAACCCCAAAAAATCCCAGGACAAAGCTGTAGGGCTAAGGGGAGCTGCTGGGGTTAACCACGACTGCTTACTGTGGATGAATAACCCCAAAATCCCAGGACAAAGCTGCAGGACCAGGGAGAGCTGCTGGGGTTAACCACGACTGCTCACTGTGGATGAATAACCCCCAAATCCCAGGGCATGGGGGATGTGTGACACCAGCTGGGGACGGGATCAAGCGGATGCCAGTCATGCCAGCAGGTTTGGAGGAGGTTTTCAGAGGGGCATCAGCTGGCAGGGGCTCATCCAGATGGACCTGGATGCTGCTTGCTCCCACAGCAAGGATAAATTCAAGAGCATCCCCGCAGGCAGTGGGAGGCTGAGGGTGGGAGGAACCGGCCCCAGCCTGGAAATCTGAGAGTGGGAACAACTCAGCCTCAGGACTGGAGAGCTGAGGATGGGTAATTTGCCTTGGGGATAAAAAGCAGAAGGTAGGAATAACCTGCCTGAGGCAGGAGGTGCAGATCCACCCATGAGGAGATCTGACCCTGTGAGTGGGACCAGAGAAGAGCCAGAGCAGCCTCTGCCTGCTGAGGCTGAAGGAGAAGGAATTGCTCACTCCTCTGCCTATCACACACAAAGACATAAAAGGCCCCAATTTGGGGGAGGCAGCGTTCCAGCTGCCTTCAGCGGCGTTAAATTCACTGCAAATAAAAAATAAAATAAAACCACGAAGACGGGAGGAAAAAAAAAAGGAAGCTGCAGCTCGGGTGCCCAGGTGATGCCAGGGGGCCCGATGAAATGCACACAACGTCGGTAAAAGAGCTGGAACGTGCTCGTCCTCATTGCTGCACTTCAAAAGGGGCTGCCTGGAGAGACGCTGCCTTTGGAGAGCAGGGATTGAAGCGTCTCGGCTCGGAGCCTTCCTCTGCCACGTGCTCCTCGCTCTGCCTTTCAACCACACATCGCTCCTGCACCTCACTGCCTGTGATTCCTTCATCCCTCCTCATCCCTCCTCCTCCTCCTGCAGCCTGGCAGCGGGGAGAGGAGGCCACTCCGAGCTCGGGGCCAGGGCAAACAAAGCCYGGGCAGCGATTCCTGGCACCCCGCGGGCAGGAGAAGAGAGGGGAGGTTCTCTCAGCCACCAAGGAAACAGCAAATAACTCAACTCCGGCAGCAAAGCAGCACCTGCGGCCCGGGCAGGGACGGGTGTGGTACCCRAGTGCCCGGGTACACCTGGTCCCGAATCCCGCTCAAAGCCAAACCCCCAGCAGGTACCTTGTTACAAAATGATGCATTCGGCAGAGCTGTAGGGTGCTGATTGCCGGGCTAAGTGGCCCTTTCACCAACATTAACCTAATTGCYGGCTGATAGATTGCGGGGCTGGAGCATATGGCGGAGTCATTACAGTCTTGGAATTCAGTCTGCCCACAGAACCCTTAAGAGGGTCCTTTTATCTGCATTCATCTTTAAAAGGCAGCTCTCATGCAAACGCTTGCTGTTATCTGCCCAGGGTAAATGTTTTAATGATGTTAACAAACTTTGAAAGCTCAAGAGCCGTAATTAGAGTCATGATTATAAAATCAGGGTTTCATACCATCAAAGGGGGATAATTTCATAATCTTCCATCCTTTATTTGAAAAAAAAAAATAAAATATAACCAAGCACTGCTCAGCAGAACAGCCCCAACTGCTCGGGGTATTGGCGTTGTGCTGCGGGAGCCATTCCCGCAGCAGCCCCAAGCACCCTCCGTGCCGTGATCCCGGATTCCCTGGCTCTCTGCAGTGACCCTCGCTGCTCCGGAGGGCTCAGCAATGCACAGACGGGGCRAGAAACACCAGCAATGGACAAAACCCAAGCGACACCACCTGTGTGCTGCTGGTGGCACGTCCTTGCGCGGCGCTGGGGTCTGAGTGGGAGCCACCAAATCATTTCCCAGCAGAGCACAGCTCCCTCCAGCCGCTGTTCCCAAAACTGGGGCAGATCTCTGCTGCTGGGACCTCCCGTGGCATCTCGGCCACCTCCACGCTGACCCAGCAGGAGATGACACAACCCAAGGGGAGGCATCACCCGTTTTTCTCCTGTCTCACCCATCACAGATGTGCCCCCACACCCTCTCCCAGCCCCTGGGCTCCCCGTGGGGCAGCGGAGGAGAGGGGGATCCCTCTGTGGGGTTCATCCTCCCGTCCCCTCTGACGGGGCCCGCTTTTCTAATTCTGCCCTGACGTTTTTCCCTTGGTGAAACGAATGAATCGACTCCAGTGGAGGCTCGCTCGGAATTAGGGCGCTGTCACCGCCTCGCCCGCCTAACAAATGGCTGCGAGCAGCCGGCGGCGCCGGCGGAATTCCAAGTGGGATGGGGAGCGCAGGGGCTCAGCGGCAGCAGCGAGGTGCTCATCAAGCAAAGGTGCTTAGCCAAGCAGGAACCCGCCGGGTGGGAGGAAACAGAACATTTAATGAAAGCTTAAARGGCTGCTGAACCCCTGCGGAGAGGGGACGTGCGGGGAATCCCTTCCCATGCCCACCTCCTGCAGGTGCCCGGGCTCTGGGTGGGTTTTTTTGGCCTCCTGAGCGTTGGTTGGGGGTCAGGGAGGAGCTCAGTGGGGCTGCCCAGAGGTGGGGGACRGGTGAGGGGACACTCACTGCTCGGCCACGACGTAGTGCTCGGGCAGGGGCGTGCACTGCACCCCGGCCACCTGCACCCCATGCGCGATCTCCGAGAAGTCCAGGCCCAGGTTGACCCCGCGGATGGTCACCCTCGTCCCTCCTTCCGGGGGCCCCGACACCGTCAGGATCTGCGGGGACACAGAACAAAGGGCAGGTGAGGTGACAGCCCCGCCACSCCCGTCCTTCGGCCCCAGCCCTGGTGTGGAAACGCCGCTGCTGGGAGTGCTGCAGCCTCCTCCTGCTGCCAAACCAGCCGGGGACAGCCCCTCGCGGCTCTTCTGGATGTCCTGGAGGAGCMCAAGGATGCTGAAATCCATCTGAGAGAGGACTCCGAGGTCCCTGAGCTGGCCAAGAGGAGTGGGCAGTGCCATTCCCCAGAAATCCTTGCAGAAGGATAAACCTGGCTCCTATCTTCTCCACCCAGAACAGGGTAAGTCACCTTCCAGAAGCAGCCTGGTGCTTGGGAGAACTTTACCTTCTGCCTTGGCTGTTCTCTGAATATTAATGTCACATTTTATTGGTGACTTGGCACCTCAARTGACTTAAAAATGTTAAAGGGTGAGGTGTGTGCTTTCCAGCTGCCTGTTTATAGCCTGCCTCAGCCATAACCACCCCTGCTTTCCTGGACCTGCATTAAGGACAATCTCCTCTTCAATTAGGAGTATAAATTTCAATAATGCATGGTCACAAAATTTGGACCCAGGACTCTCAGACAGTTATCCTGAATCTGCCACCACTCTGCTGTTGCTCTTGGGCGAGTTTCTAATCTTCCCCGTGCTGCAGCTGTTATTAATAAATAAACACAATCCATAATAATGCAATTTAATTAATTTAATGGATAAATCTTGTTTATGCTTCTTTGTTCCACCCTTGTCTTTGGCAAAAAAAAAGCTTGAGCTCTTCAGAACCTTTCCCTTGCTGTTTGCAGATGGATGGTTGGGTTTTTTCCCACCTTCTCAGGAGTGAGGAAAGGTGGCCAAACAGGAGGACACCACATCCCAGTGACCTGCCCCACAGCAGCCCTCGTGGGACACCCCTGTCCCCATCACTTCAGTGGCTCCCAGCTCCCCAAAGCATCTCCAAAAAGACATCCAAGATCTTCAAGAYGGAATCCCACCACCCCCACTGAACCAATGGCCACATCCCACTTGGTTTTTGGACACTGCCAGGGGGACTCCAGCACTTCCCTGGGCTGCCTGTTCCRACTCCATCACTTCCCTGGGCATTCTGTCCCATTTTTGGCCCCTCCAGAGCCATCTCCTCCTCCCTCCACATCCTTTAATTCCCACCTCGCTCTGCCCTCCACCGCCTGATGGAGGTTTTTAATTCATTCACCACGCGCTGCCTGTTGTGCTGCTGTTCCCTGTAACTCACACCATGGCCTGTCTTGTATCATTTAGCTCTGGGAAGCTCGACGTGCCCATAAACCCACTACAGAACCCAGCTGGATTGTGTTACACCGAGTCCTGGAGGCCTGGTAAGTGTTTACATCACTGCTTGGGAATCACCTGAGCTTGGCTGACAGTTACAACTGTCCTTTGCAGCTCGGGATGATGTTAAAATCCATTTACTGGAGCACTTACTCCGCTGGGCTCATCTCATCACTGCTCAGAAAAAGAAGTCACTGCTTGCCATTTCCTGACCTGAGCAGAAGCAGCGGGGCCAGGCGGCCTCCCTTGAACAAAGCCGAGCTGATGCCTTATTTTAAAAATGTCCTGACCTGGAAAATCCCCAATATGGAGCTCCACTCGACCTAGATTTTAGTGGCCACTAATTGAACAGTTTTGAAGTAACTGTGCCATAAAGCAGCCCCAGGGTTAGAACAGATGCATTCAATTAATTACAGCTGGAGAGATTCAGTCAAAATCGCAGAAAGAAGATAAGTCTTAAAGGTCCCTGTTCACCCAGAGCTGGGGACCCTCCGAGCAGCATCCCTGGGCTTCTCGCTGGGTGAGGATGAGGCACCTCCAGCACAGCCAGCCTGTGGTCTGCCTTAATCCCAGCTGGGCTGTGCTGGGAGCTGCCCGGGCTGCAGGGCTGCCAGTCCGGATTTCTGATCTGAGACAGACAGGATTAGCAAGAAATATTCCCCAATTTCAAGAAAATCACTTTGCTAGACCGGCTTTTCACTTGGAGCTCGGCAGAGGATGAAAAGGACTTGCAAAGGGCAGCTGAGAAAGAGCCAGGCCACTGCCAGGAATTGGACATTTGCTGTTGAGGAATCTGCACCTCTGCTGGAAGTTTTTTTCAGGTTGTTTGCTAAACTGAAGCAGCTTGAATGCCCCTGAGATCTGAGTGGGGTGTGGGAGGCAGAATTACCCTGGACAGGTCACCTCTCCCCACTGCATGGGACACATCCCACTCCAGCCCCTGTAATAATGCTGGGAAGGATTGATCAGGTGTGCAGCACTGTGTTATTCCTAAAATGGGTTGGGTACGGGATTGAGGGGGGGTGGCAGGAGCTCGGTCACCCTCACACCCTGTCCTTGATCAGGGAAGGGYTGCAGATGCTCCAGAGCAATTCTCTTACTGCTGCTTTTCACTCAAAACCGAGGTAGGGATCCCCATGGTTGGAATCCAAGGGATCCCCATGGTTGGAGTCCAAGGGATGCCTAGGGCTGGAATCCAAGGGATCTCCAAGTTTGGAGTCCAAAGGATCCCCAGGGTTGGAGTCCAAGGATCCCCAAAGTCAGGATCWGAGGATCCCAGGGATCCAGGAGCCCCAGCCCAGTGCTGGAACCCTTTTCCCCCCAGCCTGCAGAAGACACAGCTCCAACAATGAGGGAGAAATGTTCTCAGTGTCACGTCTTGCTGCTTCTTTCAGCGTCCCTGACATGAAGCAACATTTTGCCTGCAGAAGAAGTCAGTGAGGAGCCAGGGAGAGCYGGAGCTGGGAGCTGCTGGGGCTTTCCCTGGAGGGAAGCTACGAGCCCTGCACAGCAACCCCCTGGCACCTGCTGGGGTGCAGAGAGAGCCCCCAATCACTGGCACAGCCCCTGCCTCCTCCCCAAACCCCATCCACCTTCATCCTCTTTGTGCTTTTTTGTTTTTTTTTTTGCTGCTGCTCTAAGCTCTGGATCCCAGCTGATGAGCCCAGCGGGGAAGCGGCACATGAGCATTGTCATCSCGGCATGATCCCTCCTTGTCTCTGCCTCGGCTGATGGCACATTCAGAACCTAATTGTTATCTCAGCAGAGCAACTCCATTATTCAGCCTGACACTGCCCCCCTCTCCCTTCAGCTGTTTGTTGCACTGATGTTATATTAATGAGGCCTGCAAATAAATGAATAGCAGATCAGAGCGCCGCTTGTTCGCCGGAAAACTGATTTTTATTTATTTACTGCTAAGGCCACAGACCCGGTGGAAGTTTCAAGCTGCTGAGGGGACTTTGCTGGGGAGGGCTGGGCCTCTCACTCAGTGAAAGCACTGCAAATACCCCTCTGCTCATTTACTTTTAGAACTATTAAGACACAATCTCTTCTTAATTATGCATCCCCCCCAAAGGCACTGGCGCTGGGAGCCAGGCCCTTGACCTCAGTGAACGGGGGCCAGACGAAGCAGGAGGAGTGGAGACCAACCCATATTAAATGCTCTTTTACTCTGGGTAATCCAGGCTGCAATGTGAGCTCCAGTGTGMGAGCAAACCCTGCTTCCCAGTCCTGTCACTGCTGGTGCCCAAGGGATGGGGATGTGCCACCAGTGCCAGCTCTGGACCTGCCAGGCCCAGGTCAGTCCCAGCAGGACAGCTCTGCAGCACTGGGCATTGCCAAAAGGTACCCAAAATCCTGAGAAAACTCAGGTACTGGGAAAGGACCCAACAGCAACAAAAGCTGGGAAGGTCTCACTGTCTCCTCCACTGTCTCAGTCTGAGGGCTGAGACACAGACCTGGAGTCGAGAAATCTGCAAGAGCAGAGCTCTGCTCTTTTCTCCTTGGACAGAGCCCAAAAGTATTGCTTTCAAGTTGGACAGTGATAAAACACTTGGTGGCAGTGCCCTGCCTGCAGGCAGCTGCCGGAGCCAGCCTGGCACTGCTCACATGCAAAGTCACTTGGTGGCTGGAGCACAGAGCTTCTCCCCTTCCCTGCCCAGCTCAAGGAGGGGCGGATAAATAATGCCAAGATTTCTTTGACTTGACGACTTTCTGCGTGGCTTAAGGGGAAGCAAATCTCAGCAGAGGCTGTTTTGCCTCTTGCAGCGTAAGCTTGTGCAGCAGAACAGCACTTGGGCAGGGAAGGTTTGGGCTCTGCCCAGTGGCAGGGCAAGGGGAAGCCTTTAAGGATTGTTTTATGTCTTTGTAGGACAGCTGGGACTTGGAAAACAAAGAGATCAACCGAGCAGGGAAAGGACAGGCTCCCAACCCTTTTTAATGCTTTCCCATCCCTGCACAAGCAGCTCCAGCAGCTCCACTCTGCCCTGCACAAAACACTGCACAGGAGAAACACCTGCACAAGAGGAAAACCTGCATCAGAGAAACACCTGCACAAGAGGAAAACCTGCATCAGAGAAACACCTGCATCAGATAAAAACCTGCATCAGAGAAACATCTGCACAAGAGGAAAACTTGCATCAGAGAAAAACCTGCACAAGAGGAAAACCTGCACAAAAGAAAAACCTGCATCAGTGGAACACCTGCCCAGCAAAGGTGTAACAGAAGGACTAAGGCAGAAATACCAAAACGTCCCTGGTATTATCTGGTGAGGTCCCTGAGGATGGATGGACCCTCCTCAGCAGCACCTCTCTCCTGTCAGCTCCCCCCTGATCCAGCAGCAGCCTCTGTGCTTCCTCCTCTCCTCCACAAAAGGAGGTTGATGCTGATGCCTCCCTCCCACGAGATCTGAGCCAGTTTAGTTAAACCAGTGTAGAAACTAATTTAATTTGAGAGGAGACTTCCACACTCACTTGGGTTTTGATTCAGCTGACAGATTTTGGGTGCTGAGCAGCCTTGCCACCAGCACTGGTGGAACAGACAACTCTGATCCTACTGTGCTACACTTTTCACAGTGTGGATTCACACCCAGGGCAAGGGAGGCTTTTTTTGGGGATTTAATTAACGGAGAAACCCAAACCTTCCTTCATTCCCACCTGATAGGAGTGTCACTCCTCAGAGCAGCGCTAACAGAGCGAGTGCAGCTTCTCTGGTAAAAACGCTCCTGGGACACATTTTGCATCCCTCAGCGGGCTGAGCAAGAAATATCAGAAGCACCAACTCCAGACTAATTAGCTCCCYGCTTTAATTAGCACTCCCACAGCAGTCTGTGGCGGTCACCCCAGCACGGGTGGCACTGCTGGTGAGTGGGACAGTGGCTGCACCCCGGCCAAGTGCCAGAGTGTAGCAGTGGGGCAGGGTTGGGAAATGCTGCTGCCTTCTGGAAGAGTCTCCTTCAGAAGCTGCTCAGAGCAGCCACAGGAGCAGCCATTGCAGGTCCTTGCAGCTCAGAGCACTCATTGCAGGTCCATGCACACACACACACAGCTCAGAGCAGCCACTGCAGGTCCTTGCAGCTCAGAGCAGCCAGTGCAGGTCCATGCACACACACACACTGGGCTCAGCAGAGGAAAGGCAGGAAGAGCCTCCTGTATGATCTGCTCCAGCAGAAGTTTATTCCAGCATGCTGAGGGGATCAGGGACAGAAGGCACAGACCATATGGTGCTCAGGGGTTATCTAGAGGGTCAGTGGCCAATGGTCTGAGGGCACAGGAGTGGTACAAAGGGCAGGAACCCATAGAGGGGATGAGGGATGAACAGTTGGGGTGGGCAGGTTGAAGTGATCAATGAGTGAAGCCATCCAGGGCAGATTGGCAGTGATCCTGCAGGCACCATGAAGTCTCCTCCATCAGTCTAGACAGAACACTCTATGGTAAATATTTCCAGCACAAAGCCTGGAAGTTTCCCTGATGGTTTTTTTTCAGTGTTCCCACCCCAGCGGTTCCCCAGGAGCGTTTTTACCTGCGGGACCACGAGCGGAGGAGCAGGGTTTGGGGAGGGTTGCCGCAGACTCACCTCGGTGATGCGCGGGTTGGAGCACTTGACGTTGTGTCCGGACCAGTGGAGCCAGGGCTGGGGGCCCGGGGAGCCGCAGTGGGGCCGCAGCGTGCAGCGGGACTCRCCCCGGCACCAGCCGCACTCGAACTTGGGGTCGGCCTTGAGGCACAGCCCGCAGCTCTCGCGCTGCGCCGCGCACTTGTACAGGTGCACTGTGGGGACAGGGCGAGATCAGCGAGGGACAGGGCCCCGCGGGGAGCAGATGGGGCTGGGGGCTTCCCTTGGGGGGCAGATGGGATTGGGGGATTCCCTCAAGACTGGGACTGGGGGTTTCACTTGGGACACAACTGGGATTGGGGGGATTCACTTGGGATGCAGGTAGGATTGGGGGGCTCACTTGGGGTACAGATGGGATTGGGGGATGCCCTTGGAGTAGAGCTGGGATTTGGGGGATTCCCTCAGTACACAGCTGGGATTGGGGACATTCCCTTGGGGTGCAGCTGGGACTGGGGGATTCCCTCAGTACACAGCTGGGATTGGGGAGTTCACTTGGGGTACAGATGGGATTGGGAGGATTCCCTTGGAGTAGAGCTGGGATTTGGGGATTCCCTTGGGGTAGTGCGGAGTTGGGATTGGGGAGATTTCCTCAGGACATAGGTGGGACTGGGGGAGATTCCCGTGGGGTGCAACTGGGATTGAGGGATTCCCTCAGGACACAGTTGGGATTGGGGGAAATTCACTTGGGGTACAGCTGGGATTGAGGGATTCCCTTGGGGTGCAGCTGGGATTGGGGTATTCCCTTGGGGAATAGCTGGGATTGAGGGATTCTCTTGGGGTGCAGCTGAGATTGGGACGTTCCCTCAGGACACGGCTGGGACTGGGGGATTCACTTGGGGTACAGATGGGATTGGGGAGATTCCCTCAGGACACAGCTGGGATTGGGATATTCCCTTGGGATACAGCTGGGATTGAGGGGTTCCCTTGGGGTGCAGCTGGGATTGAGAGGTTCCCTCAGGACACGGCTGCCCCTGGCCTTGCCCTCCCCAGCGCCAGCTCAGCTTTGGCTCCCCAAGCTGCAGGTGCCCCTGCWCAGGTGGATTCCAAAGCCAAGGCTCAGAGAGCAGCACCAACACTGCAGGGAGCTGCTCTCCCCCCCAGGGGTGATCCTCAGGGTCTGTGTCCCAGCAGCCCCTCTCCAGCCCCTCTCCAGCCCCCCACCACCCGTGACCCGAAGCCAGTTTAAGCAGATTTTACCTTTCAGGTTCTCCGGGTTGTCAATGACAAARTTCCCGTTCCAAACCACGGCAAAGTCCACTGCCAAGTTGCTGATGTCCATCCCATCATAGAGGTACTGCAGAGTAAGATCCAGAATGAAATGTTTGGGGAGACAACACTCACAGACAAAGAGGGTTTTTTGAGAGAAACCATCTTTATTCTCGGCTTTAAAACATCTGCTGGTGCCTGAGACACCACGTTTTTACACTTCATCTCCAGGGYTCTGCTTTGAGTCCCTTCTCCTCGCCAGGAAGAGATAATTAAATCAGATCTAGTCCTTGTGAGAGGTAACAGATTAATTAATCCACTCACAGTGGTTGCTCTCGTCACTCAGTCTCTGGCTTACCAACACAACCCCTCCCTCCCAGTTCACCAGACTGGGACTGCTGCCTTCAGGCTGCTTCTTGCCCAGTTTGTGCACCCCAATGTGACTGGGAGCTCAAAAAATCCCACTGCAGAGCTTTGCAGGTGGAACAGGAAAGAGCTGAGCACAAATGGATGGTGCAGAGCCCCAGCCACTGTTGCAGCCTGCTCTAGGATAGCACTGGCTTGAATTATTCTCCTTCTCACGGACACCCTGGGGGCCGTGGCTGAGTGAGGCTGGATGCTTCAGCTGAATTCCCACTGAACGCTGAAATTCCCATTAGCACACCCTGCACTGGCCAGGCCTCACTCTGCTGCTCTCTTTAGATCAACCAAGAGATGCTAAAAAGGCTTAAAAAGGTGAGTGAGCATTGCCATCCTCTCTGGGATGAGGTGATTCAAGCAGGGCAGACTGCCCTGCCTGTCCCTGGGCAGGAGCTGTGCAGTTTTAACTCACATTTGACTTCACTTGTTCACCCTGCCTGGGTTTTTACTGAGCTGGTGTGGAAAAAGAAGCTGTGAGTCCACCATGACCCTCACATCCTCCCCCTACCACTTCCCAACAGCAATAAAAGTGCTTCTCTAATGCTTATAAATCACTCTGGATAGGAAAAGTACTATGTRCTATTAATACATTTATTATCCACCAAGCTGCAAGGCCCAAAGACATATAAATATCCAGTCAAACTTTTAAAAATTCAAAACTCCATTAACAATTTAAGACCATCTGCGCTTGAATATTCAATTGGACCCTGTTTTGCTGCCTAAAACAAACTGACTGTGCCCTGTCTGCCCAGGGCACATGGTGATCAGGAGAAAGGCCACGCTTGTCCCTGCTGTGAAGGGACACAGGACACCCAAATTTGGGCTGTGGGTCTGGGTGGGGAGGTGCCTGCATTTGCCATTTGTGTTTTGGCAGCCCCAGGTGCCCACTGGGGTGACTTTGGGGTCCGTGGCAAGGCTGAGCCCTGTCCCCTGGAGGGGATTATCCTGCCCTGCTCCTCGGGCAGCATCACTGCGGTGCTCCCCCTGTCCCTGCTGGTGATTCCCCTGTCCCTGCCGGTGCTTCCCTTCTCCCTGCCGGTGATTCCCCCGTCCCTGCCGGTGATTCCCTTCTCCCTGCCGGTGATTCCCCCGTCCCTGCCGGTGATTCCCCTGTCCCTGCCGGTGATTCCCCTGTCCCTACCGGTGATTCCCCCGTCCCTGCCGGTGATTCTCTCTCCCTGCCGTGCTCTGCTCTCTCTCCCTTGGCAGTTTCCCTCTCCCCCTCCTTCCCTGCTCTCCAGCGCTGCTCTATTCATCCAGCCACCGTGACCCGGGATTTGACAGCTCCCCGATAAGGGGTCTGTGATTCTCCTTATCTCCYCCGTGTGTGAATTAGCCTGCCTTAACACCTCCTGAATTCCCTCCTCCTCCTCCTCCCCTTCCCCTGGCTGACCCCCCACCGCAGCCAGGGGCACTCCAGATAAGGAATCTCCTCCCCAAGCCCCCGGCGGGCATTYTCCCACCTGGGATTCACGATTGGAGATTTTTTCCCACCCTCCCCGCGGCTCTTTGGAGCTGCCAGCCCCTCTGCAGAGGCTGCCCCCGGCTCTCACCGAGCTGTTCTGGCACTGCACGCTGGAGCTGTTGAAGCGCAGGGCGGGCACCCTGTGGATGATGCCCTGGATGCTGAGCACGCACTCGTAGCCCCTCTGCCCCGACTGGGGCTGCGGCAGGTTCCGCGCCTTCAGCGTGATGGGCTTCACCTCTCCCACCGGGATCAGGATCTCCTCCGTGGGGAACAGCTGCGGGCAGTCCTGGCAGGCAAAGGGGAGAAAGGTGGGAGGTGATGGGTGGGGTGTGGTGGTGATGCTGTAGGGTTTTGGCTTTTGTGCTTTCCGTCTGTTTGTAATCCTGCAGTTCTTTCGTGTATAGCTCTAAACTACAGAGTCAGCTGCTGTTGTCTCATTTTGGTCAGACACAACAATTCCTCTGCTGGCAGTCAAGGACCCCTCACTGCCTCAGGCCCTGAGGAATTTAAACAAAAGTGATTTGGGGGGTGCAAACTTGTGGTAAATGACTTCATTACCTGACGATTCATTACCTGAAGATTAACMCCCAAAATGCAAATGGACCAATATAAAATACAAATTCAAATGGACTTATAAGAGTGTGAAAACCTTTGACTCATCGTCCATTTTTGGGTGCAGCCCCTGGGGGGCTTTGTCTGCCCAAAATGTGCTGAAGGCCCTTCAATGAATATAAACACTTTTATTCCCTGGCCTGTGTTTTTAGGTAAGCCTGAYGAGGCACCAGTGGAGCTGCAGGTGTGGCCAGGTCAGGGCCCTGCCCATGTCCCAGCCCCTCCCCAGTGCCCAGGACCTGCCACTGCCCAGCCCAGCTGCAGGTCAAGTGCAGGGACACAGAGCCCTCTGTGCCCTGGGGCTGGCACTGATAGGAACTCCCTCTTTRGGGATAAATAAATCCAAGGTGTCCTCCCCGCTCTGAGCTTCCCAGGGGTTTTATCTGTGGAKCCAGCAGCTCCTGCTGTGCCCTCCTGAGGAGCTGAGCCCTTTATCAGCTGCTCCAGGAGGGGACRGGCTGCTCCCAGCCACAGGGGCTTCTCCTCATCCCATTTCACCCCTCAGACCCCTGGTGCTGTGGAGTGGGATGGATCAGCMCGGGATGTGCTTCCCTCTCAGCACCAGGCACCGTTCTGCTCTGTCTCAGTACAATTAGGCCAAGGTGCCATTAATTTCGGAGGTGACATYAGGTTCTGCTCCATCTGCTCTCACTCTCTGCCTCTCACAGCCTCTGTGCTGGGGCTGGCTGTGCTTTCCTGGGCTGAGGAACGCCTGGGTGGGGTTGGTGCCTCACCCGAGCTGAACTGCCCCTTCTACCTCCCAATCCCAGCATGGTTTGGGTGGGAAGGGAYCGTAAAATTCATCCCTGGAAGTGTCCAAGGCCAGGTTGGAGCAATCYGGGAGAGTGGAAGGTGTCCCTGCCCACAGCAGGGGGTGGGATGAGGTGGTTTTTAACGATCCCTTCCAACACAAACCATCTGTGATTCTGTGAAACGCCACTGCACAGCAGAACAGAGCTGCAGTTCGCCCAAGCACAAACCAAATGTCTAAATGAAACCCTGAGATGGACCACAAAAAAATGACTGATCATCTCCTGGTGACTGTGAGACATCCCTCCCCTGAGATGTCAGCATCCCAAAYATTATCTCTGCACAACACTCCAGGAAATACAATTTTCCTTCGATTTCTACACCAGGAACTGCAACACGCTGAGACAAAGGCTCTGACCATCRGCTGTATTTACATTCTGCTCAGCTCTAATTTGCTTTGATCTAATGGAACGAGGTWCCTAAGTACCTGTAAGCACCTGACACTGAATGATTAATCCCARGCTAAAGCAGGAGTTGAGAACAAACCCGTCTCCATTCCCCTGCCAAATCCCAGACTGGCATCCTTCTCCCCAGCCTGGGGATGAAAGGAAATCGTGCTGATGGCAATGCCAGGACAGCCACCCTGCCCAGGATCCCTCTAGGACAGCGTGTCCAGGGGGAAAATCCCCCTCCCCAAGCCAGGCTGCCCCTCCAGCTCCCAGCCAGGCCCATGGGAAGTTGTTTCACCGCTGGCTGAAGCGAGCTGTAAATGAGAACCAGATGTTCCCCTGGTCTGGAGGAGCCACTAACTCAAACTGCAGCCTCATAAACCCTTTTTAGTGGCACTTTTCCGTATATATATTTTATTTTATTTCTAACAGGGACTTTCACGGATTAACAGCCAAGAGTGATTTCAAGCTCCATCAGCTGCACTGGGGAGGGAAAGAAARCCCTTTCCTGCAGTGGCTGYAGGGGAATGGCATTCCCTGCTTTCCCACTGACCCTGGGAMTGTGGATCCAACCCCAGATCACCACCAGCAAACYCCCTGGATTCACAGCGTTTTCCATGCGGCTCTTCCAAGCTGACTCTGCACAACCCTTCCTCTCCTGAAGCACCACACRCCTGTGCCACCTTCCACTCAACACCTGCCTGCATTTTCAGCTTTTGCATTTCACCTCCAAGTCCCACGGAACACCAAGGGGCGACCTCTCCGCTCCTGAGAGGTGCCCAGCCTCAGGGAACACCCCTGGATTGGAAGGAAAAGCAACCTGGAGTTGCAGAATCCTTAATCCCACTATGACTGWAAACAAAACAAAACAAAAAACCTCTCCAACTGCATCACCAGTGGGAGAACTTCAGTGCACAGTCCTGAWAATAATGAATATGTTATGGACCATTATCCTTCCTGGCCAGCTCCATCCGTGAGGCGCCTGCTAAAGAAAGGCTCCTTCCTCCCCAGGCACGGGAGAGACTCCCATTCCCAGATCTGCTCTCTGGTGCTGAAAACGCTGGCAGCAAAATTTGTTCTGCCATCATTACAGATGAATGGGGACAACATAGATTTATTTTTTTGTTTTCCCCCTTCATTCCTTTAGTTCCAGTGGAAGGAAAATGTCACATTGGGGTTGTGGGGAAAGCGAGGGAGGCGCAGCCTGAGCAGAAGCGAGGCGGCCCCTCCGAGCTGGCTGACAGCTGCAGTGATCACGCTAATAGGGGATCCACATTTYGGGATGGAGAGAGCTGCAGGAAGATGCCAGCCTCTGGAAAACCCAGGATGCTCCTGGGGAGCCTCGCTGCTGCAGGCTGCTGAATTCCCCAGCTGAGCGAGTGGAGCTGCAGGAGCTGCTGGGGCTGGAGGGGGTTTGGGTCAGCTCAGACCCTGCACATCCTGTGCAGCCCCTGTGAGCCATTTCCAGCCTCAGTGCTCAGCTTTCAGGGCTGTTCTTTGTCCTGTTTGGTTTTTAAGCTGCTGCCGCAATGATGTGCACCCACAGCCCTGCACAGCCACGTCCCTGCACCCCAAATCCCTGAAAACCCACGGCTGTGCACCCCAAATCCCTGAAAACCCATGGCCCTGCACCCAAATGCCTGCAGAGCCACGTCCCTGCACTGAAAATCCCTGCACAACCACGTCCCTGCACCCCAAATCCTTTAAAACCCATATCCCTGCACCCAAATCCCTGCACAGCCATATCCCTGCACCCTAAAATCCTTGCAAACCCATGTTCCTGCACCCCAAATCCCTGCACAGCCACATCCCTGCACCCCAAATCCCTGAAAACCCACAGCGCTGCACCCCAAATCCCTGCACAGCCACGTCCCTGCACTCCCCCATCCCTGCACACACATCCCTTCCCACAGAGCCCGTGTGGGGGTTTTGCCTCTCGCTGGGTGCTGCTGCAGGAGCACAGCCTGGCAGGGTGGTTTGTGCCTCCACCAGCTCTCCCAGCTGCTCCCTGGTCCAAAACCCAGCGTTCAGATGTTTGTTAGGGGTGAGCAGTGCCTCTGCCGATGCCGATCCCCTGTGCAGGAATTTCCCAGTGACCTGGGAAGGGGTTGGCAGCACCAGCCCCGCTGCTGGGGTTGAGCTGTGTGGCTGTGGCCGAGGTCCCTCCTGTCCCCTCTTGATGCCTGCGTGCCCCATCCTTGCGTTTCCTCYCCAAAAAGAGCCAGAAAACGCCCAGAAAACACCCGAATAACGGGCGGTGGAGCACGCAGCTTGTCCCATAATCAGTTTACTTTGTTTTTTAATTCATGAGAGGTAAATCCTGCAGCGAGTTAGGCAGGCCATTATTGCCTCCTCCCGCTAAACAAACACGCAGAATCCTCTCATTATCCTCCTTGACTTCCCTGCCGCCAGAATAAACACGGATCAGATCTGCTGGAGGAAGACAAGGCTCCGATGCCTGAGTGGCACAGACTCTCGGGGAATATTCTGCCTGTGAAGTATCAGCGCACACAATTTACAAAGACATTTTATGCTTCTCCAACACTTTTTTAGCCTCAAAGACTCCRAGGTCTATAAATACCTTAAAGACCCGCGTTCTGCAGCTGTCTCTGGAGCAGAACAGAGCACCCATGGTTATTATTTGTGTTTAACCGAGCAGTTTTAGTAGGTCAAACCTCCTTGCTCTTATTTGGGGAAAAAAAAAAAATTGCCTAGAAATGGCAGGCAATTCTTCTGACTACGGGATTTAACCCAAATGGCAGAAAATAGACTGTTTTTGTACTTTACATCTTCAAAAAATAAACCCCCCTGCAAACTCTCCACAAACGTTAACTTGCCCCACGTTATTTTAAAGTTATAAACATAACCCAATGTGGCACGTGAATGCAAACCCCTGGTTGGCAGTTGTGTTCCCAATGATATAAATTACAGTGCCTGTCACTCACGGAAACGCATTACCCTGCATTTATGCCACTGGAAAGGAGAGCAGACCCCGCTCCTTGGAAACCAGGCATGAAAGAAAAGCAGCTGGAGCCCAGCCCGGTGAGTCCCTTCCCCACACCATTAGCCCTGAGCTAATGCTGTCACCTGGGTCTTCTCCATTAATTTGGGAAGATTCAGGGGAGGATATTCCCCTTTCTTTGCTGTAAACCACCCCTTGTGTGCCACAGGTGAGGGCAGCAGCAATTCCCTGGCACAGGGGTGGGGCAGAGGCAGGAACATCTCCCCTCTGCTCCCTGCAGCCCTTCCCTGCCTGCCTCCTTCCCTCCCAACACCAAACATCCACCCCGAGGGTGACAAACGCGTTGCCACAGCTCAGAGCTGAGGGGATTTTGCTGAAACYGGGCKWTTTTTGTTGTTGTTGTTGTTCCTATTTCAGGCAAAGCCATCTCCCCGAAGTCAGGTGTGACCCGGCAAAGTCATTGGCTGCCTTCGGTGGCCTGAGATGTGGCTCTGAGTCACCTCCCGCACATCTCAGCTCTGCTGGGGTGGGGATCATCAGGACAGGCTGAGGACGGGCTGGCTTGGTTCTGTTTCCTCCAAGGCACATCAGGCAGCRCTCAGCACCCAAGGGCACAGCCAGGGGCAAGGACAACGCCGTGGAATCACTGGGAATTCACAAGAGCACTGAAGTCCCCCGAATCTGAGACTCTCTGTCCCCAGATCAGCGTCCCTGCTGTGGAAATGGCATTATCAGCACACACCGGACATCAAAGAGGGACGGGCTCCCACATCCTGGGGAGCTAAGAGGATTTGTTTGGTGCTGGTTCTCCTCTGGGATGGGGTGTGAGGATGTTTATGCATCCACATTCCTCCTCATCCGGAAGTTTCAGGCATTTAGAGAGAGAGAATCATCACAAAACCTCTCACACACACAAACCAAACCACATCACACACATTAAAATGGTGTGATTGGCTTGATCTGGAGTTGTGTAAAGTGGCACAATCAGTGCTCCACAGCCACGAGAATCTCTTGGGGAAATCCTGGTTCATTGGGAGCAAGGTCTGAGCAGGCACCTTCTGCTGACAGTGAAGCCTCTGACCAGGAAAAGGATGGGACAATGAATTTTTAACTCCCAAAGAATTGGCTACCTGGAAATGGAGACCTCAGAGGAGCTGGGTTCCCCCACCTCAGAAATTCCCATGAGAGGGAGGGCACCAGGAACAGCCAGCTCTGTCCTGCAGGATCCCTGTGCTGTAAAGGCTGTGAAGGGCTCTGTGTTCATTGCCCAGTGACCCCAAACCCGTGTGTTCCACATTTTCACTTTCCCTAAAGCACCCACCCACCTTCGGGGCTCCCTCTGTACCCCCCACGTCTGTCCCTGAGCTCTTCCCTGGGATCTGAGCCAACAATTCCTGTGGAGGGATGAGAAAAGCTCTCTGGGTTGTGTTTTCACACAAGGCAGGGCAGAAAGGCAGCATTCAGCTCGGGCAGTGGGGGCAGAAGCTCGCAAGGAGCAAGAGCACAAGAGCACAGCTCTTGAAGAACAAATTTCTCTCCTCCATCTCCTCATGAAGTGGCTGAGGCTTTGAGCTCTTGTTCCTCCTCCAGACAGACAACTCCTGGGAGCATCAAAGGGAGCTCGTTACACATCCAATCCCACCGGGACGCTGATTCTGATGGGCCAGGAGGAAAAGGGAATATTCAAGATATTTTCCCTTAAATTAAAGATAAAGATGGGAGGGAATTTGCAGGCCCGTGTGAACACGTGTGTAAACCTTACGTAAGGAGAGGCACAGGGGACTGAAAGTAGGGCACAGACACCGAGATCACTGGCTCCAAACACTACTGGCTCTGCTGGGGAAGGAGCCAGGGTAAGCACAAACAATTTCCTAATACATCAGGCCGTGACACAATGAGAACATTGTGATCTGAATTGGTTTAGGAGAGGAAACCCYTCATGAGGCATTTACTTATTTCTGTGCTGGTGAAGAGCCCATAGCAAAGGCATTATCACCACGCTGTGCGTGAAGAGGAGATTCATTGCTCTTAAATAAGCAAACACATTTATTTGGGGTGGTTCTGCCTGTGCTCTGAGGAAGAAATGATGGCCAGCASAGCACTTGTGTTGTTATCAGCAGCCCTCATCACAACTGATCTCCAGGAGATATCCCAAAACATCCCCTGGTAAGAAACAACCTCAGCAAGATGGGGACAACAGAGGAAGCTCTTTGGAGACACGACAGCCCTGTGATCCCAGCAGGAGCTTCCAGAGATCCCAAATCCTCCACTCCCTTCCTCTGTGYGATGTCAGGCAGGTCCTGGGTGCTCCCAGGAGGAAAACAGAGATAATGGGATTGTCCTACTTTAGCAGACACTTGTCAGACACTTCAGAGATCCCGGGGTTGGAGACCCAGAGAACGGAGAACTCCGATTGAGCAGCCTGGGAGGACAGGGATGCTTTGAGTGTGAAGGAGAAACACCCCCCATCACTCAAAAGGAGCAGAAACAAAGGGTTTTGCTTTCTCTTGAKATGGTAAAAGGAAGTTTCTTGACTYTGAACTGGATGGAGAAAGCTTTTGGTTTGTTCCTGGGGTGGATGCTTCTCCTTGGGCATCCGTCCCCATCCCAGACATGCTGCCCATCCTTGGATCTGCACATTCCCACCCAGCTCCTGACACATGCAGCTCATAAATTCATAAATTACTCTCCCCTTTACCTCTCAATCTCCTGGCAGCATTTTAGCCAGGGAGACACAAGAGTAGAGTTCATTCCTAGTTTAGCAGCAACCTGGCTAAACCCTCACTTCTTTTTGCCAGCTCAGTGTTTATGCCACTGACTGATCTCTTCTGTTTTTGTCAATCTCCACCACTCACTGATAAGGATTTGCCTGGATACTGCACATCTTCCTCTCCTTTTTCCGATGTTTGTAATGTCCTCACCGCTGCCTTTCCCACTTCCCAGGACTCTCAGGATTTCCAGAGCATCTTTTAAACCACTTTTCCCTCGCAGCTTTAAGATCTGCACTCATTTCAGGTGCCACAAAGCTATTTGCAGGAACGGTGAGGGCAAAGAGCAGGACCCTGCCAGCATCAGGACCTCATGAAGATGAAGCAGGCAGTGGGATCAGGCAGGACAAGGAGTGCAGGAACCCCAGACCAAAGATTCCTGGACATGTTCAATCAGGAATTTGTGCTAACAAACCCCTTTCCTCCGTGGATCTCTCTGCCCTGGGACACACGGGAGAGCTGGCAGAGCCATTCACGGGCTGTGCCTTTCCAAGTGTTAAAAGCATTTTTGGATGGGAGCCCCACACCTTTTATGAACTGCTAAGAGAGATGGCTCCGGGTCCCTGGCGCTGGGACCTGAACCAAATCCCTTTTCCAAAATCTGGGGCTGTGCTCTTGGGTCATTCCCTGCTCCATCAGCCCACAGCCAGGCTCCTGCCATAAATCCCAGCCCTGGCAGCCCCAGAGCTGCTGCTGGCCCTGGGACAAAGCAAAGCCCTCCGTGCTGGGGCTGCAGAGCAGAGATGCTGCAAGGTGCTGCATGAGGAGCCCCTGGGCGAAATCACTACAGTAATTACTGTAATTAATGAACCTGGGCATTCCCACCCAGCAGGGGAGGGATGTGCAGGTCAAGAGCGGCGCATTAGTGACAACAACAACACCTCCCTGCTTTAAATCCGCGCTTTTTAACACCAGAGAGACGCACGGGAAGGCAACAAACCCGACACGAACATGGGCTATGCTGCCTGTGGCATGGAAAAGCAAAGGCTGAAAGGGAGGAATCCCAGCGTGGTACCTCGGAGACGTTGATCCGGCCCTCCTGGAAGGAGCAGGTGGTGGGGTCGTGCGTGCAGAGGTTGCGGTACTTGCACCAGTGGCAGCGGAAGGCGCTGTTCACACAGGACAGGCACCTGGGGGGGAAAGCAGGGGTTAGCAGGGCTGCAGGCATCTCCAGGCCT
>CADDXX010000540.1:186758-207030 GCA_902810485.1 Alauda arvensis
GGCATTGCCGGGCATTGCCAGGATGCGCCTGCCGCCCATCCAGGAGAGGGAACAGGGCCCTGGGCACAGCCCTGATCCCAGGGATGCCGTGTGCTCCAGCCGRGCTGCGCTGCCCCAGCCCTTTGTGCTGCCCCGTTATTCCCCACCYGGCTGCGTAACGGAGCAAAAGGCAGGAAAACCCGGAGCCCAAACCTTCGGGAGAGGCAGGATGGAGCACACAAAGGGCTCCTTTTTCYCTTTCCAGGAGGTAAGAGAGCAGGTTGCTAAGCATCTTATGATTTAGCTGAGAAAGCATCCACCGCAGCTGGAAATAGCGGGAGATCTTCACACTCCGGGAGCAGAGGGTGCTCCCCTGCATCCTCCTCCCAAWAAATCCTCCCCTTGGAAAGAGCCCCGCTGCCTCCTGCCAGGCACAGACACGTTGGGTGCGCACAAACACGCAAATTGTCTGCATTTCTCTCCTTCCCCCTTCGCCTCCCGAGTGCTGAGTGCTATAAAAGAACATCAGGTGGGGATGGGAGCGCTCTGCTCCACACCCACGGTCAGGCACAGGATTAAGCTGCCAGCCCGAGCCTGCCTCAGAAGCCCTGAATTTTCAGAGAGCAAAATCCCCCCAGAAGGCAGRAGGTCAAACCCTGCTTTAATTCCACCTGTGAGAATCGGGATCATCGCTGTGAAATKCCGGGAATCAGAGGCGGATTCGCACCAGTACGAGCCCAGTGCCTTACTGGGCGCTGCCRCCTGAGTCACCCGCGCTGCTTTGGGAGCCACTTCGGGACTGAGGGACAAAACCCACGCGAGGAGCAAACAGCAGGAGCTGTCGGGGATCCACGGCCAGCGCCGTGCAAACGCCTGATTAATGGCCAGACTGGGATGGAAGCGCCGGACATGAAGGATCAGCAGCCTTTGTGAAAAACAACTGTTTTCCAGAGTTCCCTCAGGGCACCGGCAGCTCGTTAAATTGAGCTTCTTTCTAGTAATGAGGTCAGACAGGGCTAATAAAGAGAGATACCACTGGACAAGGCTGGTRCAGCCCAATTCCAACTGGGAATTGCAGCTCCGGCTTGGAGACAGCGCCGAGGCTCCTCCAGCCTGGCTGAGGGCTKGGAGCTGTGCCTGGAACGGGAGCCTGGGGACGCAGCACGGGGTGCTGGGCGCTGCCTGCACCCTCCTGATCCCCCAGAGGCCAGGGAGCAGCCCTGGGGCTCTCAGGGGGTCTGTGAGGTGGCTCAGGGCTCMGGACAAGGGGACAGCAGAGCCTGCTGACCCCCTGTCCCCCTCTCTGGGTGGGTGTGGAGCCCCCCAGAGCCCCCAGAGCCCCCTGCCCACAGCCCAGGGCTGAGGGGCACCCAGTGCCACCAGGATGCTCCACTGCATCTCCKGCTCAGGGCTCGGTTTCCATGGCGACAAATGATGATGTCAGAGAAGAGCGATGATTCCTGCGGACGAGGAAGAAGAAAGGGATCATCTCACACAGCAGGAAGCTTCTCGTTGACGTGTGGAGAGGGAAATAATTCCTCTGCCTCACGTGTGGGTGCCCTGCCGGGGCCAGACGAGTCCTGAGCTGTCCCTGGAGCAGCGGCGTGGGAGCAACCCTGCACCTCCGGGCTCATCCCAAATCCAGGCTCATCATAAATCCAGGGCTCATCCTGAATTCAGGGCTCATCCTGAATCCAGGCTCATCCTGAATTCAGGGTCCATCCCGAATCCAGGGTTCATCCCAAATCCAGGGCTCATCACAAATCTGGGCTCATCACAAATCCAGGGTTCATCCAGAATCCAGGGCTCATCTGGAATCCAGGGCTCATCTCTAATTCAGGGCTCATCCCAAATCCAGAGCTCACCCCAAACCCAGGACTCATCCCGAATCCAGGGCTCATCCTGAATTCAAGGCTCATCCCAAACCCAGAGCTCATTCTGGCACGGCAATGGGGGAGAGGGGAGCAGAGGGATGGSCTCCAGGGGTCCTGTTTGGTTCTGTGCTCACTCTCCCTGTTTCCTGGCAGGATGCTGGGCACGGGAAGGGTCCAGGAGAGGGGCACAGAGGGAAGCAGGGCGGGGATGGCTGGAGCTCAGGTGTAGAGGCACCTGAGCCAGCTGGAGCCCGGGATCAGAGGGACAGCAGAGGCCAGGAGGGCACACCACGGGCTGCCACACTCGGACATGAACCCGGGGAGCCGCCTGGGGCACATCCAGCCCTTCCCGCCCACTGCATGTTTACAAATCTCTCCTGAGAAGCGCCTAACGACATAATCTGCAAATCCAAGCTCATCCCTGGCTCGCAGGGATTGCCCCTGGTGGAGGAGCGGGATGTGCTGGGTGCAGGGAGCCGCGGCCCCGCAGAGCCGGGCTCACACTGAGCTCTCTAATACCCCCACAATGCAGCTGCGGGCTAAGCTGGGCTTTATCTCCAGAGATTAGCGAAATTCCACATTGTGCCGCCGTGTAGGAGCCACTCAAGGATCTAATCTGACATGAAGCCCCACCACACGTCCTGCAGGGGAGCTCCCCTCAGGTGTTGAGCCCAGGCAGAGGTGGGGATATCTCCGCATCCCCTTCCAGCCCCTCCCAGCAGGCTCCCACGAGGAGACATCGAATCTCTTCGCAGGAACTTYCCACGATTAAATTACCTGTCTGTTCTCATTAGTGGTGTTTCCACGAGGCTGACTCATGGTGGAGTTCCTGACGCCAGAAAAAAAACAGCTGAATAAGTCTGTGCATGAGGGGGCTGAGTCCCCACCCTGCGTCCTTTAACTCCTCGAGAGCTGCAGCTTCTCCCCACGTCTGCAGGTGCCTGATGGGGCCCAAAGCTCTCTGTGCTTGTGGAAAGAGCCAGGCAGGCAATGGAGGGGCTCCAGGGAGGATCCCCAGGGCCAGGAGCAGCAGGCACTGCCTGATTTTGCTCATTTTTTTGTGATGGCAGTGAAGTGAAAATCTGGCCCTGCAGCCTCTGACACCCACAGCAGCCTCCAGGAGGGGAGAATCCAGAACTGGAACTGCAAATTATTACCCCAAATGTTTCCATGAGCCCCTCAGGCCCTCTTGGAGTGAACCCCCAAACTCCTTTGCTGACATCTGGACTGGATCAATTCCCAGGTCATTGCTAAACCCAGAGGAGTGGGGGGTGTTTTTTGGGTTCTTTCAGCCACATCTGGGCTCTGAATTTGCTCTTGCAGCTGTGCCAGGCCCCCAGCAGGATCCCTCACTGTGTCCCAGTGAGGGATGGCAGAAGCCCAGCCCCTGAAACCTTTCCCTGCACGCTCCTCCTGCAGGCAGGARCACCAGGAACGGGACTGGGGCTCTGCATGGGAAATCTCCCCCTTGGAATGCAAGTGAAGTAGTAATCCCATTAAGAGTCTTCCCTTTAAATCATAGATGTGTCCGTGAGGAAGTTAATGACAAACCTTACATGCACATTCAATTCAAATCAGCACATCYAATTAACTTCATTACCTGCAGGCTCCCTCATCTCCCAGTCTCTCTCTCTCCTGTCACGTTTTCTTTACGCATTTCTCCCAAATTAGGACGGAATGGATCTGTCACAGTGGGCAGCCCCTCTGTCTTTGCCCCAAAGCCTCGATGGGTGGGCTCCCTGCAGGAGAAGTGGCTGGGAGCAAAGCAGCTCCTGGAGACCAACCCTGCTCCCTGAGGGAGGAGAAAAATCCATCCCTTCCCGAATTACACTGCCCAGCTAAACATTAAACACTSTCACTAATCACTGCTGGGGTTGCCCTTGCAAGGCCCTGRGGAGAAAGTCTGCACAGAGTCTGCATTTCAGCTCTGGTGGGATCATCCCAACACYRCCCCAGCTCCCCCTGCCCTCCAGCAGGGCCCCCCTCACCTGGAGCCTGCCTCTCCCGATGGATTAAATTGCTCTGGGCTCGGAAAATTCCTCCCTCCTGGGGTCTGCAGCCCTTCCTGAGTGTCTCTGGGTGCCTGGGATGGGCAGAGGGGAGCAGGAGTGGGGGCAGCTCCTGGGCAGGGGGAAGCAGGGGGGGCTCCAGCCTCTGCTCAGCCTCGCTGCCCCACACCACTGACAGCTCTGGGGGCTCAGTGAGCCCAGTGCTGCTGYGGGAATCCATCGGGAACATCTCTGTGCATCCATCCCACACCCACTCCTGCCTCCCGTCCTTTCTGCCTGGGAAATGCTGGCTGGGTGTTCAAAGGCTCAGCCCGGGAAGCTGCAGCTCCCCAGAGGGGCCGGGAGGCAGAGGAGGTGCTGGGCTCATTTGGGGGGCACTGAGAGCCCCCTCCCCGGGCTGGCAGCAGCTCTGGAGGGAGCGGGGCTGCGTCTGCAGGGCTGCACCCACACACAAACCAACAGAGTGACAAACAATCCAAAAAACCAACCAACAAACACAGATCAGCTCCCAAACACAAAACACCTCCCGCGTGTGCAGCCCCAGGGGTGGGTGGCTGCTCCTCCAGGGAAGGCTCCCTGCCTGTGACAAGTGGCTGCAGCCTGCCCGGGCTAAAACAGAGACCTGAACGCTCCATCTCAGCGTTTCTGAGTGTGAGCTCGCCTCCAGGGAAGGCCGGCGAGGTTTTGAAACACAAAGCAAATTAAAAAAAACGCGGTTCCTTCCCTGTTAAAGCTCGAAGCGCTCTCAGCAGGCTGTTGCACCAGATCAATTCTGCATGTGCCCATCCCTGGAGGTGTCTGAGGCCAGTCTGGGCAGGGTTTGGAGCAGCCTGGGACAGGGGGAGCTGTCCCTGCCCATGGAACAGGATGAGCTTTAAGGTCCCTCCAGCCCAAGGCACTTTGTGATCTGGCTCACTGTGCCCTGCCTAAGGACATCCAGCTGCCACACCGAGGGCAAGGAGCAGCTCTGGGGGACACCCACAGTTGGTGGATCTGCCAGGAGAAGAGATTCCATGGACATTCCTTCCATGAACAGAGTTCTCCCCATCCCCTCGAGGAAAGAGATGRGGAGAAGGACCCTTTGCTGCCTTTCTGCAGGGCTCTGGAGGGGAAAGGAGCCACTTGCTGGGGTGAAGCAGCACCTCAGACATCCTGACAGGATAAACCCCTGAGAGAAATTGCCACTGGAGGGGTTCTCCCTTTCTCCAGGCCTTTATATCCCTCTCCCACCCTGCTCCCTCCAGCCCTGTGCAGAGCTGCTGGTGCAGATGAAGCAGGGAGGGAGGATGGTGCAGAGGCACCATGCAGAGCCTAATCAGCAGCCCCATGTCTTTAATTTATTACTGCATGAGAGGCTCGTTCAGAACAAAGCTGCCAGTTCGGGAGATCATTCCTTGAAAAGACTTTTTATTTGAAAAGCTGTCAGCTCACACCTTGTCACAGCCCCGCTTGCAGCAGCASAACTTTAATAACATGCCACCTCATGCAAATGAGCTGCTAATTAATTAAGTAGTATTCTTCCGGGGATGGRTTCATTAGAATGAAATTTGGGCTGGCGAGGTTGGGTTGCTCGTGGATGGGGCTTTAAATYAGCAGCATTGTCTTTTCCTGGGGGCCCAGCTCTCCCTCCAACCCTTCCCGTTCCGYGCCCCCAGGAAGGCTCTGCACACCCTGGCGCTGGAACCAACCACAGAGCAGCCCTAAATCAGCTGAAACCAGCAGTGAGAGGTGGAAAATGATGGATGAGCTGCCCAGAAGATTTTCTTCTGTAGTGCTGAGGAAATCCAGTGCAGGAGAGGGCTCAGTACAAAGACTCTTCATGTGGGGGGACTCCGGGGATCAGGGAATGCTGAGAAGGAGCAGGGCTGCTTTCTTTTGGAGCACTTGTTGCAAAAGMGACAATTGCTGGGGGTTCAGGGCCGGCAGCCCTGCACCTTCCAGCAGCATCAATACAATCCTCAGAAGCTGGGAACACTCAGGGTCCTGGGGGCTTCCTGCACACGAGGAGGAGAGCWCAGGGCACAAACCCTGTCCTCTCTAATCTGTCCCCAATGAAGAGCCCCAGGGAGCATGGACATCCTTTCCCTCTGTCCTCCCTTCTCCCTTTCCCCTCCTGTTTGATTTTTGAGGTGTCTCTGTGCTTCTCTGGGCACTGGGAATTGTTGTCACCAGCTCTGCTCTGCTCCCATCCTGGCAGCAGCAAGGAAACCATGAATGGGATGAAGCTTTGGCCCCACAGAGGCAGGGACGAGGGGGGTGTGGCTGTGCCACAGGCTCTGCACGCTGCTCCTCACCCCTCATCCTCCTCCCTCTGCCATCCTCCCCTGCTCTGTGCAGCTCCAGCCCCGCTCCTGCCCTTCCAGCTGRGGAGCAAATGGAAGCACAGGCAAAGGAAGAGTGGGACAGCTCCAGGAGCAGGCAGAGAGGGGATTTCATCCCTAAAGCACCCCGTTCTCCATGGCCCTGGCAGCCTTGAGCAGGGTTAGCTGTGGGATCACACCCCAGGCTGCCCCTCTGGCACAAACCCCGCTCATCCCCTGCCTTCCCCTCTCCTTGCCCTGGTTCTCCCCTTTGCCCCGACCCAGAGCCGGGCTCGGTGTCAGCAGGACCCAAAGGGACACGTGAGGCAGGACAGGAACCCACAGGCTCTGCCTGCAGGACACAATTCGGGGKGGAGGGAGGTGTGAGCAGCATTTGGGGAGTGAAAAGGAGCCCAGGGGAAGGAAAGCAGGGCTGAGTGCTGAGCCTCAGCCTCTGTGAGGGACACAAAACGTGAGAGCGAGCCCAGAGCTGGTGGTTCTGGTGTTATTCAGGGCGAGGGAGGTACCAGGGATGTGCTTGTCACAAACCATTTGCAGCTCTTGCCCAAAGCCCCCGAAATAGCCCTGCATCTGTGTTATCTGTCCACACCTCACCTGTGCCCTTCCAGCTGAATAATCCTGCTCCAYGTCAGGCTCTCTCTCTCTCTCTCCCCACCAACATCCTCCTCCAGCGCCGCATTTCACAGCTGAAGGGATTGGTCTTGCTCAGTTTGCTTTGTTGACCTTGAGTGGCCATGTAAAATGGCATCAAAAGCCACTTAGACAAGATTGTCTAATGTGGAGTTCGCTCTAAACGAGCTCCAGCGAGTCGTGGTTCTCCCCAAGGAGGGAAGGACTAAATGACTGTCAAAAATTGCCACACAAAAAAAAGCCTGTTTCTTCCAAAGCCAGGGCTTCCAGCYGATCAGGTGGGAGCCACGGAGTTCCTCAGGAAATATTATTCTCTTTCCTTTTGGAAAACATCGTGTAAGGAATATGTTTCAAATGGCTTCGATTTCCTGCCCCGCACCTCCCGGGAATGCTGGAACACGAGCCAAACTCTGAGCAGCCCAAGGCCAAAACCCAGTAGGAAATAGTAGAATCTAAATGTTTTTGGGGTTCCTAAACCTGTGGATAAACCCTTCCTGGCGGTTCTGCTCAGGCAGGAGTGCTCAGGTGAGCGAGAAACCCGTGCATATTTTTATTTTCACTCGTGCATGCAGAGGCAGCCGTGTGTTACTGATCACAYCTCACCTTGCTGGGGCAGAGGATGTGAGAAATCACTGAGTGCTCAGCTCAGCTCCCGGGAAATGAGCSATTCCCACAGCCCTGCTGCCCCAGGACGAGGAGCTGCAGGTGGGGATGGGCGTTGTTTCGGTCACCAGCTGGGGCAGGGTGTGACAAAGGGCTGAGTGTGTCCCCAGCCCGGGCACAGGATGGGATTGGCAGCAGGAGCTGCTCTGCAGTGGGGTCGTGTGAGGACAGAGAGCCCCGGGCAGGCTGGCACTGCCTCAGGGTCCCCTCAGGTGTCCCCTCAGGTGTCCCCTGCAGCCTGCCTGGGCTCTGGGCAACCTCAGCAGGGACAGGCGCCGTGTTTGGGGCTGTTTCCTCATCTCTGGGCACTGTTTTGGTTTAGGGTAAATTTGGGAGGAGACCTCTTAAAATGGGGGGGGGTTTTGTTTTGGGAAGTAAGTTGGGACTGCTCTTCTTCTTTATTGGTTTGGGAAAAAAACTTTCTTAGAGATGAGTGGAAAAAACTATTTATTTAATAAAAAAGAAAGGTGCTTACAAACCTAGAAATTAATAATGTGAAAGAATAAAACTTGGTAAAATTGAGAGAGAGTTTTTGTTGTGGGAGCAAATGTGTGTCCTACAAGACCAGCAGGGCTGGCTGGGGCCCAGGGACATTTGCTGCTRCATTCCCTGGCCTGGAAGCATTAAAGAATCCTAATGGGAGGCTCTGCAATTTAAATCCGTGGGGCTGAAGCTCTCCATGATTTGAGGTGTTATGGGTTTATTGAGTTAGGAATAACTCTTCTTTTGTGTTGTTAATATAAGTTTATTTTTGATATTTTTTATTTTTGATATTTTTTATTTTTGGAGTTTGATTTACTTGTTGTGGTGTTTTTTATTAGTTTTATTTTTAGGTATATAGGGATTCATATGGTGGGTTTTTACAGGTAATTTCTTTACTTTAGTAGTAATTTTTTTTCATTTTTTAGTAGTTTAAATTGTTGTATTTTAACTTTGTTAATTAGATTTAAAAAAATTTTTTAGTTATTTTTATAGAGTATTGGTTATTATTTATGAATTAGTATAAAGGTAGAGTTTTGTTATTTTTTTTAGTAATGTTTAGGGTTAATTGAATGGTTTTGAGTTTAGTAAATTGGTTTGATTAGATTTTTTTTTTATTTTTATTTTTTTGCTGGTCTGCTCTTTCATGCCTCAATCTCCATCAGACAGAGGTTTGAAGTTTGAGGTAGCTCAGGTTCCTGGTGTGTGTGAGAGAAAAGCTCCTCCTGCCCCTCTGAGCTGCTTCCCCAGTGCTATTCTGGGGCAGATCAAGGATAAAAATAAAAAATAAAAAAGCAAAATCTCCTCCATCTCCGCTCTGTAACTCCCTAAGCCTTTGGCACAGGCCTTTTCCAGCATCTCCGAATTAATCAGCAGATAAGCAGATGAACTGGCTCCGAATAATCTGTGTATGCAACACATGGAACGCTGCTCAGCACGGCCTTGGGTGCAGCGGGATTTGCTGGGCTGGGCTCAGAGCACACGTCTGTCCCTGTCCCTGTGTCCCTGTGTCCCTGTGTCCCTGTGTCCCTGTGTCCCTGTCCCTCTGTCCCTCTGTCCCTTTGTCCCTGTTTCTCTGTCCCTGTCCTTCTGTCCCTCTGTCGCTGTCCCTCCCTCTCTGTCCCTGTGTCCCTGTGTCCCTCTGTCCCTCCGTCCCTGTCCCTGTCTCTCCGTCTCTCCATCCCTGTCCCTGTCCCCCTGTCCCTGTCCTTCTGTCCCTCTGTCCCTGTCCCTCTGTCCCTCCCTGCCCTGCAGGGCTGGAGCTGCAGCTCAGGCTGGACTGGCTCACACTGCCCTGCTTTACATCGGGCAGGGAGGAAGAGTGGCAGGATCAGGGGAAGGGTGGCAGGATCAGGACAAGATTGGCAGGATCAGGGGAAGGGTGGCAGGATGAGAGGAAGGGTGGCAGGATGAGAGGAAGGGTGGCAGGATCAGGGGAGGGGTGGCAGGATCAGGACAAGGGTGGCAGGATCAGGGGAAGGGTGACAGGATGAGGGGAAGGGTGGCAGGATCAGGACAAGGGTGGCAGGATCACAGGAAGGGTGGCAGGATCAGGGGAAGGGTGACAGGATCAGAGGAAGGCTGGCAGGATGAGGGGAAGGGTGGCAGGAGCAGGGGAAGGGTGGCAGGATGAGGGGAAGGGTGGCAGGATCAGGGGAAGGGTGGCAGGATCAGAGGAAGGGTGGCAGGATCAGCTCGCTGGTCCTCAAATACCCAAATTCAGAGCTGAATTTCAAACTCAGCTGGGGAAGGAGGAGGCGTCTGCAGGAGCTGGAGCTCTGTAACTCAACCAGYCAGGACTCAGGGTTTGACACTGTGAAATTCCCTGCAGAGCAGCCACAGCCCTGTCCTGTCACCAGCGGACACAGAGCTTCCCTCTCACCCCGTCTGCATGGAAAACACATCACAAGGAGGTGAGAGGACGTGCCCAAGGCCTCGCTGKGTGTGCTGTCCTTGGTGGCAACCCCAGGGACACTTCCCTGGTGCCACAGCTCTGTGCTGGTGGCCTCTGGCACAGGGACACAGGTGGAGCAGAAACACAGGGTGAGCCAGGCAAAGCACAGCAGAGAGGTCAGACAGCCCCAGGCTGGGAGGAGGGAGGGGGAAAAGGGGCTGTGGCTGCAGGAGCGGAGCTGAAAATGGGTTTGGAACATTCCAGCAGCACGATCTAAACTCCCTGGACGCAGCAGCCTGAGCCTGGCCTCGTGCTGGAAGGTTTTGCTCGTAGCTCCTGAGCAGAGGAGGTGGCACAGAGCTGCCAAACCTCACAGGAGCAGGACAGAGGCAGCTCTGCCACCAGCAGCCAGCACAGCTCATCCCTCCTCGCACCCACGGCCCCAAATCGGCAGCAGGAGATGGGTGCAGGCATGGGAGAGACAAAGCTCCAGCACATTCCTGCTTCCATAATTGACCTGTAGATAAACACATGGCTTCCGCCTTAATCCCCTGCAGCCCCGCGAACATCAGCCGCGCTAAATTTTTCATGTAATTAAGAGAAAAACCCTAATCCAGTGTAATTAGCTCCCTGATTGCCAACGTCAGGCGGCAAAGCGGTGTTTGAACAGCAATTCAGGTCTGGCTGGTTAGGCAAATACTGCGTGTGTGGTTCAGTAATTCAACACTGGAACAACTCCCCCTGCGCTGTCCTCACGGGGGCCGCTTCCCCAAACAGCCCTGAGTGCTCTCATTACTGCCAGAGGCCTCATCTCCCCCCAGAGTGCTGTTCCACCGAGCTCCAGTGACATCCCCGAGGGGCTGGGCACCACACAAAGCCAGCAGCTCACCCAGAGCCCCCTCCCTGCTGATGCTGGAGTGGTTCCCCCACCCAGCTGCAGCCATCACGCCGAGATTTTGGGACRGCACCACCCCTGCCTGCCTAAATTCAGCACCTGAGAGCCACAACTGAGACCCTGATGGAGGAACTGAGGGATGCTCAGCACCAACACCACAACCGGGCAGAGCTGGAGGCGACCACACCTCCGAAGGGTTTTGTGGAGCAGATCGGGATTCATCCCAGCCCCCGAGCCCCCGTGGTTCGCAGCGATATTTTTCTCTTTCATTCATATACATGAAGGCAAAATTTGAAGAGTGAAACGCTCGAATTTTGGGAAGGGGAAGCAGATGGGAGAGGAACAGAGAATGTGGATGYGTGTGCCAACGGGGAGGCAGGGAAACCAAGAAAGCACAGAGAGAAGGCACCTCCACTTAACCATTTCATCCATCCCCAGCAAGGAGGAGCTGAGCTGCTGCAGCCRCTGACAAAATATTCCTGTTTTCATTCTGGAATTCACCTGTGACAAACTGCAGACACCTCCAGCTCTCAGCAGTCACACCTTCAGGCTTAACAGCAGCCTCCTGCAACACGGGCCTGAAAGTGATATTATTGCAGGAGCATTTGTTGGAGTGTCTCAAGGAGGATTTTATCCTAGGCAGTGTCACAAAGGGTTTTTTCTGCTTTTGTAGGAAGGTCTCAGCCTCTGTTTTGCCACTTTTGGTTGCTGTAGAGGCTGAGTTTTTGTGAGAAGCTGCAGAGCCCCAGAAGCTGCCCCCCTTGTGTGAGGAGCAAACTCAGAGCCATCACACAGCCTGAATCCCTCCAGAGCTCTGGTTTCCCTGCTGGGGCAGGTCAGAGCCAGCCCTGGGGGTTTGTGCAGCTCTCACTCAGTTCTGGTTCCCCTTTGGGCTCCAATCTCTGCTCCCAGCCCTGCTCCTCTGCCCCCTCCTCACCCCCTGCCCCAGGACAGAGCAGAGCAGGCTGCTCCTTCACAGCAAAGCCAGGGACATTTCTTTAGGCAAAAAAACGAGTGATGATTTATCAATTCAAAGCTCCTTTTCAAGAGAAACCCCTGAAGGGATGGAGCCCAGATGCTTGCAGGCCTGGCTGAGCCAGCTTTGGACACAGGCTGTGCTCCAGGACAGCACTGGGGGACAAGCAGAGCCTCCTGCACATCAAGCTGGATTTCAGCAGCRGCAGCAGCAGGGATCTGGCACAGTTTGGTGCTCTGCCATCGCTCCCTTTGCACGGAGACAGCGCTCCCAGCCAAAATCCAGCCTCGTCCCTCGGTGCCTGGCAGAGGAGCTGCTCAGAGCCCACCCCACAGCTCCCCGGGGCAGTGCTGGGATTCCACATCGCCCTCCTCCCTGCTCTGGCTCAGGGGAGCTGCAGGCACACCCCAAATTGCATTTCCAGCCCCCTCCCCAGGCTCTCCCCTTCCCTCTCTGCCCGGGGACAGGGACACTCTGGCACAGGAGATCCCATCTGCACCCTGGGGCTGTCAGGGGATGGAATTTTGCTGTCTCCCAGGAATTACTGCAATTTCAGGCAGCTTTGGGGATATTCCTCCTGCACACAGCCCCAGTGCCGAGTGCCCCTGACACCTGAGGCTGTGCTGGCTGCTCCGTGGTGCCTTTGCCTTAAACCCAGCGCAAATTCCCCTCTCCTTCTCCCGTGCCTGCCCAAAGCCAGGCATCCTAYGGCTCCGTGGGGAGCTGTGAGGTGATGAAAGGAGCTGGAGACAGCTCTGCAGGGGCTGGATGTGGGGGTTTTTTGGGGTTTTTTTCCTTTTTTTTTCCCATTTCACATCCATCAATGCACAACTGGGAGAGCAGCCCCAGACTGGTCACACTGGGAGCTGGGACTGAGGCACTCGCTGAGGATCTGGGGATCTCAGAGATGTGTGCTGCTGGCTCTCAGGTGACAGAGCTCCAGCAGAGCCACAGCCCGGCGAGCTGGGGGTGCTCTCAGCCCCTCCCGTGCCCCCAGGCAGGGCCGGGAATCTCAGCAGTCTCGGCATTCACGTTAATGAGCACTGGCAGGAGATTTGCAGCCACTCAGGGAGAGGTGTCAGGGGTGCCGAAAGGGGCAGAGGGAGGTGTTGGGAGGAAAGGGAGCTGCTCACAGTCACCTCCAGACAGGCTTTGAGGTGACCTGAGGGACACCCCCGGAGCCTGAGGCTCCTGTTTTCCACCCCCTGCCCCCAGGAGCTGCAGCTCTAACAAGGRGACTTGTTCGAATTGCTCTCCCTGAACAGAGACCAGGTATCAAATGTTCCTAAAGCTTTTAAAACAAGAGCTATAAACYGAGCCAAGGCTCAGAACTGATATGGAAAGTTACCCTCCGGGACAGATCTTCCCAGTGAGGGAGTGCTGGCAGCCACAGCAGCCTCTGTGCTCAATGTCAGAGGAGCTGAGCTCCTTCTTGCCTTTCTCTTCCCAGAACCACCACAGTGCCCCCTCCACATCCACACATCTGCAGGGTGCAATCTGCTAATGATCCCAGCCTCCGTGCTCTGTCATTCTCATGATTTATTGGTTGTGTCGTGGTTTGCACTCAGCTGTGAAGAAATCTTGCCGTGACCTAAAACCACGAGGTTTTCCAATTTTCCTGGTGCTGGAGGCCTCTGGCCTGGCCAGCCCAACACAGCCAGGTATTTCCCTGTTTTCTTCCTGCTCCCAGAGCCTGGCTGGGYCCTGCTCTGAGCATCTGGAGTTGCTGTGGTTTGTGCCTTCACCACAGCACTCCRAAGCCCCCTGCTCCCGAGAGGTTCTGCGCCTTGAAAATTCGTTCCAAAGCCGCTTCAAACCCTCCAGTTTTCATTATTAATACGACTCCTTTCATCAGAGTCCACTCATCTTTTTTTTTTTGCTTTCTATTTCTGTCTCTACCCTTTCATTGTTTCCCCGGTGCTTCCATGGGGATGGCAGCGAGACCCCGACCCGGCTCCCTCCCAGCAGCAGGAATTTATTCCATCAAAGCTTCCTCTTCCAATCGAGGGTTTTGTTGTGGGGCTTTTTTTTTTTTTTTTTTCTTTCCCCCCCTTCGTTTTAATTCCATCTGTATTTAATCCCAGACAAACACAAACAACAATCTCAGCTCCCCGAGGCCATCGCTTTCTAAATCAGTTACAGCCAACTCCAATTAGCAGGCAGGCAACATGAGCAGCTCCTGGATCTTTGGGAAGGAGCCAGCCCAGAAGGTCCTTTTCCCCAGACTGTCCCTTTTTTTTTTTCCTTCTGAAGGACTTGCAACCATCATTAGAGTCACAGGCTCTGCGAGATAAAACACCCTCCCCTTTGCTTCTGCCCCGGCGGGGACGATGTTCCGCGGCCTCATTAATGCTGTTTGTGGCTCTGTGCTCCAACACCTGAGCCTACCTGCAGGCTTTGATTTATGAGAGCATCCCAAAGGCTCTGCAAGCGCTGAAGAGAGACTTTACGGGTCGCTTTAGCTTCCCTCTCAGCCTGCACTTGAAACTGCTCCTTAACAGCCTCTCTAAGCCAGGCTGAGGAGGCTGCCGGGCTCCCAGGTCCTGCCAGGTGCAAACCTGTCCCTCCTCAGGGCATGAGGGGGACACCCTGGGGAAGCCTSTYCCTCCTCAGGCCATGRCAGCACCTCCTGGAATTACCYTGGGGGAGAACCCACCAKSCCTCAGAGGRACTCACCACATTCAGCAGCAGCCCRTGSAATTATTTGGTTGAACCCAACYGTGAKTTCACCATSCYMASATGGTTTTGGTGGGAATTGTCTGATCCTGCAGGCTGGTGGGGTTTCCCTGGRATTATCCAGACAGGCACTGGTTCTTTAGGRCTCACAGCTGGTGGTGTCCCCTGCTCTGCCAGGGCTCTGCTCCTGCTCTCTGGGGGTCTGGAGGGTGCTGGGGGCACTGGTGGAGCTCAGCCCATGGTCCCCTGGCYGGAGGGACATGCCCAGGCAGGGCACACTCACGCTGTGCCCCCACAGCCACCCCTCCCTCCATCAGGGAGCTATTTCAGGCAATGATTTCAGATGAAAATCTGTATTTTATTAATTATGGCTCTGCTTTGCTGCTGGACTCTTTAATGTGTTTGGCAGCTGTATCAATCTGAGCCGTGAAGGGAACCATTAAACCCAAACTGCCTGGAGCTGTCACGTCCCTGCCGGGACACATCTGTCCCCAGGGTTAGCCCAGGGCTGGGGGGCCAAAGCTGCCATCCCCCCTCTCCTGTGGAACACAGAATCATCCAGGCTTGCAAAGACCTCCAAGACCATCAGGCCCAACCTTCAATCATGCCCACCAAACCACATCCAGCGCCTCCTCTACTCCTTTTGTGAACACTTCCAGTAATGGTGACCCCATCACCTCCCTTGGGAGCTGTTCCAATGTCTGGCCACTCCTCCAGGGAAGAAATTTTTCCCAATATCCAACGTATCCTCTCTCTCCCTYGCAAGGACCACGGTGGCAGTGGAGTGGAGGCTGTGCCCAGCCCAGGGCCGGGAGGGATGGCCAGGCTGGGTCCATCTGGAGCCACCGCCGGGTTCCTGCGCCTTTCCCACCGGCTGGCAGGGAATGCACAGAGCCAGATCCGGCACTGCCGGGCTCCAGCTCAGCGTGCTGCCAGCAGCTGTCAAAGGGACAGACGARCATGGGCAGAGAAAACCACTTTGCATTGCTGCAAACCCCAGCTCAGCGTCCRGGCTCGCCCTGCACCGACAACCCCGCGGTTTCTCCGCTTGTATCCCATCACACACACACACCCCCAAGCAGCCAGGAAAAGGATTTCCCCCATCCATTCATGCCTTTTCCTACCAGGCAGGGATATCAGAAAGAGCAGCATGTGCAGGTAGATTTATCCACCTGCCCTACCTGGCAAAACTGATTGGGTTTGACAGACGTGCAGAGATGTGCCGGCGCGTTAGCGACCGGTTTAGCATGGAAACGAGCGGAGCAGGGCTCCTCGCACGTGTGAGGAGGAGAAGTTTATCTAAAGCATATTTTATGGCTGTGCAGAATGTATTAGATCAGCAGCCTCAAAAAAAAAGAAAATCACTACGGGCTCCTTCCCTAACACATACACACAAATTTTTAAAATCAAATAAAACAAAACCTCCCCCCCCGAAGAAAGCGTGACACGTTTTACAAACCAAATTCTCTGCTGCTGAGGTGACTTCAGCTTTTGKGTGAGGACTGAAGAGATCACCAGGAAGGAGAAAGGGGTGAGAAGCAGCCAGCCCAGCYCCACATGACCCATCCCTGCTGATCMRTCATTCCCAGGACCTGCCTTCCCCCTCCAAGCAAGGGATTTAAGTCCTGTTATTTTAGAGAGCAGCATTAATGGGCCCCACTGTCTGCAAAGTGCCTGTGCTCAGACACCCGCAAAGCTGAGCAAGAGAGGCACCGGGCTAAAAAAATGTTCCCTCTCAAGCAGACTCGCACTTGGATTGCACAGAAATTAAAGCAACAAAAGGTCTCTGGAGCCAATTGCCATCTGAGTGAGGAACAGGCTCCTCASTTTGTACACCCATCTGGCACGGACATACTTTCCATTTCAGCAAGTGGGGGAATGGGTGGACAGCAGAGGGGAATGCGAAGGCAGCAGAGGGAGGAGAAGAATGCAAACCTGCGGGACAACACTGCTGCCCTGTTATGAGYTCTGTACTCTATTCATATGAAAATCCATACGGCTGCTACTGTTGCATGCAACTCTTCTTACACAGCATGAAATTAAAATTCCTCCTCAGCCTCGCGTTTGCCAGCGCCGCGGAGCAACTCCGGAGCGGAGCAGAGCAGACAATTTATCCTTTGGCTTCCTCAGACGGGCTTGTGCTGGGATTGGGAGCCAGTGGGGTGAGGGAGATGAGTCCATTGCCCACGGTGACAGATTCTGCTTCCCAAACAAATCCCAGGGAAATATTGCTGGCCTGGAGTCTGTTGGTGCTCCCTTCCCCAGCGCAGTTTCACATGCGTAATTCCCCCCCAGGSCCCCCCCTGCCACTTTCCCTTCTTATCTTCCCAGCACAAACTCAACGTGCGGGCTAATTTCAAGGAGTGTTTCACCCAGAGTCCAGCCAAATGTCAGCGGATCTGCTGGAAATGCAAATGGAGACAAATCATGCAAAAGAGGAGGGCTTATGGATTGCGCGGGAGGGCAACAGAAGCAAATAAAAGCTGACAGGGAGAGGGAGCGGGGAACAAATCTCCCGTCTCAAGCTGCTGATCATTTGCACAAATGCCCGGCGAGCAGCAAAGACAGATTCCCAAAARTGCCCAAATCCCATTGATGATCTCTGCTAAATTGTCTGCGTGCCTCCAAACCCCACCCATCTCCCAGCTCCTAAACCAGCATTTCACTCCCACCAGTGCCACCCACTCTGGGGGGTGTAAATGACAGGGAAGAGATGGAGAAGGGATCTGGAGCAGAGCTGAGGAGCCTGGGAGGGTTTTTCTTTTTTTTTTTCTTTTTTTTTTTTTTTGTGGTTTCCCAAATTCCAAAGAGCCATTGAGTTGTCAAAAGCAATTGGAGCTCTCGCGGAAAAGTGTTTTATTTTGTGCTTTTGAGAAAGTCGGGATAACTGTGGGATCATCTGGGGACAAAGTGAGGGGGAGATGCTGGAGACGAGAGCTCGATCAGCTCGAACCCAGCCACGGGAATTTTTCAGATACAAGCGAATTTGTTCGAAGGTTTGCTCATTATGTGTGCAAAGAAACAGCAAGCAGGAGGACAGGATCTATACTGTGTGCTGTAACATGATACAGAATTAATCCCCTCAGGTCACAAAATTCCTTATAAATTGCAAAGGGGGGGATGGTGTCTGCTGTGTTTTATTTTATCACACTTTCTGTCAAAATACCCCTGGCAGGGAACACTCTTTTTGGAGATGCAATCAACACCAMAGCCTCGTTTAGGGAGGAAGATTTGAACTAAACAGAAGCAAACTCCAAAATATTCCTTGGATTCCTTGGGAGAGCTTTGGAAACGAACCCCTCAGAGCAGGGTTAGCGGGGTCTGGCCTTCTTAAATCACCTCATTTCGCGGCTTTGCCCAGCTCCATGTGTAGCAGAGATGCTCTCAAGTTCTATTAACAGAAGCCTGGCTGCTTCACCCCGCCCTGAGCCCCCCCCGGGGACCACGAAACACTTCCCAAAAGCATCCCCGGGGGAGGTTTGTCACCTCCCAGGTGAGGCGGGGCAGCGCTCGCGTTTCACGCCCGGGCTCACAAAGCCCGGATCTCCATCAGGAGCAGAGGGAGGAGGGAGAGCTGAGCTCCTGGTGGCACTCGGGGTTGGGGACACTCCCGTGCCGTGAGTGCTCACGCTTGGCTGCGCCCCGCACTTTTGTGAGGCGCTCCGGTGTTTTTTGGCAGCCGCTGAACTGGAAGGAAAAGGGTCTGATTATCTCCTCCAGCACCTCAGTGGTGACCCAGACCACTGACCCCTTTCCTGTCACTCTACATTTGCTCTGGATGTTTTACACAGCGAGGGGGCAAAGCCTTCACAATTGATCCGGGCTGCATCCAAAGGCTCGGTGGTTGCCAAGCGATTTCGGCTCCATCCCCTGCTCCGGGGCTCTTGTGCTCCTCAGAGGAGAGGTCTGGGGGGCAGTGCTGGGGGTCAGGACCTCCGGCACAGGCTGAACATTCTCACAAAAGCTTCTCCACGTCCTGTGTCTGCTTAAAAGCCAGATAATGCCAAAATCATCCCTGTCACGCATCGCAGAGCCCCAGGATGGTTTGGGTTGGAAGGCACCCCAAAGACCATCTCATTCCAATCCCCCTGCCGTGGTGGGGGACCATTCCASTACCCCAGGTCACCCAGAGCCCCATCCAGCCTGGCCCTGAACACTTGCAGGGATGTGGAGCCCAGATGTTGACACTGCCCCGAGATTAAAACAGCTGCACTGGGTTTGTGTCACCTGAGCTCTGMAACCACTCACTGCTGCTATGTGACACCAGCCCTGACTCACGGCTCGGCCTGCAGCTGCAGGGCAAAGCTCTCTGCAGCATCCAAATCCCCCCAAAGTTCCTCAGCCCCGCCTGATGCCAGCAGAGGTTTGCCAGCCCTTCCACGGCTCCAGCTGAGCCCGGCGTGAGCAGATTGTGTGAAAGATGACAAACRCCCATCTGGATTCCTGCGCTGGAGACGGCCAGGAAAGTTTCAGGAGGAGGCAGAGTTGTGTGGGAATGTGCAGAAGTGTCCCTGCAGCAGCAGCTGCGCTGCCAGGGGAGCCCAGGGGGCTGCGCAGGGCTCTGCTCTGGGACACAAAGCTTTGCCCAGGAGCTCTGGCTCCAGGCCAGTCCAGACTGGGAGAAGCTGCTGCCCTGACAGAGGTTTGGCACTCGGGGTGGGTTTGGGGTGGGTTCATTTAAAGACTTTTGGCCAGGAGTCAAGGACACAGGGGTGGGGAGGGGACCATGACAGCCTTTCCCCTGCCTCAGGGGAGAAGCTGGGGGCTCTGAGCTCCCAAGGCAGCTCCAGGAATCTTTGTGCAGCCTCGGGCACTTCCCTGTGTGCTCCTCTCTGGCTGTAAAATGGAGATTTTTTTTTTTTTTACCCTCATTTCCCTCCCAGTACCTGCTCCCAGGGGCTGTGGGCAGGGAACAGCAGTGCAGTGGTGGAGGGATTGGCTCTGTATTACTGCACAATCAATAAATAACGCCCAGGTCCCTGCTGAGATCCCAGCAAAAAGCTGGAGCAGAAGGAGGCGAAAGGAGGTGAGAAAGAGGAGCTGGCACAGGTGCTTTTTCTGCTCCAGTAAAATGCATTTTTAAAGGGAAAGAGGGACTGGCCAGGCCCTGMTGTCTCTTCCMAGAAGTTGTGGAGCASTGGGGGTGCAGGGACAGCCCCAGTGAGCTCTGGGCAGGGGGACACGGCAGGGACATGGTGGTGGCACAGGGTCCCCATGGATGCAGGGATGGGGACCCASCTGCAGCTGCTGGCACAGAGAGGATCCAGCCCCTCTTTAATAAATCCATCAAAGTGTTTTTAAATGAACTTTGCGGTGCCCTCGGTGTCAGGGCAGGCTGCAGGCTGGGATGTCATTAAATACAAAATAGGTGTGTCCTGTGCTCTGTGCAGAGCCCGTGTTTGCTCCTGGTGACTGGGACGAGAGGGGAAGCTGCTCACAGCACAGCCCTGCGTGCTTCCACACCGATTTCCCTTCAAGATTTCGATGTCCAAACCCCTCCTGTGCCCGCTCCACCTCCCTCCCCCAGGAAAAGATGCTACCAGGCCTCTCCTTCCACCACCTGCTGCTCAAATCAGCTCCCCTCTGATGGAACAGCATCACCTCGAGTGTCCCTGGGTCACACAGCCCCTTGTCCCCCCCCCGTTCCTGTCCTGCTCCCATCCCCTCTCCCCGGAGCAGCTCCGTGCCTGCACAGCCTCGTGTCCTTGYCATGATCGCTGCAATTTGGAGCAATTTCCCTGCCAGCCTCGCTGCAATCTCGTGTAATCTCCCCCCAAAGGGGAGCAGAGATCCCAGGGCGCYGTGAGGAATGCAAATCACATCCCTCTCCGCGGCTCTGAATAATGCAGGGGAGAGCAGGCAGCAGAACCCGGGA
>CADDXX010000540.1:215829-234818 GCA_902810485.1 Alauda arvensis
GGAGCAGCCGGGCCACCAGCAGTGCCACCAGTGTCACCTGCAGGGGGGCACAGGCAGCGTTCCGGGGCCAGATGCCGCAGGGCAGGGTGAAACCCGGCTCCCAGTGTGGAGGGATTTGTGTCCCTGCAATCCAATCCYCTSTGCTGAGCTGCTGCCAAGAGCCCTCCCGGCCCCGGAGAGGCTGCTGCCAGCAGATCCTCTGGAAAAGTCTGGGAGAGGGGGGAAAACTGTGGAAAATATGGGGAAAAAAACGCCTCTCCCGCTTGAGATTGGTATCTCCAGTTTAATTTATTTTGGGGAATTACAACCAGAGAGCCAAAAGGCAGAGAGCTCTGGCTCCCAGCCCATCTCCAGCACGGCCCTGGTGGTCCTGGGTGGGATGGAAGTGGCACCACACCTGGGGAGGGGGGATTAGCACGGGGTGCTCCCTGCCATTCCCATTCCCAGCACAGCCAGGCAGCTGAAAGCAGATTTATCTGCTGGATAATAAAGGCAAAAAGATTCTCAAAAGGGACGAGTTTCCAGCCAAATCGCCRGGCTCCTGCACTTCTTTCCTTAATCCCTCTCAGAACTGTCAGTATGAGATGGGGGAAGGGGGAGGCTGGTGGAGAAGGGGGAGGATGAGAGGCATCCTCACCCAAAAAAAGCAGCAGAGCAGCCGTGGCTGGAGCTGCTGTGGCAGCCAAGAGCTGCAGAGGTGCCCCCGAGGCACAAAGAGGGGATTAAGGCTGAAAGGCCGCAGCCGGGCTGGGAGAGGATGGGGAAGAGAGCAGGGGAAATGTTCCTGGACGCCTGACAAGGAGGAGCAGCGACCATCTGGGTGAGGGGAGGGAGGGCAGGGTGCCAGCACAGCCATGGGAAGCATCAGCCCGGGCAGGGGAAGGCAGGTCCTGCCTGCTGCCTGTGCAGGAGCYGCTCCCAGCCTCCTCTTCCTCCTCAGAAGGGGGAGAACGCCAGGCTGGAGCTGCCAGGGAGGGCACAGACACATCAGTGCTGAGGGGAGGGTGTGTTCATSCAGCCAGAGAACGGCCTGTGGTGGAGGGGACCTCAAATCTCATCTCATTCCACACCTTCCACTGTCCCAGGGTGCTCCAAACCCCATCCTTGGGCACTGCCAGGGATGCAGGGGCAGCCACAGCTGCTCTGGGCACCCTGTGCCAGGGCCTGCCCACCCTCCCAGGGAAGGATTTATCCCCAATATCCCATCTAAACCTGCTGTCTTTCAGGCGAAAACCCCCGGCCACACCCCCTGTCCCCTTGGGTCTATTTGCATATTGAGTTTAATTGTCCAATTACAACTCCAGGCTGTGAAGTCTCATCCTTCTTGTTTYYCYCTTCARTCCATCGTTGTTKRTGYTTTKGGGCCAGAAAGTTGTCCTTGGTTTYCRGCAGGAAARGATTTGTTTTGTCTMCCTAYTACCTACTARCACTTAATATGAAGCTTAAAACYACACCCAAAACAGCMTGGAATCTGGAAAACATAAAAGCTAAAACTAAAGGCATCAAAGCCACGCTGTCCTGGCCTGGCAGCAGCAGCAGAGCWCGGAGCAGCCCAGCTGTGCTGTCCCTGTGACCCCCAGCAGGTCACCCCAGGCCAGCCCTCCGAGCCTCCTCGTCCTCACAGGCTCGGGGCAAGGCTCTSCCTGCCCTGACACCCTCACAGAGGGCAGGGATCAGCGTGGTTGGATAAAAGGCCCAGCTGGTGCCTCCCTCACCTGCTGCAGGCCATCAGCAGTGTGGCAGCAGGTTTTTGGGACAGGGATTCTGCCCTTGTTGGGARCAGCACCAGGAGCCTCATTTGTCACAGCCATCAGACGTTAACGACTCGTGGCAGCTGCTGAGCCGGGTCACAGTCAAAGCAGTGACCCCGAAGGGAGAGGTTTGGCTTTGCCCAGCCCCCGGGATCCATCCCTGCCCTGCCTCTGCAAAAGGGGAGTGGGGCACAGAGGTGCTGGGCTGCCCCATCTGCATTCACTGCAGCCGCTCCCCGGGAGGACTCAGAGCCTCATTGATATGTGAATTATGAATGAAACCTTRAGCTTTTAAACTTTTAACCTGCGCATTTCTAAGAAAGTCTTAATTTAGCCGGAGACGCGGCAGGAAAGAACAATGGGTTCAGGGGGAGGCGCTGGATTTTCTGGGCTTTTCAAACACACGCTGGKTTCGGATGAATATTTCGTTCGCTGAGCCATTCCCAGGGGCGAAAGGAAATCCCGATCGGCGCTGACCGAAGCTGAGGACTGAAATCCGTGTCACCCGTGGATGAGGCTGATCGACACCGACACCATCCCCGCTCCATCCCCAGCTCCTCCCTCCGCCGGGTTTCCGATTTCAAGGCGCGCTCTGGGATGCTTTGGTGGTGARCAAACCCTGAGCATCACCCCGAGCGTGTTTGTGAATTCACCCCCGACCCGCGGCACTGAGCAGAATTCAGGGGATTCGCTGGGCCGGGGTCGGGTCACAGCAAAGAAAACCAGGGTGGGTCAGGCTGCTGAAAGCGGCCCTCATTAGAAGAATAAACTGTGTAAATGAAGAGGTCGGAGGTGCTTTGGCAGGGCTGGGGAGGGGCTGTTAAACCTTTTAAATCCTGCCCGGTTTCCCCCCCTCGCTGGAGCTCACCCAGAGCTCGCCGCGCTGACCGGAGCCCAAGGAGGTTTTGTTGATTTTCCAGACAACCTCGGGCACGTTGCTGCCACCAGAGCTGGCACGGAGCTGGGGCTGAGCAGAGCCAGGAGCAAAGGGAGCCAGGGAATCCRGGGAATCCCTGCCAGGGAGCATTCCCCTGGAGATGGAACTGCCCGAGGAGAAAACCCCGGCTGTGCAAAGCCCAAAAGCAGCCCAGGAACAACAGAGAGGGGTCACAGGCAGCACAGGGCAGGGCACAGAATCCCTGAATGGTTTGGGATGGAARGGACCYGAAAGCTCRTCCAGTCCCACCCCTGCCATGKGCAGGGACACCTTCCYCTGWGCCAGGGTGCTCCAGCAACCTGCCAGGGATCCAGGGACACCCMCAGCTTCTKAAAAACAGCCTGAAATCATCCTGGGAGTCCTCCAGTTCCCAGAGGTTTGAGATCTGAGGGCAGAACCTGTTCCAGGTTGGGGTGGAGCAGGGCTGAGCACAAAAAGCAGCTCAGGAAAAGCAGACCCGGGGGCTTGCCCACCACTTCTGCTGCTCACGGGGAGGAATCAGGCAGAACTGGGGCAGAAGAGGCAATGCCACCCTTGGGACTGCAGGGATTGCTCATCATGAGCCAGCAAAGCTCCTCGTTTTCAAAGGAGGGAAGGGGGAAAAAAAAAAGTAAAAAATCAATCAGCCACAATTTATAAATAAAAGAGATGAAAGTTAAGAGTGAAACGAAACAAAGCCCCAGGTGGCCTCTGCCTGGGGCACTCCTGCTAAWTTTAGCTCCTCTGCTCTTCCCTGTCTGGTTCCATGACTGCACAGTTTCAGAGCCTTTACTGCAACTCCCAAAAATGYTCCTCCCTGGGATGGTCCAGCCTGGCTGGGGCTGGGAAAGGGGAAGGTGAGGAAGGGGGCCCTGGGGTGGTGTGGGGTGGCCCAAGAGCTGGCTGCTGTCACTGTGAGCCCAGCCCAACCCCTCCCCAAAACACAGGGACCATCCCAGTGTGGATGTGCCCATCCCTGCACAATTCCAGCCCAACCCTTCCCCAAACCGTGGGGATTTGGGGCCATCCCGGTGTGGATGTGCCCATCCCTGCACCTTCCAGCCCTGCAGCCCTTCTCAAATCGTGGGGATTTGGGACCATCCCAGTGTGGATGTGCCCATCCCTGCTCCCTTTCCAACCCTCCGCCCCCTCCTGCTCACCCCTCTGCCAGGATTCCCTCCCACAACCCCACCCCACTGTGCAGAGGCTGAAAAAAGCCCTCACAGCCCCCTCCCCACCCCATTCCCCCTCCTCACGCTGGACTGGTGGGAAGGGGCTTGGCCAGGCAGAGCCCCACGGAGGGAAAGGGCAGCAGCCTCCCCTCTCAGGAGCATCCCATGCAGCGGGATGGATTTAAATACCTAATGAAGGAATAAATCTGGGAGCTGCAGACATTTACTGCCTCCTTATTCACACAGAGCCTCTGTGGGGGCAGGGGAGGGGCCCCCAGCACCTGCTCTGGGCCCTGCCAGGGGGAAGGGATGAGGCAGGATCCCATTAAATGAGCCTCTACCTGCCRGGGGGAGGCTGAGCAGTGCCAGCCTCCACACCCAGCCCCGGCAGTGCCACGGAGAGATGCAGAGCTCCCAGCAAGGACCTTCCCCGGGGGCTCAGGGAGCTCTCAGAGCACGGGGGGGGATGGAGATGGATGGGGCCACTTTGTGTGACACAGCAGGGATTTGTCTGCTCTGTTTGAGATCCCCCCCCTCCCAGGCGGGGTCAGAGGGCAGAAGTCACGAACTGAGCACAGGCACAGGCAGGGCTGGAGGGCTGTGCTGAGACAGGGGCTCGGAGCAGGAAGATTCCAGGAGGGCAATCCTACAACATCCTACAACATCCCACAGCATCCTACAGTATCCCACAGTGTCCTACAGTATTCCACAGCATCCTAAAACATCCCACAGCATTGCTCAGTATCCCACAGCATCCCATAGCATCCTAAAACATCCCACAGCATCCTACAGTATCCCACAGCATCCTACAACATCCCACAACATCCTACAACATCCCACAACATCCTACAACATCTCACAGCATCCTACAGCATCCTACAGCATCCCACATAATCCTCCAGCATCCCACAGCATCCTACAACATCCCACAGCATCCTAAAACATCCCACAGCATCCCACAGCATCCTACAACATCCCATAGCATCCTACAACATCCCACAGCATCCCACAGCATCCTACAGCATCCCATAGCATCCCAAAACATCCCATAGCATCCCACAGTATCCTACAACATCCCACAGTATCCCACATAATCCTCCAGTATCCCACAGCATCCTACAACCTCCCATAGCATCCCACAGCATACTACAGTATTCCACAGCACCCCAAAACATCCCACAGCATCCTACAACATCCCAGCCATCATTTGGATCACAGCTTCACCTCCCCCACCTCCCAACCACAGCCCAACTCATCCTGCCCTCTCCCTGCCCTTCTGCCTCCCCTCCCTCCCCCGCCGTACCAAAGGGTCGGGTTTGAAATTCAGGGGTCAGGAGGAAGAAGTGGAGCGGGGTCAGGGGTGAGGGAAGCACACAGGGGAGGAATTTCACCTCACTGAGTGTTTGCTCCCATGGATCAGCAGCTCCAGAGCTCCTGCCAGGGGTGGGGGAGCTGAGCTGGGCCAGGGCAGTGCAGGGAGGACTTGTGGGGACAGAGCAGGGTGTCCCCACCCCACAGCCAGGACAGCTCCTCTCTCCTGAAACTTCTTCCCCCTTTTCTTTTTTGGCTCATCCCGAGCTTCTCAAGATGCCAGCACAAACAAACCCAGCAGAAACAGCAGAATGCCAACCCCCCAAAGCCAAGCTCCAGCAGAAATGGAGCGAGAGGGAATTCAAGACGTGCTCCACACATCTGGAGCTCCCTGTTCCATCTGCAGAGCCCAGCGAGGCAGGGAAGGTCCTGCAGGTCCCTCTCCTCCTCATGGCAGGGAGTTTGGCTCGTGTTGCCTCTTCCCAGGCAGGGAAGAGTGAATAAATCCATCATCCCCCAATGCTGATGTCATCACTGTGCCCTGAACAGCAGCCTTTGGGGTTTCTCCTTTAATTTACATTATCTCTGCAGTCTCTATCTGCCAGGCACATCCATGAGCTTTCCCTTTTCCAAACTGCTCCACAGCCAGGCCTGGGCACTTTGGGAAACCCCGGGAGGGTTCCTGCATGCTGGAGGGTTTCACACCTGGTTTTACCCTGCTGGGGAGGTACAAATAATCCCTGGGGAGGGGAGGGATGCACCCAGCACCCCAAGGAACCCACAGGGTGGRAAAAGAGAGCAGAGAGCCAGGGATGAGCTGGAACATCCCCTCTGCATGGACACAGCAGCTTGCCCCATGTGGAGAGCCACCCCTGAGCCTGGCAGCCGTGCCCAGCAGAGAGGGCAGCCCCATTCCCCATCCCCAGGGAAGCTGGAGATCTCCCTGCACACAGCTGCAATTGGGAAATGTGCTGCGAGAGCAAAAAAAAAGAAGAAAAAAAGCTGTTTTCATGTAAATGTCCCCAATAATAAAAGTGAATGAAGAAAGCGACACATCCAAACAAGAAATAGTACATTTGTGCTGGAGAAGCAAAAATGATTCTAAAAAAGAGAGCTTTATCAACAAATTCCAGAAGGCATCGGCTGCTCTTTAATGCTCCTCGAGGAATAACACGGCTCCTGCTGGACCTGGGCTGCCTGGTGCCTCTGATCTCAGGGCTCTGAACAAGCCRGGCTCGCTGCAGCACACTTGAAAAACATGAAACTTGTTTGTTTTCCCGAGCAAACACTGAGCTGCCTTTCTCTCCCCAAAGCTGGTGCTCGGTGCTGTTTGTGCTGTCCCTGCTGCCTTTCCCTGGGGCTGCTGCCTAATCCCAGCCCTGCAGCCTGGCGTGGCCAAACTCCCCTAAAACCAAGGGCAAATCATAAAAAACCTGCCCCATGCAGTGGAATGYGCTTTGCTCCAAAATGCACAACATTTAAACGTGCTCATCAGTTGATTGCTGGCGGTGAAGGTCAGTGTTTATCTYGCTCTCTTTGCACTTTGGATTACAAACTCTCAGCTGAACTCCCTGTGGAGCCAGAAAGCGCAGTTATCCCTTTTCCTGGTGGGGAAAAAGGGGCAGAAAGCAGCCTGTGTTTCTCTGAAACTCCTCCAGCATCCTTTCCACTACACCTGGACCATCCTGATATTCTAATTATTTATTTCTCAGCAACGAGACCGAGCTGCTGGTGTGAAARGCTCTGCACAAAGCACAGAGGGTCACAGCCTGCTGCCCTTCGGCTTCAAAGCTCTGCAGAACGATTTAGCCCAAACACACCCCAGTCCTGCAGTTGGCCTGAGAGCCAGAAGAAAGGGGAAGGCTGGAGGAGGCACTCTGGTTTCATTCCAGAATTCACTGATTCATTTCATTCTGTTATTCACTGATTCAAGTGAGGCCAGGGCACCCCTTTGCTTGTGCTCGTTGTGAGAAACCTGACAGTGAGGAGCTTGAAGGGCAGCAGGGGCAGCGGGGAGGGGAAGCAGGCAGGGGATGCTCTGCTCTCCCTCTCCCCAGCGCTGCCTCGGGAGGGGTGGCGAGGGCAAACCYCGCCTTTGGCAGCCAAATTCTGACCCAAAACTCCCGGCTGGAGCTCATGTGGAGCACCTGGATTTACCTCAGAGCCTCTCCCTCATTCTTTCCCCCTTTCCTTTGCTCTCAGCAGCTCAAGGGACCGACTTTCGTTCTTTACGGGGGTCTGCTCGGCATCCTCTCCAAGCGGCAAATTCAAATCACGCTCTGAGTTGATGGCAATGACCAATTCACTGCTTTTAATGAGCTGGCAGGGGCAGAGGAACCCAGGCAGGACAGACAATTCCCACCTCCATTCCCCCAGCGCCTGCTGCTGCCCTCTCCCCGCTCTCCAGGACGCTCAGGCTGGTTTGCCCAGGGCCCGCAGGCAGGTTTAGGAGATTAAAGCCCGGCGCACAATAAATAATTTAGCAGCTAACCACAGAAATAAAACCAAAACCCACCCCTTCCCGTGCCGTACAGGAGCGAGGCCGTGTGATGAGTACATCCATTTGAAATGCACATCGCTTTCATGCGCACGGGTCTGTTTGATGCAGAGCCGTGTCACCGAGGGAGGGAACACCGGCAGAGGTGCGGGGCACCCGGGCGCTGGCAGGGGCTGGTGGGACAATTGCTGACGGAGCCTCTCGCTAATTATTGCATCCTTTCCGTGCTGCTGCCTGTGCTCCCCCTTCCGCACCCCTGTCCAAGGAACCACAGCCCTAAACCTCCTATTCCTCCATCCCCTGCTCCTCGCAGGCTCCCCAGTTCCAACTGGGGGTGACTGGGAGCCTCTCCCCCAGCTCAGGAGCAAACCTGCAAAATTCCCCAGGGGAATGCCAGCTTTGGATCACATCCCGGGCTATGCTCAGGGGTTTGTTGGGTTGGTTTTTTTTGCCCAGGTCACAGCCACGGCCCTTCCACAGCTCCAGAGAATTCTGCAAAATCCCCCCGGGGTGCTGCATCCTCCTCACCGCAGGCAGGGCATCCTCTCCCTCTCTGATTTCCAGGCTGGGCTGCCTGCAGAGAGCTCCCCGAAGCAAAGGCAGGGTTCTGCCTACCCAAGCAGCTCGGCGGGGATGGGAAGAGGCTCGTAAAAAAGGCAGGGRGAGGTGTGGAGCCCGTGCATCACGACGGGAGTGATGGACTCGTGCTGCCGCCGTGCCCGCCGTAAATCCCCGCGCTCCGCTGATGGATCTGCCGTCCCAAAAAACCCAAACCCGGCTGGATTGCACAGCCCTGCTCCCTGCCCGTGGCAACAACGGGCCCTAAACGCCAYCAGGGGATGGAGGAATGGGAAAGGCACCCAGGGAAAACCTCACAGCCGGCCCCACCTCAAACCGTGCTGCTCTTCCACAGCACCTCACCCCCTGCTCGTCCCCAAATCCCAACCTTTTTRCAGCAGCAGCMGCAGCTCAGGGGCTCRGGACTCTCCCTGCACATTCCCCCCCTCTCTCCCGGCGCATTTGTGGTTTCCACATTTGTTTTTTCTGCCTCGAGGAGAGCATTTAGAGAAGCAACACAGCCTGGGCTTCTCACAGTATTCCTTGCCACCCAGGGATTTAAGATTCTTACAAATGGACCAAAACCTGTGTTGTTTTGACCTCTGAGGATTTTAAAAGCCTGCAGAAAAATATGTTTATAGTAAAGAAAGCATGAACTTCTTGGCTCTCCAGTGGAAAGGCAGGAGTCTGACACTGCCCTACCCCCAAACCCAGCAGCAGCCAGAACTGCAACTCCTCCAGCTTCACACTCCAAGGAAAGCAGGGACAGGCRGGAAAACTAACAGGAGTTCACAGAGGAGTTTGGAATTCCGTGGTATTTTTCGCCAAGATCATTTCAAGTAGAAACTCATTATCCAACTTGATGAAAACGTCGTGAAACGGAGGAGGAATAACTTCTGCCTCACTTGGTGCTCATTAGGGAGATAAAAACCTCTGAGAGAAGGTGTGGGGATGARTTATCTCCAAAATATGTTCAAGATAAAATCCTTATTTGGATGGGACAGCCTGAGTCTGGCTGGGGGTGTCCCTGCTCAGTGCAGGACTAAATGACCTCTGAAGGTCCCTTCCAACCCAAGCCATTCCATGATTCCAGAGGCAGGGTCTATTCCAGGCAGGATATATTCCATGGATAAAGCTGCTCAGCACTCTCAGCCTCCACAAACCCCACTTGATTTAGAACCGAACCAAACGCTGCCCTCCAAAATTTGGAGTTGATTTTTCAAGGTGCCTGAACCTGCGTAAAACCCGGAGTCATCCCCATCTCCCGAGCCAAGAAATGAGATTAAAGCAGCCTCCGAGCTCACCTGGCTCCATTTCACATCCCCAGCRTTTCCTGAACACCTGCCCCTTCGCTCTCCAGCAGCTCTCATAAAAATATCTGCCAACTTCTGGCTTTTCTCTGATGTGACTTGCTCTGGCAGGCACCAGATAACAGAGCCAGGGCAGGGATGCTGCGAGAAGARAGGCCGATTTCATGGCATTAAGAGGTGGCAGGGACATCCCTGAGTGCTCAGACCCACAGTCCAGAGGGATTTGGCAGCTCTGCCCCATCCCCAGCCTCAAACACACCCCAGTGCTCTCCTCTGGCTTCCAGCACTGCTTCTTCTTCCAGCACCCTTGCACAAATTCCAGTTAATAAAATTCCAACTTCTGGCTATGAATAATAATAAATGTGAGGGACCATGGGGCATTTTGGGCACCCCTTTCTGTGGTTTGGCAGCACAGATGGAAGCAAAGGGGAATTGCTTTCTGAGGCTGGAAAATCCTTGTTTAGGGAGAAAACAAATCCCAGCTCCTGCAACCACAGCAGCAAGTACAGTACTGAACAAACACCCCCTTATTTCACATCCTAGGGCAAAAATCAGACTTTTTTTCCCCTCAGACCTTTCAATTAAACAACTTCTTCAGCCAAACAAGAACCATCTGCCCTCTCCCACCTCTGCTGGGCTGTGGGGATCTGCGCTCCGAGGGTGATGGATTGACCACGGAGCCGGCGGAGCCCCTGACCTCCCGACCTCCAGCTAAAACCAGACAAATCCTTTGGAAGGCGCCTGCAAATGGATGATTTTCATCTGCTCAGTAACAGCCCGGTGTCCTCTTGGCTTCTCCACACGCTGATGCAACCGAGTTTTTTCCCGAAGTGTGGCGGGGTGCGCGTGCGGGGGCTGCGGCGGAGGATAAATTACCGGGATGAGATAACCGGGATGGGATGAAGTCATCTCAGGACAGGTTGGGACATATATATTTCATTGTGAAAGAACCTCCTTTATTCCCACTAATGGAACAAATTAAATCAGCCAAGCTGAATAAAAACTCTCATGTCCCAAGACGTAACAGCGCGCTTGAAGGTTCTCCTTTCCCCTGGTGGCGCGATCCAATCGCTCATCGCTGTCCTTTGGAAAAGTGGAGCTGGGGGGCAAGGACAGAGGTCAGGGATTCAGGTGACAGGAATGTTTCCCATCGTGGAGAGTCCCAGCACGGTGTATTTCTCTGTGGCAGATCCTCAGCAGCTCTTGGGGAGTGACCTCACACCCCGGGATGGATCCGAGCCGCGTCCAGCGCGGCTGCCCTTGGGACAGTGTCACACCCAGGACAAGTGTGACACCCATTTTCCAGGAGAGCTGGGGGTGATTTCATTCGCACGCTTCATCCTTCACCTCAGGGCACCTGAAATAACCACACCTGGGCCCTCGCCTGCAGCACTGCAACACCTCCAAGCACACCAATTAAAACCTCATCACCACTGAGCAGCTCAGCGCTGGGTGAAACCCAGGAACAACGTCACTGTTCCAGCTTTTCCCTCTCCTGTACCACCCAGGAGCRTTCCCAGCTCGTGGGAAGGCAGGCAAGGCTGCAGGAACTGCAATTTTTCCTACAGCCAGCATAAACAGCATGATGGAAAAATAATACCTAGAYGGCGACTGGCAGACAGAGCAGAGACATTTATTTATTCTTGATCACAAACAATGTCCTGCATTGACAAGCTGAATGAAGGGCACTTCACTGATTTATTAGACCTAATAAGAACCAGACCTCTCGGGATGAAATACAAGATTGATTTTTAGTGGGGAGCCTCGCTGCCGTGGCAGGCGCTGAGCTCAGGCTGATGAGATGGAACCAGGCGTGCACGGGGACACGGCTCTGGCAGGGCAGGGGGGGAGATGGAATGGGGAGGGTTGGGGAAGCGGAGATGGAATGGGAAGGGTTGGGGAAGGGGAGATGGAATGGGAGGATTGGGGAAGGGGAGATGGAATGGGAAGGGTTGGGGAAGGGGAGATGGAATGGGAGGGTTGGGGAAGGGGAGATGGAATGGGAATGCAGCAGCCCTGCACTGAGGGTTCCTCTTTCCTCCCTGCCATCCTCCCCTCTCCCTCTAAGGCTGTGCAAACCACTGGGGAGTGGAATTCCCAGGAATTCCCAGGAAACCTCTGAGGCAGACCCTTCCCGTGGATCTGCCTTCCAGAGGAGCCCCTCTAAGCAGTGCRATTCCCACATCAGCCTCAGCCCCTCCCCGGCACACCACATCAGCTGAGTGCCGTGGATGCCGTTCTCCATCAGGAAAAAGGCAACTAGCACAGCAGTGCTTAGCTTGGGGCCCTATTAATAGCAGTTCTAATTATATGGCTGCAAATTTAATTCATGGCAATGATTAGTGTCAAAATCAAAGGCATCACACATCAATATTGATAGAATTGTATGAAGCCCATGCACAGAACAAGCGAGCTGACACATCTCCCCCCAGCACTTKGTTGCTGTTAACTGTTGGATTAATGTCCCTTCTCGTTTTGCTTGATGGGAATGGTTTTATTGGAGGAATCCACGATTCTGAAYGGTCATGGCCTCCAACATGAGCTCCTTCTTCCCACAGGCAGCAGGCTGAGGTGCTCTGGAAGGAGAGCAGGAGGGAGAATTTCATCCCATCCACCTGTGCCAAAGGGCCACAGCATCAGCAGCGTTTGCTTTCCACCCACTTTGAGACAATTCCTGGACAGCAGAACCAGCAGGAGCTGGGAATGTGGTAGGAGCACTGAGGTGAAGAGCTAAAGGCAGGAGGACACCAATGAGATCACCCAGTGTTTCCAGTAAGGAATTCTCACTGGGGGAGCAAAGATTTCAGAGCCATCTCCCTCATTTCCCTTCAGCTACACAAAAATGCCTTCCCTGAAAGCCCAGACGGAGCCAGCAGCTTGTTTCCAAAGGAAATCAACAGCTGTGGGCGAGGGAATAGGTGCGACAAAGCTTTCAGACATTAATTGTGTGGGCAGATCTGAGACGGGGGAGGACACCAAGGAGATCAGGTGGAAAAGGCGTCTCCACAAATCCCTGGCACTCACAGAGGTGCTGAACAYTTCCTCCATCATCTCACAGATGGGCAAGGAGAGATGAGGAGGGGGTCCTGGGCATCCTGAGCACTCGCTGACTTCGAGACATGTCTGGTTGTCTAGGAAGAGGCACGAAATCTGGAGACAACCTGTTAACTTCCTCCTCTGCAGCCAGAGCCCCTCGGCTCGGTGCAGAGCTGCTTCCTACGCCTCACCTGGGCTCCCTCGGGCCATGGAAAAGATAAACCCACGTGTCAAATGAGGGAAAATCTGCTGGAGATGTAGACAGAACTGTGAGAGAGACAGAGCAGCAACATCCTCAGCCCAGCACAGGGGAGGATGGGACCGTGATTGTTCCAGTTAATTACAGRGGGGGATGGATCCCATCGGCTGCAGGCAGCTCTGCTGTTAAATAAGGGCAGATGCCATGAAAAACCCGGCTGTGGTGAATGTCTGGAATGAGTTTACTTCAGAGATGGGCCAGTTTTCATCCAACAGATGAAGGATTGCAGGTGAAGGATTCCACAGCCCTCCCTCTGGACAYGAATAGATTAACTTCGCATCAAAAAGCGTTCAGTGTAGACCAGCACCAGGAATTAAACCCTGCTGGAGAGACTGCTGCTTCTGTAATCCTTCATAATTCATGGAACAAGCCTGTAAATACCTCGTGTGCAGGCACAGGCTCTGGGCTATTGCTGCCTCTGAGTGAGGAGCCTCCCCTGTCCCCAGACCCTGCACAGAGCCAGCACCAGGCTGCATCCCAGGCTGCATCCCAGGCTGCATCCCGGGCTTCGAGCTTGGCACATGAGTTTGGGATGTGCTGAGGGCTCCTCTTCCTTCCATTTAGCTAAAAAAAAAACTCCCAGCTCTCCCCTGTGGCAGCACGGGAAGCAGGGAAGTGAAGGGCKCTGCCTTACAAGCTCTCTCTCCCCCATGTTCAAAATTGCCCCACTGACACTCGAGAGGCACCAGGGAGGCACCTAATTTACTACTGCTCAGCACTTGTAAAGTGCTGAATGAATATTAATGAACTGATGTAATTAAAATGATGCAGACATTCAAGTGTAGTATCTGCCTGTCCTTGTATCTTCCTGGATAGATGAGGAAGAAATTCCCTGCTGCTTAAGGACTCAAAAAAATTAACAGCCTGCTGTTGATTACATTTGTTAACTCTTTCTCTGGCATGAAGGAGCAGGGGCTGCGTTTAACAGGTTCACCTAATGCTGTCATTTAGAGCTGAGGTTAATTGGAAGGGTCTCAGCTTGCCAGAGCAGCAGCTCCGGGGCTGCTTTTGCTGGAGCTGGATCAGCCCCGCTGCTGAGCTGGCTCCCAGCTGCAGCTCCAAAAGCCAACAAGGGCTCCCACACACCTCTGTTTATACCTCAAGACCACTTCCAAACTTATTTTTAATAYAGAACTCCTCAGAGTGTTCCCTTCCAACTCAGAATATTCCATGATTTTTGTGACTCAGAAGTGGGGAAATCACAGCTGGATTTCAAAGGCCTAAGAGTCATTCAAGGCCAGGTTGGACAGGGCTTGGAGCAACCTGGGCTGGTGGAAGGTGTCCTTGCCACGTCTCTTCCAACCAGAAACATCCTGTGACTGTCACCTGAGCCCTACCAAACCCCTCCTCAGTGTTTGTGATGAGGAGGACAAGGAATGTTCCGGGGCTGATCAATCATCCAGCAGGAGGGAAGAGGCAGAGGGAAGCAGCAGGACTCTGCCCCGAGGCTTGGTTCCAAAAGCAGCCACATTAACCCATTCCTGTCTCTCCACGACCAAAATCCTGCCAGCACCAGCAGCTCCAAAGGCTTTGTAACTCACAGTCTTCTACACCAGTTGCAGCAGGACTGCTGGGACACAAAACTATTGCAAGATTTCCATCTGGAGTCCTTTGGATCCTTTTCCAGGACCATCCTGCAGCAGCTTCAACTTCCCCTTTCCCAAAACTTGGCACTTCACAATGAGCCAAACTAACAACACTGAGAGCTGAATTCTGCCTCTGCAGGCTGTGACCCAAACTACCATTTCCACTCCCAGTTTCCCACTGGGAAACACCCGTGAGGCACCAGCACCTCTGACACGCATCAGAGCATCCAGAGAGAGACAAAACCCAGCTCCTGGCTCTCCAMAGCCACGGACAAAGCTTACCTTCTTCAGCCTGCCCGACTTGGTGCCCACGAAGACCACGCTGTAGCCGTTGTAGACGTAGGAGGCCACSGAGGTCATGCGGTCGCGGCTGGAGGTGAAGAGCGTCACCCCATCCACGGGCACCGAGCCCCCCAGGGGCTGGTTGATGTCGAGCCCACAGAAGTTGTCATCGATGGGGACTGGCTGGAAAGGCAAGGTTTGGGGCAGCTGTGAGTGAAGCAGAGCCCAGGGTGGTCCCACACGCTCGGGGTGGTGTGGGGGGAGCTGGCAGTGCTGGCAGTGGGATGGGGGCCACCACCGTGCCACCTCCTGCCAGCTCCAGGCAGCTTCCCCAGGGTTCCTGCAGCTTCCAGAGCCCCGGGTTGGGAGTGACAAAGACTCCCAGGAAGCTGCACACCTTTATTCTGCCTTAACACCACCCCTTCCCTCATTGTCATCACACTGTAGGATGGGAGCATGGATGGAAGGGGAAGAGCAACTCAGCTTCCCTCTGAATTTGGGGAAACCGAGCCACAGACAGACTGACCCTACACTGCAAACTTGTGTTCCATTGGGGTAGGGATAGATCCCAGCTCTCGAGGGCTCCCACAGCCGACACCCAGCGCGTCCTTACCGCTTTGGTGCACTGGACRTCCTTCCCCAGCAGCCAGTTGAGCTCCAGGTTGCCCTCGCCCTGGTAGCAGGACTGCAGGCGCTCCTTGATGTGGGCGTTGACGGTGCGGATGGGGAAGGCGCAGAGCGCCGAGTCGTCGGGCGGGTGGTGGTACTGCTTCTGCCCCTTGGAGAAGATGGCAAAGAGCACGTCSTCCTGCGCCGTGATGTTGAGGGCCCTGGCCAGCACCTCCCCGGGCTTGGACAGGTAGGCAGCCTGCAGCAGGCGGTACTCGGTGTCCCCCCTGACGCAGCCGAAGGGCAGGGACACGTAGGAGTGGAACTTGGGGTCGTCCTTGCACAGGCGGACGATGCGGGAGGTGTAGAAGAGGTCGCTGGCGGAGTTGATGGAGACGCCCTCGGGGGTCTCGGGCTGCACGGTCAGGAAGTAGACGAAGTTGCCGCTGGCGAAGCCGTAGATGTAGAAGATGTCGAAGTGCGAGACCAGCGCCAGCGTGTCCGAGGGGATTTTGATGAGGGACGAAACAAAGTCACTGTGGAGCTCGTAATCCAGCATGGCCGACGACTCCGGGTCCCGGGGCAGCTTGCGGCTGGAGAGGGTGGGGAAATAATCCTGCTTGCCGTCCACCGCCGTGCCGATGAAGAGCTTCCCGTCCTCGCCCTCGGAGCGCACGATCACGCCGTACATGGTGCCCGTCTTGTTGACGCTGGACAGGTAGTGCTCCTTCTTGTGCGAGGGCTCCACCAGGATGAAGAGGTCGTCGAGGCGCAGCAGCTTGCAGACCCCCTGGTAGAGGCTGCCGCACGCCAGCAGCCGGTTCTCGGAGTAGTCGATGATGAGCAGCTTGTTGACGTTGTTGGTGAGCGTGAGSACCTCGCTGCACGGCTGCACGATGAGGGGCGGGTAGCAGGAYTTGTTGTCCTCCTCGGGGCCGGTTTTGTGGGCCACCAGGATGGTCAGGTTGCCCGAAAGCTTGTAGACCCTGTTGATGGCCCCCACGTAGACGGCGCCGGTGCCCCGGTGCACCGTCAGGTGGTTGAACGTCCAGTCCCGGTTCTCCGAGTGGAACGTGTTGAACGAGGCATTGCTGGAGACGTTCCGGGAGAGCGACGCCAGGAAGAGGCAGAGCAGAGCCACGGACCAGCCTTCAGAGTCCAGTGCCCGAGGCCAGTTCCTCCTCTGATCCATCCTGGGAAAGGCAAACTCCGCGTCCCCCGTGCGCGTCCTGAGCCCCGGCAAGGTCCCTCACATGGTTCTGTGGAGASAAGAACCCCCCAGAGCAAAGGATTAGATCCCGTGTGCCCTGCAGATAAAATTGGAAGGAGGCTTTCTAATTACACAGTCCTTGAGATAAAGGGAGGATGTCTCTAAGCACAACGAGAATTAAGCGAGTCCACAACTTGCTGGAGAACAGTTCAGGCTTGGTGCTTTGCACTTGTTTCAGCCCCTGCATCTTAATTTGTGGYGGGGTTTGGCTRTTTRGAACATGCTCTGCTCAGCCAGGGARRGGAGAATCAGCTCCAGCCCAAGACAAAGCCTGTGGCTCACAGCCCCAACCATCCATCTGCAATCTTGGCTTGAAAGGATGTCTCCTGCAGGGTGTGTTGCTGGAAGCAGCAGAGGAAATGAGAGCTGTTCTTTACCTTYAAACCCTCTCTGACTTAATTTGGGAGCCGGAGGAAGAAGCCTCGTGCAGGCAGGTTCATTGAGCACAAACACACTGAAGGTGCTGCCACCTCCCCTCAGACCTCCCCTGAGCCACGAGTGCCTCTCAAGCAGGTGCTTTTCAGGCAGGAACTCCTTCATGAGGTATTCCCTGCCAAAAAGCAGCTGCCAGCAAGGTGGGAGCACTTGGCTGGATCAGCCACCAAACCCTGCTGGCAGGGGAGAGACCACCAGCCTGCAGCAGCCTGCTTGACTTGACCACAGAGGTGTYTGAGTGCAAGGATGCAGGAAACCACCACAAAGTTCTCCCAAATGATGCATTCCTTACGTGCTCCAGGCTGGGCAGGCAAAGGAACCACTTCAGAGACATCCTCCCTCACCTCGGGTCACCCCAGCCCTGGGGAAGAGGCTGAGGATGAGCCACATTCTGCACCCACTGCAGCCCTGATCCCCCTGCCCTGGGTGCCACTGCAGGAGGATGTTCCCTCACCCTCCATCTGCTGCTCCTGCTTCGGTTTGTTGAGGTTTAAAACAACTCCCAGCGGTGCAAAGCCCCCCTGAGCCGGCGGGGGCCACCCGACAGCCTCTCCTTAGGCTTGTTCCTGCCGGGAGCCGGAGACGGCTGCTCCTGAGAGGTGACAAAGGAGCTCTGTCCCCGTGCTGCCATCTCCGTGCCGCTGACAGGAGACACGACAGGGGAGAGGCAGCGCTAATGGCTTTCTCATTCTGCTCAGGGAGACGCTTCCCCAGCTGCCTCCCTCTCTCTGCCCAGGCTCGGCGTTCCCACCTCTGGCTGTGGCAGTTTGTCCGTCCCAGGGAGGACACGGACCCTGCCACCCTCCCGGTRTTTTGGGGACAGCTGTGACACAGAATGTTGTTCCTGCTGCCTTCCCACACCCACAGCAGCACTCCCCGGGCTCTTCACACTGCAYTTCTGAGTGAACACCCCAAGACCATTCCTTGACCCAGAGTATTTCCCAATGGCACGGATCAAAGGGTTCCCAGGGGTCTGGGAGGGTCCTCTCCGCGCTGGTGACACCTGATCACAGGGGCCTCAGAGCAGCTTTACCTGGAACCCCACAGTGCCCCCAGTCCTGGGACAGGATCCTCTGCTCCAAGGGGAGCCCCAAAAGGGAGGGATCCCCCAGAGAACAGTGAGGCCCTGCTGTAAAGCTCTGCACACWCRAYTTTCCTGCTCAGCAGCTTCCAATTCTGAACAAGTYGTTCCTTTGCGAAGTGACACGAGGACAGCGCAGGCCAGAAATGAACGAGTTTAAATAACCGAGCTTCACACATCTGGATGTGTGGGACGAGAGCAGCTCTGCACTCAGAGCACAGCAGTTTCAGATCTTTGTTCAGCGATGTTTCCACCCCGAGCCAGCCCAAACGTGGAGAGCAGAGCTGTCAGCTGTGCCCCAGCCTCGCAGCAAAGGCTCCRCAGAGCATTTGTGAGCACTGCCAAYGGCAGGAGAGGCCATCCAGGAAGGAGAATCTGCCTTTCAGACATCATCTGARCGTGACAGACCGTGGCCATGGGCTGCCACCCTCCCCAGGCACCCCTGGATCCTGTCACCTCCAGGGCAGCTCCTGTCCCCAGGGCTGGGTGCAGCAGCACAGACACCAAACAGCCAGAGGAGCCCGTGAGAGTCAGCAGGGATTTTTGGGGAGGAATTCTCGGCTCAGGGATTGGGGAGAGGCTGGCAGAGGTGGCTGCCACATCCCTCAAGTCTCCAAGGCCAGGCTGGACAGGGCTTGGAGCGACCTGGGATGGTGGAAGGTGTCCCTGCCCATGGATGAGCTTTAAGGTCCCTCCCACCTCAAACCACCCCTGTGGAGGAGGCCAAACACCTGGGGAGTTAAACACCAGCAGAATGGGTGATTTTAACTCTGATCCTTAATACCATTTGATCATTAATTTTTCTTCTCTTTCTTTCTTTCTTTTTTTTTTTTTTTCTCCTCTAAAGAGAGTTTTTAAATACAGCCTCAGAAGCAATCTGCAGCTATTAGTAACGCAAGGTGAAAGCAAGAGTAAA
>CADDXX010000540.1:239239-267251 GCA_902810485.1 Alauda arvensis
TCCCTGCTCCATTCCTGCTCCCTGCTCCATTCCTGCTCTCTGCTTCATTCCTGCTCCCTGCTTCATTCCTGCTCCATGCCAGCACCAGCTCCCTGCTCCATTCCTGCTCCCTGCTCCATTCCTGCTCCCTGCTCCATTCCTGCTCCATGCCCAGCACCAGCTCCCTGCCACTGTGGGATCACAGGGATTTGGGAAGGCAGAACACAACTGCAAAAGCTCTGAAAGGAGCAGGAAAAGCCAAGCAGACACACGATGCACACACAGCACTGGGGAACCCTTCAGGGCCCCTTAGCCAGCCCCTGCCAGGCCTGTCCTKCTGGGAGCTGCAACCACCGCCAGCTTCAGCAGCCACACCAAGGAAATGCCTTTTCCCCCMAAAAAGCCTCCTTACCAGGGCTGGCTGCCCTTCCAAGGGCATCCCTCAGGTGCTTCATTCTGTTTTTGACAGAGTTTCAAGGTGCTTGAATCCTGGGAAGGGTAAAGGAGCTCCGTCCCTGCCCAGTGTGCTCCAGCCAGCACGAGAAGTGACCGCCCTGGGGATGGTGCAGGGTCCCMCCATGGCCTGCCAGCCAGGGTCTGGGGGCTCCCAGGGGTGGCAGAAACATGTCCTGAGGTCCAGACAGGGACCCCAAAGCCCGGAGCCATCTCCCCTCTGTGCCACCAGCAGCTGAATGTCATCTCCTCTCSCAGAGTGTTGGGATATCAATGTCTGCTTGAGGAAGTGGCTCCTTCACACTCGCGTGCTCCCTGCTCCTCTGCCCTGCTTTTCAATTTCAGAGCTCTGGCAGATCTCTGATTAATTCAAGCCTGTTTAATAACCCTTCTGTTTAGATGAAACGAGCTGTCTTGTTTTCTTTATTTTTAACACTAACTCTCGTTTCTTTGCTAAGGATCTCTGTCATTTAAAAACTCCTCTCTCTCCAACCAAGCTGATAATAAGATGGAGAAAGCAGCTGCTGACGTCCACGTCTGACATCAGCCAGAAGGTCTGAGGCTAAAGAGGGGCTGGACACTTTGATGGATGAGATATCCCAAAAGTCTGAGCAAAACCAGGAGCTCTACAGATCCCCGAGTAGGGCACAAACACTGTGGGGACAGTGTGGGTGACAGGAGAGGACACTSGGGAACTGCAGCAGCCTCACTGCCTGTGGGGGTGGAAAATATTCCCCAAACCCCCTGGAAGCTGCTGCTGCTGCTGCTCAGGCTGTGTCCCACGCTGTGCCCCTGCCGTGGCAATCCATTGGCCACGGGCTGCTCCAGCTGCTCCCAGCCTTGGCACGGCACCCACGGCCTCTCCCTGCTCCTGTCCCCTGTCCCCAGCCCTGCTGGGACATCCTCACCCCACGGGGGCACCGTGGCCACTGCCCAGCCCGGCCTTTTCCCTGCCCCATCCCCTCAGCAGTGACAGCCACCCCAGGAGTGACAGCCACCCCAGGAGTGACTGACAGCCACCCCAGGAATTCCGACAGGAGCGAGCAGGAGCCTCTCAGCTGCCTCCCTGGATTTCAAAGCTGCACTTGTCTGGAGAGCAACTGAGTCACTTCCTTCCYCAGATCCAGCCCGTGGGACGGGCTCCAGCCATGCCCGGAAAACAATAAATCCTTCAAGGACGTGTGAGGCCATATTTCACAGGGATGCAGGCAGCCTGCCTGAGCCCCTCAGCACCCCTGGGCTCAGCTCTGCTCCAGGGACGTGTCCCAGCTGTCCCCAGATGCCCAGGGCACTGCTGTGGATGGAGCAGCACAGGCATCAAARCCACCCTGATGCCCCATCACCAAGATGGGCTAAGAACTGACCACAGAGTTCCCTGGATTCTGTAAAATACGGAAAGGATCCCACAGGGAGAGAAGCAAACCCAAGGACGCATCACAAAAGGAGTTTCCTCCCAAAACAGCTTGTGAGAGCCAGTGCACCACTCTCAGCTGGTTCAGTTTTACAAATCCCCCCTGTGCAACCACAAARTGCTCCTCCAGATCCCCAAAACATTCGACAAAGCTCAAGGGTTGGGGAGAACAAAGCCAAAACTCAATAAGTGGAGCTCTCTCTGACCCAAAAACTGTGGAATTTTCACCAGAACAACCCAGCTGAGATGCTTGGCCAAAAAGAACCTCCCAGACCTGAGGAAAACTGGTGATTTTGGAAAATCCAGGAGCACTTGAGAGCTGCTCCCTTTGTCTTTTTTTGAAGCCAGAAGCGAACACCGAGTTRCATTGAGGATCACAAGCCTTGTAACCAAATGATCCCACATAGATGAGAACAAACTCAATGACAAGGAAATTAATATGATATTCCCTTAAGTAACACGATGGCTAAAGCAGATAATCTGCCCAAGTGTCATGTTTATAATGGGAATTTGCAGAGAATGGAGCATGAATTCGCAGGGAGGAACAAATGAGCCAATATTCTGCTTCTCCTCTTGTTAAAATTTGCAGTTTGGGATAAAAATAATCAGATTTTTTAAAATCTTGGGAGGAGAAGGAAATTAGGCCAAAATTGTTTGGTTTCCAATGGATCTTTGCAGCTCAGGGGGTGTGAGAGGGGCTCTGCTGGGGCAGGTGAGCTGCCCAAAGCCCTGTGGACTCACCCCCAGGGATACCATTCCTTTATTAAAAGGCAATTAAATCTCATTTCAATGACAGGATCGACACAGAGCTCATTGCTACAAGTCTCTGAGGCAGTGAATGGTTCAAATCCAACACATTCAGAATTCACACTCAGAGGTGAAATTAAAAAAAAAAAACCCTCTGCAAAATCACTGCAATTCCACCCAACCTGTCTGTGCTGAGGTCAAACCTCCCACTGACCCAGCACCCTGGGCTGGGCTAATTCTCATCTCTTTTTTTCTTTGTTTGTTTGGGTTTTTTTTTGTTTTAAACCGAGTTATACAACACCCTTGGAAGTCCTCACCAGAGCCCCAGCTTTTGTTTTCTCTCTTGGGAGTTTGTTCTGGCGCTGCCGAGCCCGGCGCAAGCCACCACCGGCTGCAGGGAATTCATCTGCTGGAACCGATGGGACCAGCTTGTCCCTGTCACACAGAGCTTGTCCCTGTCACACAGCCCCTGCCCTGAAAAGCAGAGTTACACAAGCTCTTGTAGCAGCACCTCATTATGGCCCCGGGGGGACAAGGCAGGGGCTGCTGCCTCTCTCTCCCCGTGAGCTCGGCGAGTTTGGCCCGAGCCCCTCGGTTGCTATGAGATTTTTAAAGAGAGGCTGGACCTGTCACCACGGAGCAGCCTTGGAGCACAATTCCTTGCTCCAGGAGGCTCCTCAGCTGCCAGTGCAGCCAAACGCTCCAGGAGAGGGCTCGTCCTGGCTGCTGCTGGGATTAACTCCTTGGGAACTGCGGGGAAACTTCACAACCGGGGCAGAAAGGACCTGCAGCGCCTCTTCTTCTGCCACCACAGCATCTCCCTGCCAAGCAGATTGCTGGGGATGTTTATCCATCTCCATGATGCCTCTGATGTTAAATTCATTTGGAAATCCAGAGGGGCAGTCAGCAAAAGTCAGAGTTTTGGAAGGTTTAAGGCAAACGCAAAAGCGTTTCTCATYCCAAGGTGGGCTTTGAAAAGCTCTCACTGTCAGTTTGCTTACTCTGGGTTTATTGTGGAATTACAGAATGGTTTGGGCTGAAAGGGAGCTTAAATCTCATCCAGTTCCAACCCCTGCCATGGGCAGGGACASCTTCCACTGTCCCAGGTCACTCCAAGCCCTGTCCAACCTGGCCTTGGGCACTGCCAGGGAAGGGACCTTTGAGGTCCTTTCCAACCCAAACCATTCCACAGTTCTACTTTTTAACTTCAGTGCAGACTTCAAACCTGTGAAATGGCATATTTTAARCATAAGAATAATCGAGGCAGTGAGGAAACCTCCAGGCACGCTCCCTTTTCCTCCCCACCTCTTCACACTTCCATTAAAAATCAAAAGGAAATTCGCAGGCTATTTTATTTTTTTTTGTGTTCAAATAACATTCCAGGCTGTGACATAAGCCAGCAAAGACAGGAAATATGATCATGAGGGCAGAGCTCCCATCCTCTGCTCCTGTCACTGCGACTTTTTGGGGACTTGGCAAATGAGTGAGKAGAGGAGACAGGCGGCGTGTTTTATGGAGTTGAACTGTAACATCCCTGTTCCGCAGCCAGCTCCCCGTTCCTCTGCTCTGACACCAATAAATCTGCCCAGCCACGGGGAACAAAGCTCTTCACACGAGCTGGCCACACGTGAACCCCTCATTCTGGCTACCTGGGCAAGCCCCCAGCCCCTGGGCTGTGTAAATGTGCCCCAAGAAATGGGGAAATGCCAGTTTTGGTACCATCACCCGGGGGTTTAACCCTGCCACCAGCTCATTCCCATTCACCACAGCTTTCCCAATCCCCAAAATCTCAGCCTCCCATTCCGAGGAGGGGAAATGGCCACTTTGGGCTGGAAGGAAAACCCTGAGAGCCCGGAGCTCGCCACGCAAATCCAAACAACTCCAAGCCTCTCCTCAACCGCTGCCCAAGGATCACCCTCAGAATCACAAACTCACTTTTCGGAAGCTCATTCCCGGGCGAACAAACCAAAGCAGGGAGCTTCAGGAGCACCTGGAAAACACCTCCAGGTKTCTGCCCTCCTCTTGCAGGACGCACACGAGGGACGGCAGCGGGCTGAGGAGCCGCACATAACCARTGACAGAACCGCACATCAATCTCCCTGGCAGGAATCTGTTCCCAGGCTGGCCGAGCCTGGAAATGACAGGAGGAACTTCTTCCACGCTGAGTCAGGGACTGAGGGCGGCTGCGGGGCCGCGGTGGCCGCGCTTCCTCCCCGGCGCGCGTCAGGAGCCGGMGCTGCCCCACAGCTTTTCCTGTTTTCCTGAGCCTTCCCCAGACAGGGAAACGCGGCTCCAGAGCCTGGCACGGCGGGGGTTAAACCGCTGCTGTGTGGATGCTGTCAGAGCCACGCAGGGGCCGCCAGGAACGTGAGCTTTTTGCTTCCACCTGCGCTGCCCCAGGACCGCCGCTCTCCCACCCACCGCACCTCCAGCGGGAAAATGGGATGGGATGTGCCTTGTGCATCCCAAGGGCTTCCCCCACACACAGCCCAGCGTTCYCACCGCTGATCCCCGCGCACGAATCGAGCCCAGGGTAGGGGGGAGCCGCTGGTCCAGCCCTGCCGGCCCCCCCAGGGCACACAGAGGGGCAGAGGCCGGACCCACACCCGGCTCTCCCTGCCTTGTGCCCCCTTCCCCGGCACAGCAGCGCAGGGGAGCCCTGGGGAGGCGGCGGCGGCAGCGGGAGGGAGGAGAGGTGAGAGGTCATGGCAATATTTACTCAGACTTCACCTTTCACTTTTATGAAGTGGGGAAACGGTGCTGGAGCAGGAAAAGGGCTGCGAGGGGCGTTCCTGCCTGGGAAGCYGCTGTCACAGCCAGCACGGCACGGAGCCGGCTCCGGAGAGCCAGGGCCTGGCTGGGACAGGATCCTGCAACCCCACACGGGGCTGGGGATGGGCTCCCAGGCTCCGTCTGGGCATGGCCGGACAGGCAGGAGCTCTGCAGAGCCTCCGCCGGGTTTCAGGAGGTGCCCRGGCACTCAGGAGCTCATCCCTGCACACTGGCATTTTTAGGAATCACCCACAGGGTGTTTTAGGAACCCACGGAGCACGGGATCAGCTGGATGACAGAACTTCCACAGGGGAAGCTCTTGGAAGAAACTTCTCCTTCAGCAAAAGGGGAGAGGGAGCTGAGTGTGCCCCTAGCACGGAGCTGGGGCAGGGGCAGGGCTGCTCCCTGGCAGGGCTCTCCCAGCCTCACTCTCCCCGTGCCTTCAGGGATCATCCGGACTTCCCCATAACGTGACTCCGATGCCTTTTATCCCCGGCTCTGAACGCAATTTTAGCCCAGGCAAAGCAGGATTAAATTTTCACAGTAGGATACATTTATCTCGCTTTTCACTCCCCCCCATTTCCCCCTCCCAGGTCGATTCCAGCCAAACAGGAGCTGCGATTACAGCGAGAAACACGAGATGGGCTCACTCTTATGAGGAGGGGAGGGCTCCCCTTTCCCAGCACCCCCATCCCTGGCAGCATCCCGGTRCCCAGCCCCTCCGAGCCGCACGGATGGATCGGAATTCCCACTCCGGCGCTGCCGGGAGCACGCAGCACATCAGGTCCATCTCCGACACGTGTTGCACTCGTGCGCTTGGCAAAGCGCTGCTGGAGCAGCCTCGCCCCACCCGAGCAGCTCCGCGCAGGAGCCACACGGCCAGAGCCGGCCTGGATCASCCGGGAGTGCCTGAAAAGCACCGAAATCCTCCTGTGCCCCCTCCCAGTGCTGCGTTCAGCGAAGCTCCGGCTCTGATTCCCATCCCCTGTCCCCCATCGCCGCCAGGCAGAGGCTGCAGCTCAGCGCGGCTCAGCTCCTCGCTGGGTTTGTGCTCGGTTTTCAGTCGGATCCAGAGGATCCCCTCTAGTGGGATGAGGAGGAATTTCAAGCCCACRTCGCACCCCCAGTTTGCAGCCCCGTGCTGGCTGTGGGTGCTCAGGGTGGGTGCTCAGGGCTCAGCAGCTCCTCAGCCCATTTTGCCATTTCTCCCCTTGGAGGTGAAGCCAAAACCAGGCTGAAAGCCCGGGAGGCAGCGCAGAAAAGAGAAGCACTGCCCAGACACGAGGACAAATCCCTCTAAAAGGAGGTGACTTCCATCAGCAAAACGCCTTTGGGTGATAAGGGGCCGCGGTGTCACGGGGCACTCAGCGCTGCTGGAGGTGGCGGGGCCACCCTGTGCCACAGCAGCACGTGGGGACGCATCCCGAGGCTCTCCCCGYGTCCCTGCCGGCACTCCCCCGCGGTCAATCCATTTATTTATTTTCTGCTGCAGACAGCGGCTCGGAGCCCCGGGCGGCCGCCGCTGCCGCCCAAGGACAGCTCGCTCGCTGCCTGCCCTCCATTCTACTTCGCTTTTTCATCCGCGGCTCCCCCCGCGCACAAAGAGCTCCCGGGCCCCCGCACCGAGCGCTCGCCAGCCCCGCTGTGCCCTCGCCCTGCCCTCGGAAGGAGGTGGCACCCGGCCGGGGCAGGTCCCCAGGGATGCTCCGGGTGCCAGCGACGCTTTCGGCTCCTTCAGGTGCGGCCCCCGGCGTGCGAGGCTCAGCCCGGGAGGAGTCGGSAGCACCTTTTCCCCCCTGCCCTCCCCTTCGCTGTTGTGGCGGTGGCCTCCCCGCCAAGCTGGTTAAGAGATTAACACTCTAAAAACCACATTTACTCTAATTAGCCATGAAATCTTTGTAACTAAGTGAAAAAATGTTTCCCTTGAGGGATTTYTGTCCATTCATCACTGTTTGAATTGCCGGGGAGAGGGGGGGGGGTTGGGGAAGAGAAAAGAGGGGGGGACGAGAGAAAAGAAACCCCTCAGATCTAATGAATTAATAGCAGAATGCCCTGGGGGGAGCAGCGGCTCCTCCACAACACGGGCACCTCAAAGGGGGCTTTTCACAGCTCGCCGAGGGGACGCTGCTGAATTATTTCGAGTTAACAGACTGTAACAGCTCCGCTCCCGTTCGAGCCGGGCAGCTTGGCCAGCGCTCCGCTCCTCCCTTCCCTTCCCTTCCCTTCCGCGGGGACGGACAGACGGACGCTGTGCCCTGCAGACAGCCGGGGGTGGGACAGGGCGCTGCTGGCAGCGCCACCAGTGCCCCCCAGTTCCTGTTGTACCGGGGAAAAAAAACAACATTTCAGAGTTAGGTGGGAGGGGAGGCAGAGAATCTTGCCACAACTTAGGCCCATAAATATTTCATAYGGCTGGAAGAAGAACGATTATATTCCTGCCAGCACTTTTCTTGTGTATTTTAAATGTGTCACCGCCTTCTACTTTCTCCCCCGTTTGTGTTTCTTGTAACAGGCCCATGAAATAAAGATTAGCTGAATAATCAAGAGCGTTTAGAAATGTGAAGGGGCCTGTCTCAGGAGCACTGCATGCTCAGGTTCATCTTTTTCCAGGTTTTTTTTWATTTTTTTTCCCTCCYCCTCTTTTTAAGGATGCCGAAGGCAGACGGGGGAGCGCGGGGATGGGGAGAGCAGAGAGCTCGCACTGCCCCGTCAGAAATGACAGGCTCGGCGCCGTGAGGAGCGGCGGGGCACTCTCCCCCATTACATATTTATCGTTCCGGCTGCAGAGGGGCCAATTAAAGCGGCTTGATCASCGCCGTGTTGGAGCGGCCGCGGATGCGCTGGGAGAGGCGGGATGAGAGGGGCAGGTGCGCACGCTGCTGTTGGGATGTGGTGCGGTCCCTTCTCCGAGAGCCACGCACCAGCCTCGGTGAGAAAAGGCACCCCTGATCCCCCAGGAGAGCATCCCTCAGTGAGGAAAGGGCCTTCTGCTCCACCAGGAGAGCATCCTTTCGTGAACAAAGGTACTCCAGCTCCCCCAGGATCATCCCTCAGTGAGCAAAGGTACCCCTGCTCCACCAGGAGAGCATCCTTTAGAGAACAAAGGTGCCTCTGCTCCACCAAGAGAGCATCCCTCAGTGAAAAAAGGTCCTTCTGCTCCACCAGGATCATCCCACAATGAGCAAAAGCACCCCTGATCCCCCAGGAGATCATCCCTCTGAAAAAAAAAAGGTGCCCCTGCTCCACCAGGAGAGCATCYCTCAATGATCAACGCTGCTTCTGCTGCCCCAGGATCATCCCCTGATGAAGAAAGGTGCCCCTGCTCCCCCAGGATCATCCCCCGGTGCACAAAGGTGCCCCTGCTCCCCCAGCACAGCGTCACGTTGGCACCCAGCAGCCAGCCCAGCTTCCCACCTTCAGCTCCTCACCACTCACGCAATTTTCTAAATCTCGGCTTTGCTTTCTCTCCCGGTTCAGCTCCTCATCTCAGCTGCCCACGGCATGAGACAGTCTGCACCTACATCTGCCCTAGCTTTTGGGCAACCTTTCCCTGGCATGCTCGAGACTCCCACACCGAGCTGCGAACAGGAGTTCCCRGAGTAAGTTCTGGAAAGCCTCGTGGCGGGACCCGAACGGGAGATGCCGGGAAGAGCCTGCAAACCGCACATTTCCCCGAGACTCCGCGGGGTCTGCCCGCCAAACTGCTCCAAATGTCATCTCCGTTTAGCTGCTCGGCGAGCCAATTTGTCACATCCTAATGCAATTTGCCGAGGAGAGTTAAAGAGCACAGGGCAGGAGCAGTCKCCCCTTCCTTGCCCGGGCTCCCGCAGCCAGTCTGAGTCTGCAGCTCCCCTCCCGCATCCAGCTGGAGTTCCCCYGTGCCGGGAAGCAGGGGAGGCTCGGGGTTAACGCAAAGAACAAGGCAGAGCAGGGCAAGAGCTGCTCCCATCGTGTTGGTGGATTATGCGCGGATCTTACGCAGCATCTGTCACCTGCTTCCACCGCACCAACTTGTTCCGAGCCGGGGTGGGGGGGGGGGAAACCCCGCAATTAATTACATCAAACAACACCATAAAGACGACGAGGAGTAGATTGGGTTGCTTTATCTTCTCGCCACCAGCGCCGGGGATGCGGTTGGAGGGGTTGGGAGGGATGGCTGCCTTGCCTGATAAGCCGTTTCACAGCTGACACCGTTGGGTCACGTCCCTCTCTGCTCGCACCGAGCTCCTCAAATCAAAGSCGCTTTATCTGCTCCCCTGCACCACCCCGAGGTGCCACATCTGAGCTTTGAGGGTCCTCAAAGCGACAACAAATGGCAAAAGGACGGCAATAAAGACCAAAAAAAGGGGGCCCCATTGAGTTCTAAAGGATCTAACACCTCTGTGTTAAAGGTAAAAAGCCAAACATCTGYTCCGAGCACGGCACAGATTCTTGCGAGGCATCTGTCCCTCAGCTGTAAGTAGGTCATCTCACWCCACTTCAGCCACCGTTATCAATGAAGCCACCCAGAGCAGGAGGGACAGCACCGCGTCCCCAACTCAGCCGAGGTCCATCAAGCACACTGAGGCCACCAGGGAAGCATCAAGTGCCCAGAGAAGAGCAGGAGCAGCCTTTGAGCAGTGCCATCACATCATGGCACTCCGAGAACTTCACGTTCACCTCCCAGCCCCAGCTGCTGCTCACACAATCACAGGGGATTTTTCTTTTCCCCCCTCTGCCGCTTACTATTCACCTCGCTTAAAATTAACCTATTGACTTTCTGATACCCCCTTAGAGCACAGATTAATTGAACATCACTCACTTCACCTCCAGCAAGGCGCCGAGTATTGGCCASAGCGTGAGCGGAGACAAAGCCTGCCCGTGCCAGGTTAAACGGAGGTCACAGGCGGCGAGGACAGCTCGCACGGAGCAGCCTCGGCTGTCACCGCCACCCCTCCGACAGCTCCGGGGCTGCGGAAACCGCGACCATCACCCGGCGCTYGGGATTTCCCTCAAGGGAGCCACGGGTGCGTTCGGCGTCTCTCCCCTCATCACCTTCCCAAAAGGATTTAGGAAAGTTTCAGCGGGGATTTTATCTCTTTACCCATRAGATTCGGAGGTGTTTTCCGAAAAGTGCCTCCTTGCTAACAGGAACTTTTTATGGGGACGAGTTTATCGCGCTGCATTGGCTCCAGACCGTGACGGAGCGGTACCAAGCGGCCGCAGAATTAACGAGCAGACAGCGATGTCTAACGGGAACGCGGAGCAGCCCGGGGAGGGAGCGGGAGCTGGATTCCCYGCAACCGGGCGCTCGGAGGGGCTCCTCCATCCCTTCCCCACGCACCCCCCGACATCTCCGTGCGGTTCCGCGGCCACGGCCGGGACCGGCGGGACCGGATCCGCCGGGCACCACCCCGCGCTCTGCAGCCCCCGGTGCCACCCCCAGCCTCTGGTGCCACTCGCAGCCCCCGGTGCCACCCGGCTCGGGCAGCTGCTCGGGCACGGCGGCAGCGATCCCGATCTCCTTCCCGCATCCTCCGGCGGGAGATGCCCAGCGCAGCCCCCACCCCGGGGAACCCCCCCCATCCCGCACCCCCGCACCCCGGCGGGCAGCAGCCCCTCGCCATCCGCCGCCACTCACCAGCCCTCTTCGCTCCGCTGCCGCCCTCCTCCCGGCTCAGGGCGGGGGGATGCCGGCGGCCCCCGGCACCATGGAAATCCGGGGCCGGGCGGCCGCCGCTGCCCGCAGCCCCTCCGCCTCCCCCCCTCCCCGAGCGCGGCGCGGCTCGGCTCGGCTCAGCCCCGCCGGCCTCTCATCGCCTCCGCGGCCGCTGCCCGAGTGCGGCGAGCGCGGCTCGGCTGCGCTGCGCCCTCCCCGGCATCCGCCCGCCGCCAGCCCGGGCGCGCTCCCCGCGCCGCTCCCCGCCCGCCCCCGCGCCGCCTCCGCTCCCGCGTTAACCCTTCCGCAGCCTGGGCGCCGGCAGCGGGGCTCGGCACCCCCCGCACACCTCACCTGCGCCCCCCTGTCCCCGCAGAGCGCGGCGGAGCCGGAGCCGGAGCCGGAGCCGAAGCCGGTGTCGGTGCCGGTGTCGGTGCCGGTGTCGGTGTCGGTGTCGGTGTCGGTGCCGGTGCCGGTGCCGGTGCCGGGGGAGCTGTTCCCCGCTGGAACAAAGCCCCGCAGAGCCCGGGGCAGCCTCACGGAGCGGGGCCCGGCACAGCTGTCCCCGGGAGAGCCCCGCAGCTGTCCCAGCCCGGGCGGGTGCAGGGAGCGGGACGGGGCTGTCGGGTYCTGCCCCCGGCGCTGACCCCCTGAGCGCCCCTCGGCTCCGGTTCTGGCGGCAATGAGCGACACCCGAGCTCTCCATCCCTCAGTTTGCRCATCTCTGGAAGGGGCTGGCAGCCTGGTTTTGTGCCGGGGCAGGGTCACCTCCGGCAGAGCTGGAGCTGGGTGTATGCTGCTGCAGCCCTGAAGCCGCTGACCCACACAGGTCCTGCCAAAAGCTGCCAGAACCCAAGCACAGCGGCCATGGCCGGCTGGGACAGGGTGCTCTGTGACCACCCAGTGCTGGGAGCCAGAGATCTCCTCCTTGGGGCTGTTCAACCTCAGAGCCACGACCTGGCCTTTCCTGCTGCCTTAGCACAGGGAGAAACACCTGGAAGCTGCAGGGTACCCAAGGTGAGGAGCCCCTTCCAACACCCCACTGCTCACTGGTCACTGCAGCAGCRCACAGGGGTTTGGGAACACCTGGGGACAGGGAGGAAAAGCCAGTCCCAGTGCCACAGCAGGACATGCTGCTCCAGGAGCACCACGGTCCAGCTGACCCTGACCCAGCCAGGGGCCTGGGAATGATTCTRAGGAGTGCAACTGGTGGAGGGGATCAATACCATGATGGATTGCTGTTTGCCAGATCTTGTCATCGGGAATTTTTTAACCATTTTTCTATCACACGCTGCAACAGCTGCAAGAGAACATCAGAACCATCGTCCTGGGCCTGCTCCACAACAAACCCAAGTGACAAAAGCAGCCCCATCTCCCCTCACAGTTCCCCTCCAGCCCAGCCCGTGTCACCATCACTGCTGTCACCATGGCCACGGAAGTGGCCTCGCTGCATCTTCCCTGCCTGGTTCACGTTTGCAGGACCCTGCAAGAGCAGCTTTGGGTGGAACAAGACACCATTGTTGGTTTTGCTGTTTGCCCCCTGCAGAGGATCCAGGAACCCCTCATGGGATTCCCTCAGGGAATGCCTTTGCATCCCACTGAGCAGATCCAGGTGCCACCCTTCCCCCTGCCCTGGGGATGGAACCAGTCCAGGCACTGCCCCTCCCCAGGGAGAAAGCCACAGGTTGGTTTGTGGCTGTTCTCCCCCATCCCAGGGCCTCTCCGTCCTCTGCAGAGCCCTCAGGGGGCACAACTCCCTGCACAGCACAGCCCCCTCCCCACAAAAAGGGTCCCCTCGACCTCTCTGCACCTCCAGACAGCCTGGAGAGATCACCAAGCTGCAGCTGCCGAGCTCAGGAGAGGCAGCAGAAGGCACTCAGTGGATGGCAGCATTGGTTCCTGAGCGAGCTTTTCTCCCTCCCATTCTGCTCCCAATGCAGTTCCTGTGCTGCACGTTCCCCCACAGGGAACCACATCCCTCTGCAAAACCCAGCTTTGGGTAAATGCAGCTCCCACTCGTGCAGAGCCCTGCGGGGCAGGGCAGGGCATCTCAGCAACCCTTCCTCTCCTCTGTGCAGGCCTGTGTCTGCACTCTGCCTCCTGTTTGTTATTTACTGAGGCCACTTGTGCTCCTGGATGCACAGGCTGCTCCCAGCTCATCATTACAGCCCTGCTGGGCCGGGGAGCAGCCCCAGAGCTGCAGCACRGGGGCACCTGAGGCTGTGCCAGCCYGTGGGGAGTGGCACAGAGCAGGGGGCAGTCACTGGGGGTGCTCAGGCTGAGGGGGCTTTTCTGTGCTGGAAATGGGAGTGAGATCTGAGCTGAGCCCACTGCTGGGGCACTCAGGGGGGTCCTGGGTCAGGAGGGAGCCACCAGGGACAGCCAAATCCAGCTCCTGGCCCTGCACAAGGCCACCCTGAGAACCACTGGCAGTATCCAGGGGTTATCCCTCTGTTATCTGCTTTCACCTTCCCCTGGRCAGGAGACAGGCCTAAGTGCCAGGACTGAGGTCTGGAGCTGTGGAAGAAGGAAGCAGCTGCCCCCAATTCAGTCAGGGGATGGTGACAGGAGCACAGAGAGGGACACACAGGCACAGTCCTGTGCCCACAGAGCTCCACGCAACCTCTGCACACGAGCATTCACACACCCTCATGGCACCAACGAGCAGAGACTCCAATTTAACAGCCAGGAGAGCAGGTCCTGGTGCAGGTCTGACATCCCCCTCTGCTGTTCCCAAAGCTGGGGGCAGGACAGGCACTGGGACCTGCCTGCAGTGCCACCAGTGACCATTTCCCTGGCAGCAGGGGCACCAACACAGGCACATAGAGAAAAAACAGGAGCTCCAGAGCTGCTGGCCAAGCAGGGGAGATGGGCTATAAAACCATCTCTGAACCCTTGTGAACATCTTATCTCTATTTTCTGGCCTAGGGATCTCCCCCAACACCCTTTTTATGAGGTGACAAACCAGTGTTTAAGCAGCTGGGGAAGTAAAGCACTGTAGGGAAAAATCAGGCTGCATTTGGAGGCCATGGATCGCAATTTTTCTTTGTCCAAATTGTTGATAACCACCTTTGCTTCAGAGCATGGGGTCACGAACCTGTGTGATCCAGGAGCCTTCCAACCCCTCACCATGCAGAGCTTCACATTCCCTGAAAGGGCTGGGGATCTGGAGTTATCCCTGGAAGGGCTGGGGATCTGGAGTTATCCCTAAAAGGGCTGGGTACCTGGTGTTATCCCTGGCAGTGCTGGATAACTGGAATTATCCCTGACAATGCTGGGTACCTGGCATTATCCCTGACAGTGCTGGGGAGCTGGAGTTATCCCTGAAACCCTGAAAGTGCTGGGGAACTGGAATTATCCCTGGCAGTGCTGGGGAGCTGGAGTTATCCCTGGTGGTGCTGGGGAACTGGAGTCATCCCTGGCAGTGCTGGGTGCCTGGCATTATCCCTGACAGTGCTGGGGAACTGGAATCATCCCTGACAGTGTTGGGGAACTGGAGTTATCCCTGACAGTGCTGGGTGCCTGGCATTATCCCTGGCAGTGCTGGCAGCTTCAGACACAGCCCCGGGCACTCCCCTCGCTGCCAAGACCCAAAATCAGCGTTCGTTCCACATCTGCCCTTCCCAGCGCAACAAACCGCAGCCATCGCTTCCCCAGACAACCACAGCAGGGAGAGAGCGGAGGAAAAAGCGCCTTTTTCCCCCCATTCCCGTGAGGGTTTGGGACACGGGCAGCTCGTCCAGGAGGCGATTTCGGCGTGGAGAAGCTGAGCGAGGCCAAGAGCACCATCTATAGGCACCGTCTGTGGGAGCCGCCCGGCAGCGCTGACAGCCCGGCACAAACGCAGCGCAGCTCATCATTATTCAGCACTAATCACTACAATAGAAGAATCACAGGCAGTTATTTAGAAATGATTGTTTCCCCTCAGTTATTACTTATGACAGTGAAAGGATGTATCAGATAGTCAAACCCACATGTGTATGGGAAGCTGAGTGAAGGATCAATGGGAATTTAACCAGCACTTTACACTATTCTTCCTCTTTAGAAGAACATTGTCAAGTGGGTTTTTTTGGTTTTTTTTTTTCTCCTGTTCATAATGTCTTCTTGGGAAATAAAAAGGATTTGTCTTTTCCTACAGCTCCTTATCCCTTCCTCTCCTCAGATTTTCCCATAACTCCGAGCTCTGGCTCCTGCTCTGGATCCCCTGGTTTGAACTGAGCCGAAATTAACTCTGGCTTTTTCTTCCTAAAACAAACTCTGGTTTCATTAAGTGCAAGGACRGGAGAACAGAAAGTCTCCGGATCCCGAGTTCCAGAGTGTCTTGTTACTGTCAGAAACACAATTGCCTGTGCCAGGGTTGTGTCAGGAACTCCAGGTGCAGACAATGTGCCATTTTTAATCATCTTCCCACAGCTACGAGCTGAAGGAAAGGGGAACATACAGAGGAGAGCACAAAAATAACCCTGAAAATAAAAAATCCGGTAACATTCATCGATGTTGAAAAATCAAATATGACATGAAAACATTGGCCAGGCTGGCCCAGACCAGGAGTGGTGGGGTCACCTTCTCCTCTCCTTCTTTGGCTGCTCAGTGTGACCCAAGCTCTGCACGCCACTCCCACCTCTTTTTAAAATAAATATTCTGCTGCATCCCTGTGTTTTCCCCTTCCAGGACCGCACATGTCCCTGCCAGGAGCAGGGAGAGGTTCCCAGCTCGGTCACAAGCCAAGCGAAGTGGCCAAGGAAAGGTCACCTGAGGAGGCTGCCAGCCCCCTGTGKYKCYMCTCTGAAACASAGCCKTGTCCCCAGAGTGTCCCCAGAGTGTCCCCAGAGTGTCCCCAGAGGGGCCTGAGAGCCCAGGGCCACCCCACAGAGCAGGGGCTGAGCCTTCCCCAGAGCCAGGCCGTGGGGCTGGGCATCCATCCCTGGCTTTGGGAGCACTCCCTGTCCCCTCTGACCCCAATCCAGCTGTGCTGACCCCCATCCAGCTGTGCTGGCCCCATCCAGCTGTGCTGCCCTGGCCCCAGCAGAGCCCCTCCAGCTGCTGCAGCAGTGCCTGAGGCCAGGATGAGCTTGGCTGGAGCCTCCCAGGGATGCTCAGGGCCCTCCAGCCCGGGGCTGGGATCAGAGGAAGGGAGGAATTGCAGCCCCTGGAGTCAATTATTGGCCTCTAATGAAGGAGCRTCCACACAGCCTTCACCATGACCTCCCCTGCCCTGTCCCGGCGAGAATTTACAGCTTAACCCTTTCCTGAGGGCCAAATCCTGSTCTGGCCCGAGCTCCCCAGCTTGTCCCAGCCAGGAGGGGACATTCCCTGCTGGGGGGTGACTCCTGAGCTGTCCCCAGCCCCAGCCGTGCCCCCTTTGCTGCTGTTCGGTGGCTGCAGCAGCTCCAGCCCGGGGTCTGCGGGTTCCCCTGGGTGCTGGTTTGTCCSTGCCGTTAATTACTCACTAATTACACAGCCACAGCCCAACCCGGGGCCAGCCTGCAAAGATTTCCCGTCTGGGTTTGTCCCAGTAGCAGGGAAAAGCCTCCAGAGCTCAGAACTCCAGGCCAGGGCACATCTCCAGGGTTGTTCCGAGGTGCTGCTGATCACCGTGGTCCCAATTCCCTCCATCCCCACCCCAGGCTGTTCCTGGGGCTGTTTTGGTGTCCTAAAAGGCAGCACTTGGGTCCCAAAGGCAGCAGGGCCCGTGGTGACACAGCTGTCCCCTCTGGAGAGGTGCATATCCCGTAATTTTTTACCAGGGCTCTGGCTGGGGTTTCCCAAAATCTCTGCATCCCAATTTCCTCAGGTGTGGCTGAATTCCTCCTGCAGGGCTGCCCCCTCCCCAGCTCCCTGAAGGGCTGCCTCGGAGGGGGGAAGCATCTCCACAGTTTAGTTCAGGTGCTTGCTGTGATTAAGAAGCTGCTTTAGCAATAAATCCTCCCCTGCCCCGCTCCCTGCTCTGCCTTCATTGGAAATCTTTAGTTCCTGCATCATAAAGAAATGAGTATTTCAAGCTCCCTGTCCTAATGAAGGTAAAATACAGAGCAGATTGTCAGGCACGCTGTGGCTCTGCCTTCCATCCCACRGTAATCTTTCTAATTCTTCTGCGGGAGCTGTGTATCACTGACAATGCCAAAYGGAATGAAATGCAAACCTAAATGATTTTAAATCCTAATTTTATCTCCTTTTTTTTCCTCCTCTTGTCTGAGGAGATGGAGATTTTCTTTTTTTCCCTTCTCCTGCATAATAGGTGGGAGCGGGGTGGAACTGGAAATCCTTTGATTTGTGGGCCTGGCAGTGTTAAATCTGCTGCTGCAAATTCTGCACAGTGATGGAGGAGCCTGCAGCCTGCTCATTGCTCCAGGCTCTTTCCAGGATGCTCAGTGGGTCAGGAGAGGCAGGGGGATATTCACAGCCAAACACAAAACCAGAAGTTTATCAAACTCCTTCTCCTCAGGTAACTCAGGCAGTACCAAAGGCAGAGCGGACACAAACTCATTTTAAACGCTGTTATCAGCTTTGTGACAATCACAAAGAACAGGTTAAAGGATGAGAACAACAAAAGAAGAAAACTTCAAGAGCGCCAACCCTTTCATTTCCCCCTGAATTTCCGTCTCACCTGCTTCTCCAGCACCTCCTTGCAGTGCCCGGGGCCCCAGAGTGAGGAGACCCGAGTTCCACCCCTGCAGGGAGCAGTGCTGGAGCCCAGGCTCTGCTCTCCTGCCTTCCCCCAGCTCAGCTCCCTCTGCTCAGGGGCTGCCCTGGCCTCCAGAAACGCGGATCATACGGAGAGATTCATTCCATGTGTGCGAGTGCTGATTGCAGCGAGGCCCTGGCTCTAATGGATGTGTTGGATCATGTGTGGGGAGTGTATCCAGGGAGTTCTCACCTCACAGATGTACAGAGAGGGGACCTCCTCTGGCTCCTTTCTTTGCCTCAATGCCCAGCGAGGGGCCYGGGAATATTGGGGGATTAATGTCACAACAGAGGGAAAAAGTCTGCCATTCAATCTATTTAAACATTTGATTTCACCAGTGCACCAATTAGACATTCCCTGTCTAAAGAGAGCACGGATTAAAGCAACAGCAACGCTGGAAAAAAAAAAAAAAAATCATAATCTCTTTGGAGATCTGTCTGTGGACGGATCTTTTCTCTCAAATGATCAAGGCAAATATATGAAATTGAAAAAGAAAAAAAAAAAAAAAAAGGAGAGAGAGAGAGAGGAAAAAAAAAAGACCTCTTAGAAGTAAACTTTAGGGCAATGTGAATAATTTCCCAGTTCCTGTCTGTGCTCCCTTTCATGAGCTGCTTTTTCCTTTCGCTGGCACCTCGAGCCCATTTGCATTCCCCTAATTAAGGAGCTGCCAGCCCTGCAGATGCCACTGGCTGCCCATGWGGGGTCTGGAGGAGCCTTTCAGACGCTGATCCCGAGGTCTGGGGCAGGTGGATGATCCCACCCCTGTGTGGAGCCCCAGCTTGGGCTGGGGACAAGCCCTGACCCCAGATCAGGGAGCTGCCCTGCTCCTTCCACCAGAACCAGGGGGAAACACTGGATTTCCTTTGGTGACACCCCCAGAGGCGTCCCAGGTGTCTGCACWGAGCTGCTGGGACTTGGCAAACTGCTCTGCTTCTGCCGAGTTTCCTTCTGAGGAAAGAAGACCCCAAAATCTCTGGTTTTGCCTCCCAAAGCCACCCAGGCCATGGCCACGGCCCCTCCCTGGTGCCAGCAGCGTGCCCTTGGGGACTGGGATCTGGGGTGAAGTCCTGGGGTGTTCAGGGAGACAAAAGCACATCCTGAGCAATAAAAAAAGACCAAACCTCCTGTCCCAGCCCCTGTGTCACTCCCAGGCTGTGACTGACACCAAAGCTGTCCCCACGTGCCCCCCACGCCGGGCACCAGGAGCAGCTCAGGGTTTCACGCTGCCAGGGAAGGGCTGGATCCCAATAAAAAGGAGACCCAAGTGGTTTATTTCTGCCAGCTCCAATCCCTCCATGGCTCTGCCAGGACCCACTTCCAGCTCCTGTCTCCTGATTTAGATGAGTGGAAGGTTTAAATGAGGAAGTTTTCCTTGGCAAATGTGTCCTGGCAGCTGAACTGGACCAGTTAAATATACCCAGCCCAGACAAAAGGAAGAGGCTGTTCCCAGTCAGGAACGCTGGTGTTTTTCTCTTCCATGATTTCTGGTGTTCCTTGGGCCAGGGAGAGGGGAGAAAGGGCAGGGGGAACCCCAAATGTGAAGATCTGATCAACATCTGAGCTCCTCGGTGCTGCAGCATCCTCAGGCTCCAGCTCCTGTGGGGCTGCAGGGCTTTAATCACTGGAGCCCATTTCTCTGTCCGATGGGGCAACTCCCAGCCCAGCAGAGCCCGTGCCTGGTGTCYGGCTGCTCCAGGAGCCCTCACACCCTGCAAGGAGGCTTTCCCAGGAGGATGYGACCTTTCCCTCTCTCCCCTCTCCTTTGCAGAACTCCCCAGCCTAAAAGTCATCCAAACTACACTTAAACAAGGAGCGGCTTGGGCAGGCTGTCCCTAAATCCCAGTATCTCATTTGAGGGTTGTTTTATCCTTTATTTCTTCTCTGGTGCTTGGGCAGGCCATCCCTAAATCTGAGTACCTCGTTTGAAGACTGTTTTATTGTTTCTTGCTTTGGTGCTTGGGCAGGCCATCCCTAAACCCAAATATCTCATCTGAAGATTGTTTTATCCTTTATTCCTTCTCTGGTGCTTGGGCAGGCTATCCCCAAATTTAAGCCTTTTATATTTGAAGATTGTTTTATTGTTTCTTTCTCTGGTGCTTGGGCAGGCTATCCCTAAACCCAAATATCTCATTTGAAGATTGTTTTATCCTTTATTTCCTCTCTGGCGCTGGACACCAAAGGTGAAGAGCTCCCGGTGCCCGTTCAGCTGCTCCAGCTCGGGCTGAGAACGAGAGGGAATTCCCTTTCTGAAGGGATTTCCCCCGAGGTGAGCGGCCCTGGAGGATCCCAGCAGGGCTCTGGGATGGGTTCCAYGCCCAGGTGGGAGCAGGAGAACCCCCCCAGCCCCAGCCCCGGCAGAGAAAGGAGCGCAAATCACGGAGAAACCTCCCCAAAAAATCACCGAGCAGAGCCGGGGGAGCCGAATGTGCTCAGGGCTGGAGAACAAAAGGAAGGGGAGCCGCTTGTCACCTCATCAAGGGACTGGGAAAGAAAGTCTTTGACGGTGCGGGAGGACGATTTGCTCTCATGGGCCAGTGCACAGCCAAATATCTACAAGCTGTTCGGAGCAGACTGATTGCGGCAGGGCCAGAATGCCATTGTACGTGCTCTAACACGAGCAGGGGGGAGAGAAAAGCAGCACCGCAGAGAGGTACTTCAGAAATAAATCACGGCCTATTCATTAAACCAGATTATTTTAGCGAAATCTATTTTCCCCCCTCTCTTTATTGCTTTGTTTTCTTTTATGTTAATTCCGCGCCTGCTTAAAGTTGAATTCCTTGATCTGCAACATCTTTAGCTGTAATTTTTTATTTTTTTTATTCCCCCCTCTCTCTTCTCCTCTTAGCGGCGAAATGAATTCAAATAATTTGCATTTATTGCAGCGAACGCCCAGGCTCATCTGCAGCCCTTGGTGTGACTGAATTGCTTTTCTGCTTCAGGGGGCACACGCAGAGGCTGCAGAGAGCCCCTCACCACCCCGGGAGCCATCTCCCACCGTGCTGCAATATTTATCATATTGATCCCCCATAAAATAAATAAGCGAAGTGATATTATTGGGAGCAATGATCTGATGGAGCCACGGACTGAATCAATCACTTGGCGGGGACTTTGGAGCCAGCAGCCGCTCGCTCTCGGCTGTTCCCAGAGTCAATTTTCCTTACAAATGGGTTTCTCATCAACCTGAGCACCTCGCGGAGGGGATGTGTCCTTCCACTGGATCTCCCTGGAAAACAGGATCGTTAGATATGAGTGCTGTACCAAATCTAACTTCCTCACAGCCACACGCTTCCATTTCGTAATTAACTTCAAAGTCTTCTTTAAAGAAATATATAAATCTCGATTATAGGTCTCGATTCGTTTCATGGATCTGTAAACTTGGAGGATCAGCCAGTGAACTCTGCCAGACCCTTCCCAGTGTCACCAGGACCCAAATCCTTTCTCTCTTAGCGTCACCAGGACCCAAATCCACTCCTGGTACCACCAGGACCCAAATTTTCTCATCCCTGGTGTCACCAGAACCCAAATTCTTTCCCTTAGTGTCACCAAGACCCAAATTTTCTCATCTCTGGTACCACCAGGACCCAAACCCTCTTCCCTGGTGTTACCAGGACCCAAATTCACTCTTCTTTAGTGTCACCAGGACCCAAATCCTCTCCCCTGGTGTCTCCAGGACCAAAATCCTCTCCCCTGGTGTCACCAGCATCCAAACCCTCTCAGCCCTGGTGTCACCAGGACCCAAATCCTCTCTCCTTTAGTGTCACCAGGACCCAAATCCTCTCACCCCTGGTGTCACCAGCACCCAAACCCCCTCACCCCTGGTGTCACCAGGACCCAAATTGTCTCCCCTGGTGTCACCAGGACCCAAACCCTCTCCCCTGGTGTCCAGCTCCCACCAATGACCTCTCATTTCACAAAGCAAAGGAAAAGAATTCCTTGAAAAATCAGTCTGATTGGGGAAAAGACTCAAACTCATTGATCCCTGCATCAGGAGTACACAGTGCCTGTAATTAAACATGTGTAGGTTTGGTTGATTCCTCGAGTGAGCTGCACACAGACAGACAGACACACAGACAGACAGACTGCTCTCTCCCCGCGGCTGCAGGCCTGGGGAGGAGGAATAAATTAATCAAGCTCACCTCTCCTCGCWGGAAAGCCAATCAAGCTGGCTTTTCAGAGGATAACTGCTATAAACCCTGCATAAAAATGGGGGGAAAAAAATACAGCTGGGACCTGCACGTTGGCTTTTTAACAGCTGTTTGTAAATATGTCTAATAACTCATCCTGTCAGCCTGCTGGCCTGGCCATGGCATGGAAATATTCATAAACATTACATGGAAATATTCCCAGTGCTGATGGCTCCATTTCCTTAATGAAATCCGCAGAGTTTACTTTGAGAAGTTTAATTGCTGGAAGAACGGGTGTCGGGTTTCTGCAGCCGACCTGCTGCCCTGAAATCCTCCCGGCTCCCGTGTACGACAAGGAAAGAACTTAATGGAGCTTTTGCAGCAGTGGCTTAGCAGCTAAGCCACCTTTGAGCAATAATCCCAGCAAATATAGATGGAGGACGCTGGAATCTCCTGCCTTCCAGGAGAATAGATTTTAAGTAATATGAAATGCAGTCCCGCTAATTGACTGAGCAGGGGAATTTCTGTGGGGAATGGCTCCAGCGTTGGAGTCCAGGCATTGATCCCATCTCCTGGAGGTGAGAGGGAGCAGCTGGGTGAGGAGGGCCAGGCAGGGATGGGTGAGAGCTCTGTAATCCCTGTCTTGGTAACACACACCCCAAAGTCCTGGGGAWTGTCACCTGCCACCTTTCACCCGCTAAATCTGCCGTAAACAGGGCTGGAATTGTTGGGATTGCTGTGGGATCTCTGCAGCCCTGACCTAACCCAGGAGAAGCCAAGGAGCCCAATTCTCCTCAGGGATCTCATCTCATCCCCTAAAGGGGCAGAGCCCAGAGCTGGGGCTGCGTTTGACCCCATAAATCCCCCACCTCCAGCCCAATCCCATTCCTGCTCCCATTCCTGCCTCTCAGGGTGGGAATGGCAATCCCAGGTGGGAATGGCAATCCCAGAGACCTCCTCTGACCCCAGCTGCTGACCCCACGGTGCTGGTGTGGTTTTTAGAGAGCATCCAAACAGGGAACAAACTCATTTCAGCTCCCTCTCCTTCTCCAGCACGGAAAACAGCCTGGAAAGCAGCGAGTGCTGCTGCCAGCGGGAAGGGGAGCTGGGAGCCAGCACTCAAACAAGATCCATCACTTCCAAGAGCAGCCTGAGCACGGAAGCAAAGCTCCCCGTGTGCCCCAGCAGCTTTGCACTGCTGAAGTTCCTCCAGTTATGCAAAACTAAGCAAAAAAAAAAACCACCTTACAACTGACTTTGGGAGGGGAGCATGGGTACGAGCAATTCCTCATTAATAGGAACTGTTATTCATCAAAYCCAGCCCGGCCCACAGCAGCTCCTAATCTGGTTTATGACCTGTCAGCCCAGCACCTGTAATTTCATAGATCACACTGAGATTTTGCCCCATGGATTTCCAGCCACAGACGGAAAAAAACGAGATTTTTTTTTTCCCCCCCGAATTTCAAATTGTGTTATGATATTCCCTGAATATCAAAAATGTGCTATGAATATCCATTATTTCATTACATTTCACATAGGAAGGTGAACCCAGCACAAACCCTGCCTCTGCTGAGGTGTGGCCACGTTGTGCCCCTGCTGGTGAGAGGAGGAGGGGGATGAAGAGTTTTCCTTCCATCTCCATCCTTTGGGGCAGCCCCATGGCCTCAGCTGGGGCAGAGGGGAGGGCTGGGAGGCTCTGAGGGAGAGGCTCTGAGCGTGCAGCAGCCACAGCTGGGAACAGAGCTCTGTTTGTTTTCACTTCTGCSCGACTCCAGCAAAGCAGAAGCTGATCAGATGTGAGAGAGGCAGGATTTGAACGAGAGCTCAGACAATAAAAAGGGCAAGGCAGAGGGCCCTGCAGCAGGAAGGATGATGCAGTTTTATTCCCAGATGGAGGCTTTCTGTGCTGCCTCAGATGYTGAGGTCAGGGGAGGACAGATAACYGAATCCCCYTTARAGCTCGGGAGGTGACTCCCGTGTCCCCTTTGTGACAGACACAGTCAATCCCTCTGCCAGCCCTGCAGGAGCACACAGCAGAGGAAAGGCTCCATCCTTTGAAAAAAACAACCTGCAGAGGCTGTGTCTGCTCAGGGGGTTGGGGATGTTCCCTGGGTCTGGCTGCAAGCCCAGCTCAGCTCAGCCCAGCTCAGCTCAGCTCAGCTCAGCTCAGCCCAGCTCAGCCCAGCCCAGATCAGCTCAGCTCAGCCCAGCTCAGCTCAGCCCAGCTCAGCGCAGCTCAGCTCAGCCCAGCCCAGCCCAGCCCAGTCCCACAGGTGCTCAGGGCCCTGCCAGGCCTGAAGGAGTGGTTTGTGCAGGAAAATCCACCTCTCCCCCCTCTCATCCCATTCCTCTGTGCTCATCCTCGCGCATCCTTGTGCAGGATGTTCCCTATCCCAAGGGACACCAAACTGCAGGAATAAAGCCCAGCTGGTGTCAGAAAGGAACAGGGAAAAGAGCTCACAAATAACCTCCAGTCTGGACTCACAGGGATAAACCTGTGCTGGGCAGGTGGGAGTGACATGGAAAACCAGAATTCCAGGCTCGTTCTGAGGTAACAGCAAAGTCTGGAACATCAGACACCGATTGCTTTGCCTTCCTTGGGCCGGCACCTGAAGCTCCCCCAGGTTCACACAGGGAGCTGGCAGAGCCCTCCAAGCACCTGAGTAACTTCTGTCCCCAAACCTCAGCCTCTGCTGTAGGCAAACGCTGCCATTTCCCAAGGAACCTTTTCATCCATTTTTCATGCGGCTCGCTTTCTTCAAAGGCAGATTGGGGCTGGATGTGAGGAGGGAAACCAATATTTCACTTTCCTCCTGCTGCATTTTAATCCTGGAGTTTTGGCACTTGGCTGAGCACTGCCCCAGTTTGCCAGGGAAGACATCAGGAGCCAGTGGGTAACTGAGCTCAGAGCCATTAGTGCAGAAGGGGACAGAACCTGGTTAATTATTTTAAAGGATCCCACTGATCCTTTTATAATTTCTTTTTTTAATTTTTTTTTTCCTGATTTATTTTACAAGTCAAGCTCGCTGCTCCAGCCTCCCCCTGCCATCCAGAGCTGTCCCGTTTGGGCAGGGCAGGTACTTAATGAGGTTTTGTTTTATCAAATCACACCCTCCAGGGACAAAGGAACGAAGGGAGCACTGAGACGTTTGGAATGGCGATCCCCAACACTTACAGAATTCAGCTGCCTGCCCCTGGGAGCTCGGCGGGGCTGGCACAGGAGCTCCGGCAGGGAGGGTGATACTGGGAGGGGATGGGGGTGATACTGGGAGGGGATGGGGGTGATACTGGGAGGGAGCAGGGGTGATACTGGGAGGGAGCAGGGGTGATACTGGGAAGAGACAGGGGTGATATTGGGACGGAGCAGGGGTGATACTGGGAGAGGAGAGGGGTGATGCTGGGAGGGGATGGGGGTGATACTGGGAGGGAGAAGGGGTGATACTGGGAGCTCCATCAGGGGAGATACTGGGAGGGAGCAGGGGTGATACTGGGAGGGGATGGGGGTGATATGGAAGGGGACAGGGGTGATACTGGGAGGGACAGGGGTGATACTGGGAAGGAGAAGAGGTGATACTGGGAAGGGACAGGGGTGATACTGGTCCATCTGCAGCATCTCCCCCCAGGATAATCCATCTCTCATTTATTCATTTCCCCCCGCTGTGGGCAGTGTGTCAGCCTGGGAGCAGCTCCTGTGGCAGATCAGCTGTTGCACCACAGGAATTTCTTTGTTTCTGGCTTTGTGCAGCAGTTCAGGTCCATGCCCAACCTCTTCTGCTCAGAAAGCTCAGTTTAAACCCTTTCCTGCTGATCCACAGAGSATCCAGGCCTGATACAGACACGAGTCTGCACAGTCTGTGTGGTTAAAAATTAATTTCACCTGATGGCTCCTCAAGGCCAAGAGAAACCCAGCCAGGGTTTGGGCAGAGCCTTCCTCCCATCCCCACCTTCCTCTGCTCTCCCACTTCTTCCTTCCTCTTCATCACTCCTCCTTTCTGATCATTTATTTTAAACTCCTTTAGTTTTAATTAAACCCGTAAACAGGTACAAACAAACACGAAGAAAGGAAAGATTAAAGTCTCTTATCTACTAATTATAGTCCAGATGAGATGTTTCAGATAAATGATCAGAGCACGGAGTATTTATGGAGCTCATCAGCCTGTAATTAATTCAGCATCAGGGTTACACCCATGTGGGTTCTCAGGCTGGGCTTTTCTTTGTGGCACTAATTTGTTACCTCCTCCTGCCCTCACCTAGAGCCTCCAGCTCAGGGTAAAATAAATCTTCCTTGGCCCAAACTCTGTTTTCACCTTTGGGGGAGGATTTATTCCTCCTGCCTCGCTGCTCAGCATCACCCCAGGCTGGGAATGCACATCCCTGCCTTCCCCTGCTGCCTCCACCCCTGACGTGTGACTTCTGATGGGCCCAGAGCTGCTCCCCCATCCCCATCCCCATCCCCATCCCCATCCCCATCCCCATCCTGTCCCGCTGTAAAACGAGCTGGAATTCATCCACGTGTCAGCTCGAGCTCCTCAGACAGGAGCCACTAAAGATCTGCCAGGTGCCATTGATCCAGGGTCAGCTCCTGAGACATCATTTCTTTAACTTCATACCTGTCCGTCCCTTCCCTGATCCATCCCTATGCAATTTTACATCAACCCTGCCAGGGCCACAGGAATTCTGGTTTTCATCAGCTCTTGGTCTGTAATTCACCTCAAAATGTTCCCTCTCCTCGTCAGTGCCCTCCAAGCACAGCAATCTGTGTTTAACTGGGGGCTGGAGAAGGTGGGGGAAGAACAGAACCTCTCCAGAACTAAAGGAGCCACCAGAACACCCAGCAGGAGCTGGACATGGTTGCCCTGAGGAGTTTTGCTCACACCTTGTGGTCCATTTTATCCCCCAGTTCTCCACTGAAACTCTCTGTTTTGTTTTTTTTTTTTTCAAGGAAACAAATTATTCCCACGTCAAAAATTACCAACGCAAGGAAAATATCAATCTTCATTGCCCTTCCCTCATTATTTCTGTGCTGAAAAGCAGRGAACAGCCCTGGGTTTGGGATGAGGCCCTTGGGACTGGGGTTTGGTGCCTGGATCACTGCTCGTGGTCAGGGCTCTGCTGTTGCTGCAGTTACACAAAACCACCCTGAGCCAYTCAGGAAACGCGAGCCCATAAATTTAAAGGGTTGGAACAGGGCTGAAGGACACTCTGAAGTACCTGGGGAGGTTTTGTTTTCAAAGTTAATGTGCCCACGGGGGGGAGGTTTTGTTCAGCCCCATTAGCACCGGGGTTGTACAAACACCTTCAGAGACCCAGGGGCTCTGCTCAGGTCAGGAATTTGAAACTTTCCTTCAGTCAGGAAGGAAAAAMCGGGAGCTGAATCCTATCCCAGCAKCAGGACCCAGCTGTGGAAGCYCCAGAGCCAGGGAAATGCTGCYCAGATCAGGTGGAACCTCTCYCTGATCCTCCTGGGATGGTCCCTGGCAGCTCTGTCCCCYGGAGATCCGGGGGTTTTGTCTGACTCAGACCCTGATAAACACCAAACAAACAGCTCAGGGATTGTCCCAGGAGGTGGGAATCACGCTACAACCAAGCTTATAAAAACAGAGCTATGAACAGTGGGAAATCTGCTGGGTTTTTCCCATTTGAGCCCCCCAGCCCTGGCCCTGGATGGTTTCCCAGCCTCTGACCAGCTCAGCGTGGCCACTTCCCACACAGACCAACAAAAAAGCAGCCAATCCACCCCAAAAATAATTAAAACCCGAGGTTATTATTCTGCATTAACAGCAATGAGTCTCAGAAATGAGGGAGGAATTGCTCTGCATTAATTCCTCTGTTCCTCCGAGGGTGTTTTAACAAAGCCACGCTCACTGGGGTGGTTTGCTGGCCACAYTCCCCACACTGACAGCAGGGATAACCCCTGGCAGGTGCTCAGSTGTGGGCAAGGACAGCCAGGTGCCAGTGGCCTGGACAAACCCTCTGCCAAAGGGACTAGGGGACAGCAGCCGAGGTGCTCCTGAGTGGTTTCAGGCACTCAGGAGCACCTCGGCTCCACAGACACCAAACAAGAGAAATTGTTCGTAAACCCAACCCAAACCCAGGTTGGTGTTGGTTTTGGGAGCCTGCCTCTCCTCTTGAGCGAGACTTCAGAGGCAGCAGAGCATTTTCAGCCTCTTTGTTACACACAAATTACTTTCTGGAAATAGGTA
>CADDXX010000540.1:269308-280321 GCA_902810485.1 Alauda arvensis
TCTTTAGCAGCTCTGACTTCCACCCGAATTCGCAGTAAGAGCCTTTTCTTTGTCTCCCACAGGAAAAGGAGACTTAAGGCGTCCTAAATCAGGGCAGGGAGGGCCAGCTCAGCTCATTAAAACCCAGGGTTCCCCTTGCTTAAAGACCTTTTGTGGTGCTGGGATTCGCTCAGAGAACACCGAAAAACATCAGGAATAGTGTGAAACCTCCCAAAAACAGGGTGGGAACTGAGCTACTCGGGCATTGCTCTCCTAGGGGTGAGAGCTGTGAAAAACTGAGCGCTGGGGGGAAGAAGGAGAGAGAGGAAAYGCTGCAAGAGCCCAGAGCAGCTCAGGGAGCCTGGCCCAGGCAGGGTTTGGGCAGATGGAATCACCCTCAGCACCCCTGAATATTCAACTCATGGAGTCAAGGAGTGGTTTGGGTGGGAAGGGATCTTACAAATCCTCTCATGCCATGGGCAGGGACTGCTCCAGCCTGGCCCTGGGCACTGCCAGGGATGGGCAGGATCATCCCTCACCTGCCCAGTGGGAAGGAAGGATGAGCAGAGCTGCATTTCAAGGTGATGAAGGTCAAGATCTTGCCACCAGCACATGAATCAAAGCTTTCCTTGGGTTCAACGAGCACATTACCTTGATAACTCCTCTGGTTATAAAACCCAGAGAACTGATATTTCTTCCAGGTCCCGAGCAGCACCGTGTGCTCTTTCATAATTAATAGATTGCACAGTTTATAATCAATCATGGTTGAATTTACAATGCAAACTTTTAGCATCACAAAAAAACACCCCRCGCCTGATTATCCGAAAATATTTATTCAAGATTAAAAAACATGTAGCATATGAATATTTTAATAAATATTAAATATTTATTTCTCCTACCCGAAGCTTTCGCAACTGGGCTTTTAATTAATCTGTCATTAAAAATTTATAGAGCCAGGTAGGCTTTTAAATATAATTATGAAATGATAACTTTAAGCTGCAGGTACTCACTCCTTGCTCGTGCCAGCACGGAGCAGGATGAGCTCCAGCCAGGCCTGGGGGGCTGCTCCAGCAGGAACAGAGCCTGCTGCAGGGCAGGGATGGATGGGAAGGTGTTCCCAGCTCCCTGGGGATTGCAGGGATACGCTGGAATAATCGGTGTTTGCATTTCCCTGCAGCACGGAAAGCCCAGCTGGAAGCAGCGGGAATGTGCACTGGGAATGTTCACCAGGAACATTCACCAGGAACGTTCATCAGGAATGTTCATCAGGAATATTCACCAGGAATATTCACCAGGAATGTTCAACAGGAACATTCACCATAAACATTCACCAGGAACATTCACCAGGAACATTCACCATAAACATTCACCAGGAATATTCACCAAGAACATTCACCAGGAACATTCACCAGGAATATTCACCAGGAACATTCACCAGGAACATTCAACAGGAATATTCACCAGGAATATTCACCAGGAATTTTCCCCAGGAATGTGGGGAGAGGTGGGGCTGGGGCTGTGATCCATCACAGGGACACCTCCACCCTCTTTCCCCTATTTCCCGTACAGGGGCTGATCGAGGGTCTCCTGCCCTGCTGTGGAACCAGCTCCCAGCCCAGGCAGCTGAGCTCTGGGACAGAGTCAGGCTCAGGGGCAGATGCAGGCTCAGGGACATTTTGGGGGCTCAGGGGCAGATGCAGGCTCAGGATTGATGCACATTCAGGATTGATGCAGGCTCAGGGGCAGATTCAGGTTCAAGGACAGATTCAGGTTCAAGGACAGATTCAAGCTCAGGGGCAGATGCAGGCTCAGGTACATTTTGGGGGGCTCAGGATTGATGCACGGTCAGGAATGATGCAGGCTCAGGGGCAGATGCAGGCTCAGGGACATTTTGGGGGCTCCCAGCACCTTCCCTGGGCTCTCCCAGAGCAATCCCCTCCTCCCCTCAGTGCCAGATGTGCCCATAACCCCCATGGGATGGAGCCCCAGTGCCCTCCCCGAGCCCTGCAGAGGGCTGGGGTCCCTCAGTGCTGTCAGCACCCTCCAAACACCCCCCAGACGCCCCTGGCTGTGGCCAGCACTGGCTCTGTGGGATCCCTGACGCCCATCCCGCTGCCATTCGTTTTTCTGTCRCACACTCCGTGTACCTGATCCATCTTTCTCCAGCGTCCCCTCTCCAGTGACATTACAGCTGACTTTATTTGTCACCCTGTGGGTTTGAAGCACGAACACAAAGCTCTTATCTCCTTTGGCTTGGGTTTGTTATCACCAGCACGTTTTACCCTGCCAGGATCTGCCTGCAGCTCCTGCCCTGRCCCTGCAGGGAATGGTTTGGTTTCCTCTTTGGCCAGCAGAGCTCTGCAGGAGCAGATCCTTCCCCGCCTGCTCGGAGGGAGCGATGCAGGGAGAGGCCAAACGCTCCAAAATTCCATGTACAGGCTGCAACAACATCACTTTTGTCCCTCTGGGCAGGGGTGGGACAGAGCCCTGCACTGGGGTGGGTTTGGGGCACGCTGAGCTGTGTGGGGAGAGTGAGGAAGGGGTTCTTACCCCGTTTATTTTGTTAATCCCATTTATTTTATTAATCCCATTTATTTTATTAATCCCATTTCATTTATTAATCCCATTTCTTTTATCAATCCCATTTCATTTATTAATCCCATTTATTTTATTACCCCCATTTCTTTTATTACCCCCATTTATTCTATCACCCCCATTTATTCCATCACCCCCACTCATTTCGTTAACCCCGTTCATTCTGTGGAGCCTGCTGCACCACAGAACCCCTGAACAGGGTGTGATGAGCTCTAACACCTTCCCCTGCTCTGTCCCAGCTCCCGTGCCACAAACACAGCTCCTGCTGCTCCCAACCCTCCTGCAGGGAGGGTGGCAGAGCCGGCTCTGCACGGGCACGGCGCTCGGAGAGAATATTAAACTAAATAATAGCAATTAATTAGGCTTGTGTAAAGCTATTAACCTTCAGATCCCCGTGGAAACAATAAGTAATGCTCAAACCCTCYGGGATGCACGTGATATTCCCCCATTCCAGGGAGAGGCAGTGGGATGGTTCCTGTGGGATTGCTCCCAGTGCCACAGACGAGGAGGGGTCCCAGTGATCCCCACAGGCACAGAAACCCCATTCCAGCTCTTTCCATGCAAACTGTGCACGGGGAGCACCTCAGGAAAGGCATTTTCTGGGACAGGTGATCCCAGCCAATCCTTTCCTTCTGCACCCCCCTGTAGGAGAAACGGATTTTTGTGCAGTAAATTAATGTGGTTATGTAGAAGCTGTTTTATTGTTTACAATAAGTAACAGCTATAGATTTTAGTATGTATATTCACGTGATTAAATATTATTTGATTGGATTTTCTGCTTTGTTTATGAGGTGAGCACGCACTCTTTAAGGTACTTCCTTGGTCAGAGTTTATTACCACGCTGAGCTCACTTTTATCTGAGGTTTGCATTTTTGATGCTCAGTTCCTCAGGCTCTTCGTTCTTATTTCAGTCCTGCTTTTGCCTCAGTGGCCTTGGTGAATTCCTGAGGGTTTGAATAACAAGATTCCAGGTGTTCTGGTAAGATTGCAAGGAGTTTGGCTGGTGCACAGAATGACCCAACTCGTGCAAATCCATCGCTGCACCTTCCTGAAATCACAAAGGGCTGATCCCTCTCCCCTCCTTCTCCCCACGAGGGGAAAAGAGATCCTGATCTCCTCCTCAGCACCCTTCCAAGAGCTTTGCTCAGCCTCTCTGGGAAGAGAAGATCACAAAAGCATTGCTGAGCTGAGTCTCTCTGGGGTGTCACAGCCACAGCACCCCCGGATCCTGTGGGGTCTGTGCATCCCTGCCCTGCAGCTTCACACAGCTGTGGGAACCTGGGTCACCCCTCCTGGAAGCTCGAGACCCCTGCAGGAGATCCGGGGGTGTTGGGACAAAGCCAAAAATACCTGTGCCTTTTATCTCACCCCCTGGGAAAAGCTGAGGAAGTTGGGAGAAGAAATGCAAGTCACAAGAGTTTAATTAGCATAATTATTAACATGTCACAGCGTTTTTAGATTTTAATATGCGGGTAAAAAGGGGCAAAGATGGAGGAATTTGGGTGTGTCTGCTCTCTTTTCCTGCTTCTTCTCCCCCTCCATCTTTGCAGGGSTGGTGGCCTTTTCTTGATTGGGTTGTGGTGAGATTTCACTGTCTGACATGGGTCATAGTTATTGGTACTTAAAGCAAAACATTGTTAATGTAATTTAGGGTATAAATGTTCAGRAACCATTGTGGGAGGTCAGATTTTGCTTTTCTGGCTCTCTGCAAACCTCACGCTGGACAGAGAGAACTTCTAGAGATAAGGAAAGCCTAAACAACTCTTCAAACACAACTGCACAGACCCTTTTGAACTTTATTCGTTCCTCTCAGGGCACAAAAACACCTGAAAACCCAACAGGGAGCCTTCTCCATGCTTCCAGCACCCTCTGGGGTCACTGCTGCCAGCAGCACATCATTCCCAGAACCAGGAGGTTTTGCCTGCTCATCCCTCTCAGTGCCACCCAGCACATTCCCTGSATTTTGGGCACCTTGTGCTCCCTTTGCCACCTTTATCCTTTCTGCACCAGGCCCTGGCACACCTCAGCTGCCTGTGAACACCAAACCCCTTCAGTTCTCTGCTTCCCATTTTGCCTCGAGCCTCCCTTGCTGCCACGTGTGCAAACGGCTCCAGAAGTGAGATTGTCCCAGTCCCAAAGCCGTGAATTTTAATGTGTTTCCAGCCCAGTCCTGCATTTCCTATGGATCTGAGGCAGATGACAATTGAATTTTGCCACTGTGACTCATYCTCAGCTGCCACACACGGAAACTTCAGCTCCCCACACACCCAATTAAATTAAGCGGGGAATTAATTAAATAACAACTCTCCCCAAAGCTTTTTTTGGGGGGGCTGGGAYTGTCCCTGAGTGACTCTGAGGAATCCTCAGAGGGTTTGTGCTGCTGTTCACGTGGAAATCCCACCTCCAGCCCCCTCCCAGCCCGGGCAGGAGCAGCTCCTTTGCTGCTTGTGGGGGCTCAGAAACCTCCAGAACAAAGGGAAAAATCCCCGCAAACCCCTGGAATTCTCTGGCAGGGAGGCTGGCAGAGGAAAGGAGAGCTCAGGACGCGGCTCAGGGCACGGAGGGGGCTCAGCCCTGGCAATCCTGGCTCTTCAGGGGTGCAAGATATCCTGGCCTGCTGTAATGGAAGTGCTCTCCTCCAACAATCTGCCTTTAATGGGGTTACTATTGCCGAGGGAAAGCRTTTTATATGGAACCAGGTTTACATTATCCCGCTATTCGGAGATCTAGCTTGCAATGCTGTTCAAATCCTTTAATCCATAAATAGGATTCCAGCCAGAGCTGGGCTGCCTTCCAAAACTGTAATCTGCAGTCTATGAATTATTACAAAAAGATTAGGGTGTTTCAAGTAATAACATTTCAAATAAATCAGCTTTCATGAAGGAACAACAAACTAATATTGGAAATAACAATATAAAGACATTTATAGAGCCACTTGCTGGAATAACTTCTCTAACCAGGGGGATTCTTTGCTCATTTACATTTTTTTTTAAATTTTTTTTTAATTTGAGGAGCAGCCCTTTGCCTTTTTCCCCTCTCTGCTGGGCAGAGCAGTGAAGGTGCTGCTGTCTCAGATGATCCCATGGAGTCACAGCTCTGTCCTTTGGGGGCAGAGGGATGTGCTGCTGCTGCTGCTGCTGCTGCTGCTGCTGCTGCTCTGCTCTCTCCAAGCTGTCCCTAATGGTCAGATAATCCTGGAGGCCACAAACGCTCCCCCAGCTCCATTTTAATCATGATCAGGAGTTTAATTATGATTCCTGCTGCATTTGCAAAAGCCCCTCCCTTCCACACCTCCCCCCTACATTCAGGCAGTGCTTAATTCTCCCCCCTTGATCATTTCCTGCCTCCTTTGGCCAGGGTTCCATGATAAATTCACTGTGCTTTGCTTCCCTACAAACTGCAAATCTTACGTGGCTTTTTAAAGAAAACTCATTCCAAACCTGAGCATCCTCAAAACAAACCGAGCCTGGGGCCAATTAGGAGCCCCTGGTTTGAAATTCAGGCCTGGTAACAGCATTAAAAAAAGGGGGGAAAAGCTCCTGCCTGGGATTGCTGCCTCCTGGGACCACCAAACCCCAACAGCAGCCCCAAAATTCCTCCTGGCACCCCATTCCCAGCACTTGTTCTGTGAACGAACCACCTGAGACCGCCGAAATCCAATCACACCCACAGCCCCTGGAATGAGATCTTTAATAAAAGATGCTCTGGGCATTCTCAGAAACAGCTCTCCTGGATATTTGATACGTGTAAAACAACGTTTGATGGGCTCCCTAATTTGTGGTGAGTTCCTGCAGCCCCTCAGCTGTGATTTACACGGGACATTTTGCCCTTTATTGGGATAAATTACACCAGGACACTCAGGAGAGCAAGGAGCAAGTGAGAATCAAGACTTGCAGAGGTCTCCCTGACGAGGAGAACKGGAGGCAGAATGAATTTCTGTTCCAGAGGATGCAGGGCAGCCCTGACCCCATTTCCAGAGCAGGTCACAGCCCCAAACCCTCCCCGAGGGGCAGCCCCATCRTTAAAAACACAACCTCTGCCAGCCCCCCCTCACTCCAGGCTGGAATAGTCTCAAAAAACAAACCAAGCCCACCCTGCCTGCTCTCCTTTTTACCTCCAATGGCCAGCACCACAAACAAGCCATAATCACAGCAAATACAGCTCTTTTTGCCAGCCTGTAATTTGTTTTTTTGAAGGTGGAGAGCAGCACCTTGGGTAGGGAGTGTCAGCACACACAGACAATGTTATTTGTCCCCTGGAATTCATCTTTTGGGTATTTCAAATGCAGCTTGTTAATTCAGGGAATAATAATAATAATAATAATAATAATAATAATAATAATAATAATAAACTATTATAGGTAATATTTTAATTATATATTATCTAATAATTTGATTATAGATATTATATATTATAATATAAAATATTCTTAGAATATTATTAATAATAGTATAATTTTCTTTCTTTCTTCTTCTTCTTCTTATTATTATTATTATTACTATTATTACTATTATTACTATTATTACTATTATTATTATTAAATAAATCAGGTCAGATTTTAGCACCAGCTCCCAGTTCCCCCCTGCCCTGCTCCTGAGCACCTTCCACTTAAACAAACCCCAAGAATCTGCCCCAGGAGCATCTCCCAGGGAACTGGGAGCACCAAGCTCAGGGACTCAGTGAAAAAATAAAAAAAAAATCAGAAATAACTCCACCAGAACCAGAAGCATTTGTGGGCTCCAGCAGAGCAGCACAAGCCCAGTTTGCATCTCTTACTGGGACCAGGCTCCTGAGGCAGCAGCAGGCAGAGCCCTTCCCTCAGCTCTGTCACCTCCCAGCTTCACCAAAACCCAAACGTTCTTTTTTTATCCCCTCCAGGCCACTCCCAGCAATGATTTCCTGCCCTTCTTTATCTCCTGCACTGAACTCTGTGCCTCACACCATAAATCTCAGGGGGTTTCTACACTATTTTCTTTTTTTCTCACACCTTTTTTATTTTTTTTAAATTTTTTTTGGCTGAAGGAGACTGAGCTGCTCCAGCCTRATCTGGGCTGAACCCCCAGGAAACCTCTGGGGTTTTTTTTTTAGATGCATCCTCACACCCAGACAGACCCTGAGGGGAGCTCCCCTGCCTCCCTACCATGGCAGCAGGGCCAGGGGGGATCTGGATGCTCCTGGATGCTCTTCCCAGCCCTGCTGAGGACAATCCTCACCTCCTCTTAACAATTCTCATGATCCCTCATGCACTGGGAGGTGGGAGGAGATGATTTTTAGGGTCCTTCCAGCCCAATTCTGGGATTTATTCCCTCTTTCTCCTCCCCAGCTGAAAGAGTTATTTCATGGATAACATGACCATGGAGTTATTTCATGGATAACACACCCTGCCATCCCCACCCAGAGCTGCCAGGGCCCCCGGTGAGCAGGAATAAAGCCTTTTCCCGGGGTTTGCCGGCGTTTTTTAATGGCTGTCATTAGGTCCTGATTGAGGCAGATTAAATAAAAGCCACCTTGCTCAGCTTTCCCCTCGCTCCTCCCGTTTCCCACCCGACTCCAGGAGTCACTGAGGCTTTTATGCATATTTTACACCGGGATGTGGCATTCAGATAAAATAATAACAACATCTGACAAAGTTTATTGTATTAAATAGGAGGCTGAGGGTTATTTTACGTGCGGGGYTTGGCTGTGCAGTAACAACAGAAAATAGCAGATTGCTGTGAAATAATTTGCTATTCATTTAGCTGTCAGGTGTGCTTTGGAACAGAACTTCCAGCACAATTCGGCTTTAATAAATAGATGCTTAAAATACACTTTGTAACCATCTCCTTGCATTAAACCTAAAACCTCGATCAGTAACCCCAAAAAAAACCCTTGGTTTTGTCATTATCGAACCCTTTTGTCCCCAAACCTGGCCGGGAGCGGTGGCACAGCTCTCTGCTGCAGCGCTGGGGTTCGTTAGCATTTCAGACAGGCTGTAATTAGCACCGTGGAGCCCTGTGGATCCTGGAGCTGAGGCTCAAACCCCAAAAAAAACCACCCCGGGGTGATGTTTGTAAGCGGTGGCAGAGGCTCGGTGTGCAGTGACACCGAGTCCCTGTGTCCCAGGGAGGGCCCTGCTCTGCCCCAGCCCCGCCAGGAGCCCCCCCAAAAAATCCCCAGCAGATGGGGAGAGGAGCTGGAGGATGATGAAGGGTGAGGCTGAAGCCTCAAACCCCCCCTGGAGCTGCTGCCAGGCCAGAACCAAACCCCAGCCAGGGGTCAGTGCCCAGCTCTCAGTGCAAGGTGGGCAAGGAGAAGTCCTTGAAGGACAGTGAGGGGGTTTTGAGGCATTTTCTCCCCAAACACCGAGGGYTGAGGGGAGTGCTGGAGGCTGGGAAGGGCTGGAGGAGATCCAGGCTGTGCTTGGGAGGCTCAGTCCCTCACCAAAGTCAGCTCTGGAGGCTTCTCCAACCTGAGTTAAACCAGCCACGTGCTCCCCACCCCAACATCTTTCAGCTCTGGGGTGGTTTTGGAGCCTCTCTCGGTTTTCCACTGCTGGGATCGAGTTTTTGGTTGCTTTGGAGTCTCTGATCCAACACCTCCAACACTGAATGCTGGCGCCTGGGGTTGGGGTGGCCGGACCTGCACCAGGCTCCGAGCTGGGATCAGCTGCCCCCTGGATTTTCCATGGCTGAGCTTTAGCTCAGCTTGATGCCTTTAGTTTTAGCTTTTATGTTTTCCAGATTCCAGGCTGTTTTGGGTGTAGTTTTAAGCTTCACATTCAGTGCTAGTACGGAGTAGGGAGACAAAACAAATCCTTTCCTGCCGAAAACCAAGGACAACTTTCTGGCCCAAAAGCATCAACAACGATGGACTGAAGAGGAAAACAAGAAGGATGAGACTTCACAGCCTGGAGCTGTAATTGGACAATTAAACCCAATATGCAAATAGACCCAAGGGGACAGGGGGTGTGGCCGGGGTGTTTCGGGGGAGAGTGGGGGTTTTGGAAGGGCTTCAGGGCTGGTTTGGATGTCCCGGGGTATCCTGAGGGACTTTTAATAAATATTTGTTTTATTCTCTAGTTCTGTCCAGTCTCTGTTTCAGGTCAGCCCTCCCAAGGCAACAAGCTCAGCCTGTTCTCTCCTCCTGATGGGTGTGCAGCACAGAGGCCAGGGAGGCAGACAAAAGCACTTCAGGGCGATCTGGTTTTGCACTCCTTGGATGAGGACAATATTCCAAGGACACGGCTTTCAAGCACTGCCCTGCTCCCTCTGAGGGCTGTGAGTGATGTGTCATTTATTACCCAGCCTCGCAAAGCCTGAGTGGAGTGGCTGAGCTGGAGTCATTACAGAATTCCTTGTGGCCCCAAGCCGGCACTGAAAACGCCTCCCTTCGTGTTATCCAAATTCCCTTTTTATATTCTCTCCCCTTCTGCAGTGCACATCCATCACTGAGACACCTCAGAGCCCTGCTGAGCCCYTCCTGGGCAGAACCTGCTCCCAGTTAACCCCAGAGCAGGGGGAGGTGTCAGAAGGGATGGGAGCTGAGGCTCTGCTCTCCCCCTGCCAGGTTTGGGGCTGAGGAAACACAACCCCCCATTTCAGATTTTAGGGCTCCATGCCAACCTGCTGCGGTGGGTGAAGGAATGCACTCAGTGCCCTGCAGGAAATCAGTGCCCAAAATGAGCTTGGAAGGTTCAAAGAGATGACAAATCTGTCTGGGTGAGAAGAGACCTTAAAAATAATCTCTTTCTGACCCCTTTCCATGGGCAGGGACACCTCCCGCTGTCCCAGGATGCTCCCAGCACTTCCAGGAGATTTGGTGCAGCTGATCCAGCGTGGTAAAGGGGCCAAACCCCTTTTTATCTGAWCAGGTCTGAGCCTTTCCAACCTCTTTCAAACCTCACCCACGACTGCAGCCCCTTGTCACCCTCCAGCTGCTCCCTGCACCCTCCCCAGCTCCTTCAGACACGATCTCACCAACATCTCAAGTCCCTCCTGCCACACTTGTGCATTTTCTCAGTAACTTTTTCATTAGTTAGTCTTTTTTAATAGAGCCCCTTCGCTTTGATCCTCACAATTTTTCCCTCCCAGTGCCTCTGATAATTTTTTTAAAGGCACCACRGTAACTTTGAAACCTTCCCCACGTCCTGGCTGAGATTCCTCCCRAACCTTCAGGAATTGTAAATGTGACCTTGCTAAGGAAATGCAGSAAAGTGTCATCTCTTCCAGCATATAAGACAGGCAAAGACTGTAATTTATAAGGCTGAGTACAAAGGGCTGTTTTYCTTTGAGCTAATTAACTGGAAGAAGGGGATAACTAATTAACTGCAGAGACACCCAAGGAAATATGAGGTTGCAGCAAAGCCCTGTGAGTGYGGATGCTCCTTTTTCATCTGCTGGATGGATTGCTGGGCCTGAGCTGTGCCAGGGGTGGGTGCACGGCCCTGCCCTCTCCTCTGTG
>CADDXX010000540.1:281347-304750 GCA_902810485.1 Alauda arvensis
CCTCCCCAAGCCCAGGCTGCTGTTACTGAGGGTTTCAGCCCAGCTCCTGGCCTGGGCATTCCAAGTCACCATCTCCAGAGATTTTTGGAGGTGCAGCCAGGGCTGCACTGAGGAACCTCCAGTGGTCACTGCTTTCCTGCCTCCCCGCCCTGGAAATCCATTAAAAGGTGCTTTTAGAGGAACAGGCTTCAAAAATCAGGAACCAGTGTGCATGCCCTTGATAAGAGGCACGGAGTGAATCCCAGTAAATGACACTGTTTAATGGAGAGAGTGGCACCTGCCGTGGCTGCCACCCAGCAAGGAGCTGCTTCCATTAAAAGCTACCAGGATATTCAGGAATTTTCTAGGCAGATACAGTTTCTTGCTGGATTCTTCAATCTGGCCCAAGCTGATAAAAGGGCAGCAGGAAAAATCCGGTGCAGGGAAAGCCTCTCGTCCTGAGGAGAGCAGGGTTCTCTGGGCTGGCTGCTGGCAGCAGGGATTTGCTGGGKGTTTCACACCAGCTTTGCCCTGCTGTGTCTCTTTTTGGGGTGATTCTGAGTGCCCAGGTGGCACTGCCAGGCCTCCAGGCACTGCTTTTCCTGGGAACGACCCCCACTCTCCCCAAAGCCTCTGAACCCCTTTTTCCTTTCCCTTCAGTTAAATCCCCTGTCCCCCATGGAACGTGCCCCTGTGGCACTGGTACCTCCCAGAGGCTCCCACCTGGCAATTCCAGGCTGGAAACTCAGCTCCACKGGGAATTTCTCCCTTGCAGGACATCCCAAATGCCTCTCCCAGGGATGTTTTGCTGCCCAAGCACAAGCTCCTGGTGTCAGGGGCCATGAGAGTGAGAGGAACCGAGGTGCAGCACCAGCACAGCTCGTTATCCCCTGCTGCCTGCTGCAATTCCCGGGACCAGGGRCGAGGAGTTCCATCAATTCCAGRGATCTGAGCTGCTCCTGGGGGTGCTCAGGACCTTCTCCCAGCCCCAAGCTGGGGTTTTTTGGCTGCAGACCCATCCTGAGCTGCCTGGGAGCAGAGCTGAGGCAGGGGGTGATGCTTTAGAGGCCGCCCTGCAGCCCCCCCGAGGATGSAGCTCCACCACCAGGAGGGTGCGCAGAATTCCAGAAATGCCACAATTCCATCTGCTGCTGGAGTGTCCTTCCACGGAGCCCCAGCCCCAGMTGTCCCTGGGGGTGACACACCCCAGGACTGGGGGAGTTTTGGGTGATTTGTGAGGGAAAAATCTCTGGGAAGGGACACAACACGTAAAGCTGGAGCACGAGGGGATTTCCCCTGTTTTTTTGGCCAAAGGAAAAGCAGCCCAGGATCTCCCTGAGGAGGAGAGGGAGATTTTCCTGCCCTCTCCCACCCCCAGGGCCCTGTCCAGGCTCTGATCTCTCAGCTGCTCTCCTGCAATCACAGCGACCCCGTTTTCATCTGCTCTGACATTCTCCTTCCCTTCGGTACCCAGGCCCTGAAACAATTTGTCCAGGTGCTTTGCCTTTCCCTTTCTATTCCCGCAGCAAAGTGAATCATAAAAAAAATCCCTGAAATCAGAGCAGGGAAAAGACCTTTTAGGCTGTTCCAGTCTCCCCTCAGGGCAAGAGCCGCCAGGATTCCCAGGGTCTGTTTGCTGGAGCTTTAATCAGTTCAATTTTCATCCTGTGGGTCACAGAGGATTAGACAAGAGGAAAGGCTGGGGGGGAGCAGCTCATCCTTTGTTTTTATCAGCAAAATTCTGYGCTGGGCTAAAGCAGCAGGAAGCCAGGAGGGTTTTGCTGAATGCTGGATAATTCCGTGCCAGGGAGATCACACAGAGGTGCCCTGGATGTGAAATCCAGCTCGGCTCCAGCTGCGGCTGCTGCTCCCAAGGACTGGTCATTACCTGTGCTTCCAGCAGGGATTGATGTCACTGCTCCCCCCTGGCAGCTGTCCCTGTCCCAGAAAAGTCATTAAATCAGCCCAGGATGGGCTGCAGGTAACTTTGCAAAAGATAACCGGGGGATTTAGGATTTAATTCCCTCTTTCTGTCAAACCCAGGGGAAATCTGCCGCTGGTGAGCAGAGGATCCAGCCACTGGCTGTGCTCCCTGCTGCCATTCCTGCCAGGGCTGGGCCAAAATCCCCCTGAGCTGAGAGGGAGCAGCTTTGGGGCACATCCCAAGGCATCCCAGCAGCTCCGGGGTGTGGGATGTTTGATGGGGTGTGCTGGGATGGGAACGAGGGATCTCTGGGGTCCCGGACAGCTCTTAGAACATGCAGGTTATGACATGGGGTGTGGGTAACAAAGGGGGCTTGCTCAAGGTGCCAGCCACAGCTAAAAGAGTGAAAAACGAGAGAGCAAAGGGCTGAATTCTTGTTACAACACTTTATATCTTTTTTCTGGGTTGAATATTCTAATTTACAGTAACCAACCAGCACAAGACACAAATCCTGTACAATTTACATGCAGCCTATAAGAGTTACTACAYTACCATATTGTGTTCCATTTTAAACCCTAAAATCCACTTCCTAAACTCTTTTTTTCTTCCCTCTGACCTTTGCACCTTTGGCACCCCTTTGGTTTCTGAGGGTTTTGTTCAAGCAGAGCAGATTCTCCTTCAGCTGGATAAACCATTGTCTGCTCCAGTCATTCAGTCCCTGCCTTTGGCACCTTGGATATCGAGGCTGGCTCTCATTTCTGCCTCACTTACAGGTTCCATATCCTCACAATCTTTTTGCCAAGCAACCATTCTATAAAGCTTTCCTGTTTCCTCTTCCCCAACATCAGGGCTCTTCAGAGCTGCTCTGGAGCCACGGGAGTTATTCCAGGTGAGCAAAACTCTGTACAAACCCAGCCCAAACTGAGTTRAATCTGTGTTATTTAAGGAAAACGTGGGTTTGAATAAAAACTTAAATAGGGGCAAGGAGAGCAAGATGGGCACGCCAGGGAGAAAGGTCTGTGAAGAGCAGAATTCATCTCCTGATGGGATGGGGCTGTGCTGGACTCCAGAACTGGATCTGTGCTGGGAGCAGGGACTGTGCAACTGCACAGAAATCCCAGTTTCCAGGCTGGAATCGCTGCCAGGGGTGGGGCTGGCAGAGGGAGGAGCTGCTCTGGGCACCCMCACACCCCAAGGGTTTGCGAGCCCCGATGAGGAGCAAGGATGTGAGAGCAGCTGCATCCTGCAYGGATCCTCCTTCCGACAGGAGATTCCAGCTCGTTCCAGCAGCCTGGGCTCGRGGCAGGGTTGGATTGCTCTGCGTTTTGACCTGGTTTTGTAATTATCGCTCCTGCAGAGAGAGACGTGTTGTTTAAATATCCTCTGATTTGCTTCCAGAGATCATAAACCCTCTTTATTATCTGCTGCCATGTATTACAGACAGATAATGACTGACTTTTGCCTTCCCACTCGGAGAAGTGCATTTAATTTGGTGAAATAATGGAGCCATTTGTTCATCTTTAATGCCATTTTCTGTGCTCGGTTCCCTTTTACCTCGGGGAGGAGCCTCCTTTGGGGTCCTCTCCTGTGGTTCCTCCTTGCCCTGCAGCTCCTGTGGGGATATCCATCAAAAATCCCACGGAAAACCTGCTGCCAGGGCAGGGTGTGCTCCCAGGTCTGGTCTGTTCCATTGGATGCGTGCACAGCATCCAGGCTTTTCCCAAATTCCTGATGATCCAGGTGTTTCTCAGGGCAGGATAACCCCAAACTCAGCAGCACGGGGCACAGCCAGGAGCTCTCTCTGTCTGTGAAGAGAATGCTCTGTCCAGGATTCTCTTCAATCCCTCTGGGACTGAAGGGAAAACCTTTCCCCAGCCCAGCAAAAAAATGCCCAACCCCAGGGATTCCTCGGCTTTTCCACATTTCCTCCATCCATGGGTTTGTTACACTCAGATATTCCCATTAAAAAAAAAAAAAAGGGGCTCCATTCCATCATTCTGAGCAGAGCTCAGCTCTGGCTTTATGCAGGCACAGCACTTTTTTTTCTTTTTTTTTTATTTTTTTTCCTGGATATTTGCAAAGCTTTTAAAAATATGAAATAGTTCCTGCTCGTGCTGTGGCGAACGTATCAATTATTTTTAATTTCTCCAAACTGCTACTGTAGCATACAAATAGAGCAGAAATGAGAGGGCTTTTTCTTTTTTTTTTTTTCTTTTTCTTCCTCAAGAGGAGGCTTTGAGCATCCCCAGACAAATCCAGAGGGGGAGGAGAACTCTAACAGTGCCTTGTTCCCTGAGTATTTCTCGCTGCTTTTAAGGCAGTTGCTGTTTGTGTATATTCCATTATCTGGTTAATTGTTTGTTCTCTCTCAGGCACCGAGGTTTGCACTGGGTATTTCGCTGTTGTTTGTGTTGCGGGGTGTTTGTTTAAGAACTCTGCAGGCAGCAAGAGGCAGGGATGTCATCTGCAGAGAATCCTGGGGTGGTTTGGGTGGGAAGGGGACCCTAAATCCCSTCTGGTGWCATAGCAGGGACACYTCCCACTGYCCCAGGMTGCTCCCAGCCCTGTCCAGCCTGACCTTGGACATTCCAGGGGCAGACCAGAGCATGGCATTTCCCAGAAGTGCCCAGAAATTTGGGGCACTTCCCCTCATTTCGCTGTCTGTAATTGCTCTGAGGCCGGGAGCTGCTGGCAGATTAAAATTTTACAGCCCGTGACACACCGAGGCCTTGATTCCAAAACTCCTCCAGTTCYCCACATTCTGCCACTTCAGGTGTCAGGGACAGGTGCCCATCATTCCCAAGGGAAAGGATTTGGCAGCCCAGGGCAGAAATCAGGGATTAAACCCTGAAGGTGAGAAAAGGGAGAACAACCAGGGAAGTGCAGCCACAGCTCCAGGTCCCAGCCCTGCTCCTGGAGGGGAAGCTCGGGAACACTTTTAACCCACAAAGCAATTACTGCCAGAGGATAAAACACATTMATAACGAGGGGGTTTYGGTGCTCAGGAGTGAGCAGAGAGGTTTGAGCAAGGATCAGCCGTGCCAGAACCCCCCTGTGCTCAGCCTGGCACCCGCTGGAATCCTACAGGGAAAACCGACTCAGCAGGACGGGGTTTTCTACCCCAAAATCAGCCAGGAAAGCCCTGCAGGAAGGGTTTGGCCATGTTCTCCCAGGGAATCCCGTCAGATTTGTGTTTTAAACCCCACTCCAGCCCAAACTGCAGATAAATCCCAGCATGGCTCAGCTGGCTGGGTCCCTCCCGAGGGGAAAACAGCACGGGTGAAGCTTTTTCCTACATTAAATTTTTTTAAATTTTTTTTTTAAAGGAAGGAATTATAATTATGCTGCGAGAAGAACATTCATTTGCTTGTTAAGTGAAATTTGAAGGGGGAACTTTAATGATGGGAGGAAGAGAATCAGATCTTCTTGTTARAGTGCGTTCCGAGGGAACTCGTGCTGGACAGCACATTAAGCATCAAAGACTCATCAGTGATTCACAGAAGAGTTTTTTTTTTCCTCTCAGTGACATGAATTATTTTCATGGGAAAAGATATGAAGATATCTTAGATGAAGAAGAGGAGCGAAGACTTCTTTATTTCTGTGCTTGGGAAAGAAATGGYGAATAAATAAACCTTTGATTTAAAAGGCCATTTGAAAAACAACCCGCGAACTTACATTTATTTYCCGTTCTCTCAGCACAGAAAAAATAGGTTCTAATCCCTCAGATTCATCTCGGAATTGCAAATGGGTTGATGTGCTTGCAGCTGAGCTGTGGGGAAATGGAGATGCGGTGCAGGTTGGTTTGTATTTTTTCCTTAAAAACTCCTTGCTCAGAGGATGGAGCGCGTTCAGCCCGGGCTGGGTGGGATCTGCTCCTGCCCTGGGGTGCYGCTAATCCCTCCTTGATTTATAGGTACTTATCACCTTATTGATAAGAGTTCAGCTAAAATCAACAGCGCCGGAATAACAATATTATTGTTGCTAATAATCCCCTTTTCCGAGGCCGGGATCTCGCGCCGCTAATTAGGCATGACATAAATAAATTAAGCCTCCCCTTTCGCAGCAGCACTGACTGGAGGTTCTCTCACAAAGCGGGAGGGGGACGCTGAGGCAAGGAGAGTTAATCTGCTCGCATTTGCACACTCCTAATTCGGGAATAATTCCCCGGTGCGCTGCGGAGGGCGCGGCTGATGGCGATAACCCGATTTGGGAAGGGAGGCAGAGCATTTCCAAACGCATTTCCACACGGGATCCCCCCAGCCCACAGCTGCCCGAGGGCGCTGGAGGCCGAGCTTTGCCTTCTCCCGACCCCCAGCAGCATTCCCAGGGGATTCTCCCCGCTCCCAGCCCCCGTTTCCAGCYCCCACCTCGCCCCTGGGGCTGCTCCGCTCGCAGATCCCGAGAGGAGGATGGGGAATAATCGCTGTAACGCAAATAATAACCCCGGGATGGTAATGAAGGGTGCAATTAAAGGCRGCCGAGCATTTATCCCTGGAAACAGCCCCAGAAATCCCGGGATCCAGCTCRGATGGGCAGGGAACACTGCAGGATCCCATCCCAGGGCTGCTCTGCCAAACCCACCCCGAATTCYCACTCGGGATTCATTCGCTGCAGCTCCGAGGGAGGCACTGAGCAAACAGGAGCAGCCAGTGCCGGACACAAAGGTGTGAGAGGCCAGAGGAGCCCTGCAGAGGGGCTGTGAGTGCTGTGGCTGTGCCACCCTCAGTCCATCACCCAAATCCCTGMTCCCTTTCCCCTCAGCTGAGGGGACAAACCCATCCCTGCACCCCCTGGAATGTCCATCCCGCTGCTCTCTGCGGCCTGAWCCGAGCAGGTGTGAGCTCCTGAGCAGGCAAACCCACCCCCGAATCTCTGCTCCCCTTCCCCTCCTGCTTTGGGAAGTGCTGGGAATTCCTGCGAGGGCGATTCCTCCCTGCCCGCCCCTCTCCCCCCACGCCAGCCCCCAGCCCTCCTCCCACCCAGGAGTTATTAGATGACATAACACTCGCTTTTTGCCGAAATATATTATTCAAACCGAGCGGCTTCAAATTGAAACGCTCCCGTGGTCATGAACCCTGGCTGCGGTTAAAAATAAATCCCTTTATCCTCGCCGCGTCCCCGGCTCTCCGCCTTTTCCAACCACAAAGTCCTTTAAAACACTCCGGACTCGGAGCTCGCAGATCAAATGCGACTCTTTAAAAAACGGGACGGCGGCTCCTCTCTCCCTCTGCCTCGTCGGGGGGCCGACAATGGGAGATAAATTCTCTCGGCAGGCCCCCTTTGTGGGCAGCGCTGCCGAGGCAATTTGCGGCCGGCTGTGGAAAAGGCATCTCACGCCGCATTTATCACCCCCCGCCGCCGGCGGCCACGCGAGCCCCTCGGAGCCGAGGTGCCGAGCATCATTATTCCGCATCGTAATGGGTGTTCAGGGAAGCAGCAGACGAATCTAGAGCCCGTTCCAGCGAGGCTCAGCTGGGCAGCGGAGGTGGAGAGCCGGGGGGTGAGGAGAAGGGGGACAAATGAATGGATGTGTTCTGCATCGCCCTGCCCTTGCACTGCCTCTGCCCGCGCTGGGAATGCTCAGGGGTGGCTGGAGGAGAAATGGGCTCCTGTACAGCAAACCAAGGTGGTTATGTAGGAGTTACTTTATTGTTTACAATAAGCAACAGTTATAGATTCTAGGATGCATATTCACAAAATCACGCATTATTTTTTGGATTTGCTGCTTTCTTTACAAGGTTGGTAGGCACCTCTTAAGGCACTTAATTGGTCAGAGTCCATCATCACGTCGAGCCCACTTGTATCTGAGGTTTGCATTCTTGATGCTCAGTTCCTCAGGCTCTTTGTTCTTGTTTTAGTCCTGCTTTTGCCTCAGTGGCCTTGGTGAATTCCTGAGGGTTTGAATAACAAAACTCCAGGTGTTCTATAAGATTACAAGGAGTTTGGCTGGGGCACAGAATGACCCAACTCGTGCAAATCCATCGCTACAGGTGGCACCAGGGCTTGGTGGCAGAGGCGTTTCCTGCCCAATCCCTGTCCCTCTGCCCAATTCTTGTCCCCCTGCCCAATCCCTGTCCCTCTGCCCAATCCCTCTCCCCTGCCTGTAGGAAAGTCAGGGTGTGGGGTCTTCTACGTCAGACACCAGTTTGTAGGAAAGACGTCGGGGTGTGGGTTTGCAGGTGGTAATGAGGGATCTCTAAAATCCAGATCAACTCYTKGAACATGCAGTTTKTTACAAGGGTSGTGGGCAAAGGGGGRCTCACTCAAGCTGCCAGCCACAGCCAGGAGTGAGCCCCAGAGAGAGAGAGAGCAAGATGAAGAGCAGAAGCAAGAGAGAGCTCAAATCTTGTTGCAATACATTACATCCTTTCCCATCCTGAATATTCTGATTCACAGTGACCAACCAGCACAAGACACAAAATCCTACACAATTTACATACAGCCTATAGGGGTTGGTACATCACCATATTTGTTACATTTTAAACCTTAAAATCTACTTCCAAAAACTCTTCTTTCTTCCTTGCCATGTTGGCAGGGTCTCTTCCAACCTCCGGACTTCCCACATTCCTTTTAGTTTCTTAGGGTGCTGTTTAATCATGGGGGATCCTCCTGTGGCTGACTGAGCTATTGATTTTTAATAATTCATTAATTAGCTTTTGGCTTCTTAGATGTCAAAGCTGGCTTTCATTTCTGCCTTGCTCACAGATTTCACATTGTCACAGTCCCCTTGCCAGGTATAATTTTAAGCCTGTCCTGTTCCATCTTCCCCAACACCTGCCCAGTTCCTGTCCCCTGCAGAGGTGACATCGCTCGGCCAGCGCCACCTGAGCGGCTCAGGAGAARGGTTTGAGCTGGGGAGAACAAAATATAATGCCAAAATAACAAAAAATGCCCAGTCTCATTAGAGGTCAAGGCACTGAGAAGTTAATTAGCAGCCTGTGGGCACAAGGGAAGTCCAAAATTCTGTGGTTTAACCCTTGGRATYTGGCCTCCATCTCCCAWGTGCACAGGGATCCTTTTCYTCTRCCATAAACTAAAAGCTAATCCATCCTGTAGAGACAGCAGAAAAAGCTGTATAGCAGATTATAAACAGATTTAGATGATCAGAGGACGGTTCTGTGCTTTTATTATGGTTATTTTTAAAAAGGTTTAAAATCAAAAGAGGGATAACTTTACCAAGGAGAGCTCACAGGCAGACGCTCCTTTATCTTGCCATCCTACACACTCCCAACCCAGAGCTTTGCTGGARATCTTTGCTGAGTATTTTGGGTAGCAAATGCCTGATGAGGAGACATTCTGAGCATGTCAAGTGGAGGAATTTTTCTCACATGCCTTAAAAAAAACCAAAAACATTCCTCTCATGTTTTTTCTTTTTTTTTTCTGCGAATTTCACATCTGTGAGGGTTTTATTTTTTGAGGGTTTTATTTTTTGAGGGTTTTATTTTTTGAGGGTTTTATTTTTTTTTGAGGGTTTTATTTTTTGAGTTCCAGAATGGAAAAATGAAACACAGGCTGCTGTCTGAAGATGTGGGGTTTGATCCTGGGATTGCTTCATCTCGGGGCCTCGGCTGTGTCCCTGCCTGACACTTGTCATTACCATTCCTCTCCATCCCCCTTCCCCTCCCTGGCAGCTCCTCCAGTCATGTCAATACTCATTTTTCTCTGCCACASTAAGTTGGTTAATCAGACCTTTGAAAGCAAACTTTCAGCTGGGTATTTGTATGCAGCCCCTCGACAGAAATGCAGATTTGAGGAGGCAGCCATATGCAGGCGTGAAGGGAGCAGCTGTTGTACAATCAGGGGTAATTTAAAATCAGGGGGAAGGTGAGAGAAGGACGACACGAATCCAAAGTCAAGGATTTTTTTGTTGTTGTTGCCTGCAAACACACACACAAAAAAATGATGTTTTACTTCACACCTCCCGGCCCCACGGAGGAAACAGCGCTTTGTCTTCTGGGTCACTGCCACAAAACGCCACCTCCCTGTTGCCAGGTGTCACTTTGGAGCTGTGCTGTGCTTTCCTGYGCTGAACAGAGGATTCATCCCGCACGTTTTTCACCTTCCAGCCCTTTGGAAGAAAGAGAATTCCTTARAATTCACCCTCTCCCAGCCCTGCCTGGGGCAGGGATTCCCCTCTCTGCACTGGGTGCTCAGAAAGGCAGAGCTCCCTGGGAATTGCTGGCTCTCTGCTTTCCTGAAAAAAGCCAGCAGAAATAGGATTCATTCCCATGGGAGCTATGGATCCGTGGGTCAGGATGAGGTGAAGGCAGAGCTTTGGGCTGGCTCCACACCCAGGAACCAGGACTTCACCTCCCCACTCCTTTCAGAGCTGCCAGCCTGCTCATCCACAGAGATCAAGTTTTGCCTTCACTCGTTTTAAAAAAAAAAGATCAGGAACGGAAAATAAAAGTAATTTTTTCTTTTTTTTTTTGCAATTCAATGCAATCCTAATCAATTGTGACAGGACCTAGAGAATATTTTCACGGTGCCAATTACTTAAAGGGCAGAGATGCCTGGGTGCCATTAAAGGAGCAGCTCCTGCAGCTCGGGGGGACACGGCAGAACAAGGTACTAAATGTTGTTCCACTCGTTCCCTGGAATAAAGGATTGGGTCATTAACCTTACCAATGTCAATGTGTTGTCACTATCAAATGCAGCTAAATGAGTGTCCAAGGTAATAGTGAGGAGCTCACTTTCCCCACTGAGCAATGCATGAATACATCAGTGTGAGGAGCTGGGAGCTGAGCCACGGCTGGGGACAGAGGGGACAGGGCCAGCCTGGAATGGGTGGGACAGCCAGAACCCTGGGGGTGGCCAGCAGCAGATTGAGGCACTCACACGTGCACTCCACAGCCCGTGAAGTGGCTGCATGGGGAATTTATGGAAGCCAGCTCCAGAGCTGTAAACACGCGTTATGTTTGCAAACTTCCTTTGGAGCTGGGCTTCAGCTCGGGATATAAATATCCCTGTGAGCTGCCTGGGAATCCTCACCCTGGCAGTCACCTCCTCCTGGGAAACAGCTGAGGGGGCTCTGCTCTGCTGGGATCCCCCAGGGAAGGGGATGCTCTGGGATCTGCTGCATCTCAGAGCTGAGGGATCAGTTCAGGGCTGGCTGAGCTCAATAACCCCTGGCACTGATGTGTGTGGAGAGGGGAAAGACATTTCCATGGAAAATGGACGCTGCTCCAAAGAGAAAAACATTGGCACCAAGGAAAAAAAAAATATCTAAATACTTGGTCACTGTGAGGTTTCAGTTGTTTCAGGTAAAAGGAGAGGGAAGGGAAATGTTCCTTGAAATGATTCATGGGATGACAGTGTGGGTACAGGGCAGAATCATTGGATGTTTTGGGTTGAAAAGGACCTCAAAGCCCATCCAAAGCCATGGCAGGGACACCTCCCACTATCCCAGGGACACCTCCCACTGTCCCAGGGTCACCTCCCACCATCCCAGGCTGCTCCAGCCCCATCCACCCTGGCTGTGAACAACCCCAGGGATGTACCCCGAGTTCCCCACAGCAGATGTCCTTCAATCCTTGCAATCCCATTCCAATTTCGCAGTGAAATGGAAGGCAGAAAATACACGGATTTAAGATGTGCAGAGGTGGGAAGAACCCACCAGGATAGCAGGCAGCGCTGCCATCCTTCCTGGGCCGACTCCTATTTCATAATTAATAACTTAAATGGGGTAATTTAAAATTGCTAATTCTTTTCACAGAGCCTGCACGAGCGCAGGTGATGTCAGACACGCTGTCACCAGGAAGGTTAAATACTCCTGGTAGTTGCTAATTACCTAATCACTATTTCCAGCTCGTATTAATTCTGCCCGAAGCACGGACCGCRTTCTGCCGTTAAAGAAGGGGCTGCAGAGAAAAAACCCCCCCTTGGATGGATAAAAAACCCTGCTCAGGGCGTTTGTACCCAGCTTTGAGGAGCAGCCAGAAGATTTAAGGACATGGGGAAGGGTTCAAAGTGCCAAGGGGGCAGGTGGGGTATTGGGAAGGGATTGTTCACCCTCTGAGGGTGGAGAGGGGCTGGGATGGAATTCCCGGAGCAGCTGCGGAAGCTGGAGCCTGTTCCAGTACTTGGCAACACTTCCTGCTAGGAAATTGTTGCTGATGTCCAATCTGAACCTCCCCTGGAGCAATCTGAGCCCCAAAACGCTGGGATTTGTTGAAATCACGGAATCACAGAATTTCTAGGTTGGAAGAGACCTTTAAGATCATCGAGTCCAACCCAGCCCAAACACCTCAACCAGATCATGGCACCCAGTGCCACATCCAGTCTTGTTTTAAACACATCCAGGGATGGTGACTCCACCACCTCCCTGGGCAGATGATTCCAGTATTTGACCACTCTTTCTGTGAAAAACTTCCTCTTTAAATCCAGCCTGAATCTCCCTTGGAGCAGCTTGAGACTGTGCCCTCTTGTTCTGTCTGTTGTCGCCCAGAGAATCCCCGTGGGTCAGCTCCCTCCTGTCTCAGCACAGCCATGGAAGGGGMGGTTTGCTCWCCAAAACAGAGCTGCTYTCACCATCCTCACCTCCAGGTACCCACCACGGGCTGGGAGCAGCTGGGTTTGTGTCCCACAGCCCTTCCCAGGGCTGGATTCAGCTCCTGGCAATGTCCCTGTCCCCTCTCTGAGGAGTGGCAGCTTTCTCATGGGTGCACAACTCCAGATTCCCATCCCWGAGGGAGCTGCCAGGAGCCACTTGCGAGGCAGGGAGAGTTTGGGGCTGTTTTCAGCGCTGTGCTGTTAATCTGTACATCTGATTCRAGCTGTGTATTAGGGGATGGCAGCGTCGGGAGCCGCAACCTTTTGAAATGCTAATTGTCAGCCCAAAGTTTAGAGAGACTCTTTCAAAGCGAAGTTGCCACTATTCGGAGGCTGTGCTCCAAATGCGAGAGCTCAATTATCTGGAGTGTCAAACTTCTGACACCTTTGCTGAGCCATAAAAACAAGGGAGATTAAAGAGTTTTTTTTTTTTATTTCTGGAGGAGAATCTCATTTTTATGCTCAAGGTTATTTACTGAATTATACATGGTGGCCAATCCCAAATCCAGCTCAGGGATCAGGTWTATAAATACAAATATTTGTGTTCACCTGGAGCACCCCGGTGAGGGGGCAGCACCAAGTTTGCAGAAACACTCCCAGTCTTTTCCTGGGTTTTTCTGAGCCAAGATTCTGTTCTTAAGACTTTGAGAAGAGGAGCACTGGTGACTCTTTTCTGTCTTTTTAGAGACAACAAAGCTTTCCCTTTATTGCTGCCTTGATTTTCTCTGCTGTTGGTGCGCGGAAGAGCCCAGGAGTTTCTTAGGGGACAGAAGCCGAGAGTTACGTCAAAGATGAAAGATGCAGCGTGGAAATGCAGTTTTGGTGGGGATTTGCATTTGCAATTCAAGGTTCTGAGGAGCTGTGGCTGCTGGGTCTCCCGAGAGCAGAGGAGGAGGTTGTGGGGATGAGTTTTGCTGGTTCTGCACCAGAAACTGCAGCTCCCTGTGCCCAGGGACAGCTCCAGCCAGATCCTCACCTCCCTGGAGYAGCAGTGACAGCTCAGAGAGAAGCCCTTGTCAGGGAGTGAGAAGTGGAAAAGGTCTGTCTCAAAAAATCCTCCACAGGGGCCTGAGTGCAGCTTAAATCCCACTTGTGTGGAGGGTGTGATGGCACATAGGAGCTGTCTGTGTGTCTGTCCCTCCCTGCCCTCCCCACCCCAGCAGCTCCAGCCAGGAGAGGAATTCCRAGGGTGGGAGGAGAGGTTGCAATGTAAGATGTGCCCAAAGTGTGTATTCTATTACATCTTCATGGGTTGTTGGAGCCAGGTGGGGCAGTGTTTTCCCTGCCCCCTCCCTCAGGACTCTCTGCTGTTCATGGCCCATCCATGCCCTGCCCATGGCTCACAGGTAACTCCCCTCGGGAGCCATCTCTGCTCAATGGGCAATCAAGGACCCCCTGTGTGACTCATGGAATGACATCAGCCCATTGKGAGAKGCTCTGCCCAGGGGGGAGGAGCCAAGCATTCCCACCTGGATATAATCTGGAGCTTGGGACAGCACAGGCACTGACTGGATTCCCAGAGGACAGGAGCTGCCAGATCTTTCTACAGGATCACTGCTTCAACAACACTGCTTCATTCGGACTGCCACCACCCTAACGAACAGGGTGTCAGGTTGTGTTCTGACTCTGCCAAGGGCCTTTTCATTTGTTCCTTTTACTATTATTTTTATTTTATAGTTTTCCTATTAAATTGTATTTCTGACTTAGTCTCTCACTGGTTTTGCTTTCAAACCAGTACAANGTTCCTTTTACTATTATTTTTATTTTATAGTTTTCCTATTAAATTGTATTTCTGACTTAGTCTCTCACTGGTTTTGCTTTCAAACCAGTACAAGGGGAAATCCCCTCCCTGTCMGTGCTGGGTTTGCAGGGGAGCTGCAGCCCCCAGAGGCTGAGCCCCAGCAGGGCTGGCAGCTCCCCCCAGCAGAAGCAGAGCCTGCCCTGCTGTTGTTGCACTGAGCCACGTCCTGACAGGAGAAACGAGCCCTCATTAAGGCAGGATTGCTTCCTGGGACACGGCACTAATGAAGTATGAAGGAAATCAAAGCCTTGCTGCTCACAGTTATTAGCACCAATCCAGATGTCTCAGAATTATGGTTGGTTTTTTTTTGTTTTTTTTTTTCAGCCACAATAGATAATTTTTGAATGATGTGCCTAACAAGGGCGAATCCTGCAGCCAGAGGAAGCCATCTATTAAATGAACAAGTATATCTTCAATTCCTTCAAAACAGAACAGGCTTTAATCAGCTCTTCAAAGCCAGGACAGAAATGTTCCRTGGCTTTCAGGAGGGATTCCTGCAGAGGGGATGGTGGCTTTGCAAGAGGACACAGTCCTGGAATCCCTTTCCAGCAAACACAGCCCCAGCAGCCTGGAGCTCTCCCCAGGGATGAAGTGTGTCCCTCCTCCCTCATCCCCTCCCTCCCCTGTGGTCCCCTGGCTCCAGCTTCAGTCATTAGCTATCGAATTAGTGCTGGCTGCAATCTGCAGCAATGCTTATTTGGGCCTGCAGCAATTCCCTCACCTTTTAAATGCTGCTGGGGAGTGCTTGAGATCCCTTTTTTTCTTTCTTTTTTTTTTTTTTTTTATTTTACAAAACCAATTTCAGTTAATTTAATTATAGCTGGGATTTACTGTTTAAAAGCCATCAGCTTAATAAGTGCCAGGGATGTGTCTCATTGTTATCAGCATCTTTGAAAACTGCTGAACAACGTCTGTGCCATTTAGGGATGCAGAGATGGAGCTGGGAGATGGCTCCGTGCAGCTTCCCCTGGTCCCAGGGGCACCTCCAGTGCTCCTGCATCCCCCAGGCTGCTCCCACATTCTGTGGAGGGCAGGGATTTGTCGCCACCGTGCTCCTGTGAGGCTGCTCAGGGCTCAGATCCACCTCATCCTCTAAAAGTCAGCCCAGCCCCACTTTTATTTATTCTGAGCCTTGAACGTTCCTGTGTGAAGGTGGCTGTGCTTCCTCCTGACACCTGGGCCCAAAAACCCCTCCAGATCCTTTCGTGGCTCCAGAGATGCTGTGGGATGTGCTGCCTTCACGTGGGAGGATCATCTTGGATCTCTGACCCTCTGTCCTGGAGCACCCGGCCCTCACTCCCTGCTGAGCCGCTGGGAGAAGTGGCTSTGACTCTGGTTTGTGCCAAAGGCAGGAATTCACAGCTCCAGGCCAGCCAGAGGAGCTTGGAAATGGCTCTGAGCCCTTCCAGGGACAGGCTGAAGCTGTGCCAGGGCTCAAAAACACACACGGAACTCTCCCTGCCAGCTCAGGGGGTTCCTGCTGCCCTGCCCTGGGGGGAAATCCCTGCCTGGGGGGAAATCTCTGCCCCCGGTGGAAATCCCTGCCCCAGGTGCAAGGCACAGCTCAGCTCTGAGTCCAGGAAGGGCCCCAGCGCACAAATGGCTCTGCTGAGAATAACAAATTATCATCTTATCTCCATTGATGCTGCGTTTTATTGCTTCTTAATATTTTTTCCTGGGCTGTCCRTGGCCTTTTATCATCTCCCCTGCACTTGATCACAGCTTTATGGCCCTGCTGTTCCCTCCCCATTTTTTTTMCCCTCTGTCTTATTGGTCTCTATCTCTCCCTTCCAAATAAAGGCTTTTTGCAGGCACCTCATCCCAGCCTGGCTGCGGATATTCCTCAAGGTTCACTYGCTTCCTGCATTGTTATTTGCAATTTATCTGATTCCAAAACCTGACATTATTCCTGGCTGTGATATACAGTTGCCTGCCTCTTGCTAACCATGTGCARGCACATCATTCTGCATTGACAAATTTTATTTATTTATTATTTTGCCGCCCTGCCCGGTTGGGAGCGGCATTCACTGAATTACGGATTTTGATGTCTGCAAATCATAACCCCATCACGCAGATAAGACAGAATTCATTACTGCAGGCCCTGCCAGCTCGTGGAGGGATTTAGGTCAGGCTGCTTTGTCCTTGGACAGCAGCCCTGGCTTTGCAGCCCAGCATCCTCCTCCTCTCTGCAGCTCCAGGGACGCCTCCCATGTCGGGGTCAGGGGTTATAAATGAACCCTGGTTTGCTAAGAAAGTTTTTTTCTCAAACTCTGTGTCCTCACAAAATGCCAGGACTCTGTCTGGRGTGAACCTAAAGTTGTTTATTTTCTCTTATCTCTCACATTCTCTCTCTGTGCCCAGCTGGGTTCTGCTCTGCAGCGAAGGTCAGGAGCAAATCCCAGCTCACCTGGGTGGTTTCTACTTTTATACAAAACTTTACGAATTCTATATTTACAATTAATTATCAATAATAACCCACGACATCAGAATGTGCTCAACACCCCAAAACCAATCAAAAAGAACCTGCACCAGTGCAGAAAATGGAAGGGAAGAAGAAGAAGGACAGTGCCACACCCCAAATCCTCCACCTCCTCTATTTCAACCCCCTGTACTAAAACCCATAAATCTATTTCTCGCACTGTGATTTACCAACTACCCCCCTGATTCAAACCCTTGCAGCCAGAATGGGGCACGAGGGAAAGGGGATCAGGTGTGGACAGGACAGAGGCACCCAGGGACAGAGGGACCCAGGGACAGAGGGACACAGGGACAGAGGGACACAGGGACAAAGCAGGCTGCAATCTCTGCTGGCTCCCAAGACCCCCAGCACCACCCGATGCCCTCTGCTCCACCATGCCAGAGCCTGCTCACAGATTTGCATTTCCTGCCACGGCAGCAAATGTATTTAAAGCMAAGCCAAGCCCACAAACAGCTCCTGGCCTTTCCCTTTGGTGGGGATGAATCCAGAGCAGAGCCAGTCCTGCCTGGAGAGGGAGGGATGATCCTTGTGGTTGGTGTCTAACCTAAATCACACAGAGCCCTGTAATTACACTGCTCAGAATCAACACGGAGGGCTTCTAAAAAACTCCATTTTTAAAGTTAATTCCCCCCAGTTCCAGACCTGTCTCTTTATTCCCAGCTATAAAAGCAGGGAGGCTCCGTGCTCTGGCTCAGGCAGGGCCCGTGCCAGCTGCAGCAGCACAAAAAGCACTTTTCAATCCATTTTTATGGCCCCTCTCTAAAAGCATTCCATTACAGGGATATTACAGAGTCTCCCAGCACCACGGGCAGTTGGTGTGCTGGTTTGGCTGGGTGGGATGAGCAGGGAGTGGCAGRAAATGTTCTTCTTGCTCTGTTTGCTCAGGGCTCCCCACTTTTCCTTCCCCAAAGGATTTTTTAGGGACAGACTGAGCTGAATTCACCTCTGGTGGTGTTGTACAGAGGGGTTTTGGGGCATGAAATGGGATTTTTTTCAGTCAGTTAGGAAAATTTAGAGAAGGACCAGCAAGAAGCATGGCCAGCAAAGTGTTCTGGGCAAAAGGAATTTTGGTTGTGCTGTTTAAATAAATAAGCAAATAAAGAAATAAATGATAAAAGTGTTGGAAAAAAGTTCCACTGGAACTGAAGCTCTGAATTTGCAGCCACGTATAATTTGGCAAATAAAGCCACGTATTTTAACCAATTCTTTTAGAGCATCTGAGCCTTGAWTAATCCAGCAAAGCTGGACAGGAGTTCCACAGCTGTACTCTTAAATAATCCAGCAAACTTGGACAGGAATTCCAAACCTGTGTTCTTACCCCAATTTACAAGATGTCCCTGGAATACCTAACCTGGTGGACACTACAACATTTCCAATTATTAAATTGGAGCCAAAGGAAAACACACAAAAGGATTCTTTTTGAAAGCCCATCCTGGGTTTGTTTTTCCAAGTGATTTAGTGAAGAACCAGAGCTCACCCACTGTCCTGGCCAAACTGGAAAGTYGCACTTGGAGTGATTGCTACCCAATAAAGAAAATCAATAAAAATATCCAGCCAGGCCCTTCTTTCCAAGTCTKTACATTCCTCTGTGAGCAAATCTTTCCCCTGAGGTGCTGCACTGAACAATTTGATATTTTATTGCTTTTAGGGTTAGAAATTCACTCACTACATTATGGACTCGAGGAAAAAAAAAAAAGAATTGGAAGAGAAGATTTGTGTCTTCTTTGGACAGCAAAGCCAACAAATCTCTGCCAGCTTGGTTAGAAAATACAATTAAGTGGGCTGTAGTGGGCTCTCTGGAAGGAAAATTGTCTGGATTGAGATGTGAAGAGCCTAAAAGCCAAACGTGCAAAAAATCAATCCTTCCCAGCCCTTTGGGATGTGAGTGCTTGGGAAAAGTTTGCTCTGCTTTTCCCGTGCCCTGTGTGAGTGTGTAATCCTTCCAGGAATCAATGTGAGCACCTGGAATGGGGCACTGAAAGCTCTCCAAGCTCACAGGTGAGGAGGGAGGGCTCAGGATCTCAGGCTGGGTGTCAGATCTCATCCTCAGGATCTSCAAACACTCCCTGAGGGGCAGAGGAGGGCCAGAGGAGGGACAGAGGAGGGACAGATTCCTTCAGCCTCCAGCCCTGCCAGTGTCCCCCAGCAGTGGGGCACCCCCAGGGCTGGCACCTCTGTCCCCAGGGCAGGATCACCCAGGCAGGGACACCTTCCACTGGCCCAGGGTGTCCAGCCTGGCCTTGGAACCTTCCAGGGATCCAGCCACAGCTTTTCTGGGAATTCCATCCCCTCCACCCTGCAGGGAACAATTCCTTCCAACAGCCCATCCAATCCTGTCCTCCTTCAGCTCACATATAAATGTATATATCCATAAAAACAGAAAAATGAGGATTTTGGATTCTGAAAATCTTTAGATTCAGAAAATCTGTGGATTCTGGGMCTGGGATTCAGGGAGGMCCAGGCTCCACAGGTGACATCCCACCCCAGCAGCCCCCAATATCAGCAACTCCCAGTTTAAGAGTTGGAAATATTGTGGCGTCCACCAGGCTGGGCATTCCAGGCACAYCTTGTAAACTCACCAGATGCAGACTGTGCTCTCTCACACCTCATTCCCCTGCTCTTGTCAGCACCAGCAGCCTCCAGCCAGAGCCAGGACCAGCAATAATTTGGGATAATCCTGAGGGAATGTCAGGAAYCCCATCCCCAGGCTCCCAGCTCCTCCAGGGGTCTCTCCACGATGAGCCTGGGCCTTTCATGCCCGGGCTGCACTTGAGGCTGTGCTGCTCCAGTCAGACCCCGTTTTATGAATCATCAGTTAAAAATATGTAAAAATCAATTACATCCTCTCAGAGTGCCCTGCATCTTAACCAGGGACATCTTTCATCTTCCTAATGATCCAGAAGATCTGGAAATAATTAAAAATCGCTCTTGAGGGGCCAACCTTGCCTTTCCTCCTTCTTCTTCTTCTGCACAAGAGGAATTTCATCTCCCAAGGGAGATGTGACATCCTGAGCTGGGGCAGTGGGGCTTTGAGGAGGGGATTATTGCCAGGGGAAGTGGAAGGGCTGCACTCATCCAGCCACTCACTCCAGGAATTCCAGGGATGTGGGGCTTCCCTGGGAGCAGGGAAATGCAAACCAGGGTGGGAATTGTAGGGTTGGGAGCTGTCTCGTGTAGGACAATGCAGGGACCACCCAAGTTCAGATTAAATCAGGCTGGGAACTGGCCTGAGCTCCACACAGTATTCTGGGCAAAAAGGAATTTTGGTTGTGCTGTTTGAATAAATACACAAATAAAGAAATAAATGATGAAAGTATTGAAAAAAAGTTTCACTGGAACTGAAGCTCTGAATTTGCAGCTGGCAAATAAAGCCACGTATTTTAACCAATTCTTTTAGAGCATCTRAGCCTTGAATAATCCAGCAAAGCTGGACAGGAGTTCCACAGCTGTATTATTAAATAATCCAGCAAATTTGGACAGGAATTCCAGACCTGGGAACAGCACCAGCAGAGCTCTGGAGTTCACCTGCACAGCAGGAACAGGCTGCAGATTCAGGGTCAAATGGAATTTCTGTGCCTCACACTTCCCTCCTGTCACATTTCCTGTGAGACTGCCCTGCTCCAAGACCAAAATTCCCATTGAATGAATTGAATCCCATTGGAATGGAAGCATTTCTGGAGCTSCTGGATKCCAGCATGGYGCTGTCACCTGCMCAGAGCCCAAAGCCTGAACAAAGTCTCCCCTGAGCCCATTTTCCTCATGCTGGGACACCAAACCCAGCCCTGGGGCAGAGGGGACACTCACAAACAGCTGCCAGCAGGGAGCTGCTCTCCAATAATGTCACACTCCTCAGTGTCCCCAGACCCCAGTGATCAGCAGTGACCAGCTCTGCCCTGCCCTGACGCATCACTTAACCCCCTAATCAGAAAATCCATCCCCTGCCTGCCCCCAGATTGATGATGTTCCCATTAAACCGGGATTTTCCCAGCAGGCAGAGGGAGCCTGAGCATCCCTGTCCCGCAGGCAGCACGGGGGGATTGATGTCAGCAGTGATTGATATCAGCAAGGACTGATATCACCAATCACTGATATSAGCAGTTCTATTGATAAGGCAGCAGCACAGCCCAGAGCCCACCACAGCCAGGCCACATKAAGATGTCACAAATAGATTTTGTTGCTTTAATTTTTTATTTTTTTTTTGCAAGGAATAATTTCATTCATCCTCTTAATGCCATAGCTTATTGCAACTTTGGGTATTTTTTTTTTTAATTTAAATAAAAGCAACAGAAAAAAAAATCCAAAAATTGATTTTCTCTGCTGGAGGAAACATTTCTATGTCTGTGTGGCTGTGGTGTCCTGCCCTGGTGTCACCTGGCTGGGACATCCCAGGGTGTGCCAACCTCTGCTCCAAGCAGTCTTAGAGCAAAAAAACCCCCAGGTGATTTCATCTCCCCAAATACATTTTCTCCAGCAAGATAAGGAAAGATGAGTCGACCTGAGAAAGGAGCGGCTTGAAATCCTCCAGTGTTACTTTAAACTTGGATTTAATCCACTCTTGCTCTCTCTAAACTTGCAGAAATCAAAAGGCACTGGGATGACAGCAAACCCATCACTGACGTTCCCTCACAAACCACAGAATGAGTGGATTTGGCCGCAGCCATTTCTGGAAACCCTGCACTTCCTAGACAAGCTCTGCCGCAGACAAAAAGGGGAAAAAATCAATACAAATGAGATTAGCTGCACTTCAGTTTGGACTCRGCGCTTCAGACTCGGCCAGTTTGAGGCAGATTGAAGCCCCAGTGTTGGATCTCCGCCGAGTTTTGGGGGTCGTGGAGCTGGGCCCGTCAGAAAGTCCGTGGGTCAGGGGATGGAAAGGGCTGGAACACAGCTCAGAGCTCAGAGCTCAGGCCTTTTTCTGCTGCTGGAAGCCTCAAATTCTTCTCCTTTTCACTCCCAAGCAGAAGGAAGGGTCCCCTTCAAGCAGGGAGAACTCTGCTGAGCCCCCTCCAAAAGGAACTGTTGGATTATCCTGATTTCTGTGTTATTCTCCCTTCCCCTGTGGCTGGGGGTAAATGCTGCTGGTGGGAATAATTCCTCTGACAACTCATTTTCCTTGAAGGCATCTAAATGCAGCTTTGGAAAAGGAATGCCAGYGGCTGCTGCAGAACCTCTGCACTCCATCTCAGTCCAGTCAGGTGATGTTTCATTCATTTCCAGATTTTTGAGGCCGAAATAATTTGGAATTGTTGCACCCACCCTCCTGTACAACAGCGGCTGCTGACTCATCATCCTCTCCCACCCTTCCTTTCCAAGGAGAACTGGGAGAAGGAGAGAAGCAGAACTCCAGCAGATTCCCTGGGGGTTTGGGGCAGGGATTTGCTCCCTGAACGACCTGCACCGAGTCACTGCTGCTGCCCAGGTTTCCCTTTTCCCACCCGGAGCACACTCCTGGCTCTCCCTGCAAAATGAAACCCTTAAACCTCACCTGGGCTCCCCAGCCCCTGCTCCTGAGCTCTCCTGGCACCAGGTTTAATTCTCCAGTGGGCAGCTGTCATTAATGAATTAATGAATTAATGAATTAATAAATTAATGAATTAATGAAGGCAGGAGCAGAGTGCCCAGGGAAGGGGCTGTCACTGCCAGCAGGGCCCTGCCCTCTGCAGCTCTGTGCTTGGGATGAGCAAAACCAGCCCCAAAACCCCCTCAGATCCTTCACTGGGATTGCTCTCCTTCAAAACAAAGGAAGAGGGAGGCAGGAATGGCCCCCACACAGCTCTGACCTGTGATTCCCTTCTGTCAGCATCAGCAGAGAAAGGAGTTTGGTTCAGCCCAAGCCAAGGACTGGCCTCTCAATGCAAATTCACTGAAATTAAATTTATCCAGAGCTGTGACTGATATTCAGTCACATATTCACAGGGAACGCAGTCCATGGGCCACCAGCGGGTGCTTTTGTAGTCTTGATTGAAAATTGTTTTCATGTGGCAGAGAAGGTGCTTAGGAGAGTTAAAAAAAAAGGATCATTCAGTGAGTTAGAAAATTACTCCCAACTTCCAGACCGTGTCAAGCTAAATAAGACCCAAACAAACTCTGGCRAAGGGATGAATAATTTACAGCAGCAGCTCCTGTACCTCAGCACAGAACGCAGCCCTGGGGCTTTGTGCTCACGGTCTCTGGCCATGGGCTGGTGCTGGAGCCTCTCTGCTCCCTCTCAGAGCCTCCTGCAGCCACAGCAGCCCCCAAAATCCGGGTTCTCCCGAGGTTTTAGCCCTGGTGGGAAGCAGCAGCTCCAAGGAAGGAGCAGCAGTGGCAGGAGCCACGCCTGGCTGTGATGCTGAGCACGCAGACCTGACCTTCCCACCTGCATTTTGTGCTTCCCACCTGCATTTTGTGCTCCCCACACCCCATGTCCTGCTTTTATCCTCATTGCAGGAGCACAGTCAGCCTCCAGAGCTGTTCCACAGAGCCTGGTGCTGCCCAAACCAAGCCCTGCCTCAYGTCCTGCTGGAATTCCACATTGCCCTCTTACAGCCTAAACCACCCCCTCTGTGTCTCTGTGAGCCGACATCACCCCAAATCCTGGGTGTGTGCTCCTCACTGAGCTGGGTTCCCTGAGCTGGGAAATGCTCCCCATCCCATCCCATCCCATCCCATCCCATCCCATCCCATCCC